>CM032455.1:151771249-151782557 GCA_019049505.1 Pachyrhynchus sulphureomaculatus | reverse complement strand
GGTAAATTTTTTTTTCACTTCCGATTTCACCCCCCCAAAACTAACCCTTTAAGTCAGAATTTAACTCTCAAAACTACACTGCTCTGATGGGGTCTTCAATTCCTATATTTGCCAAATTTTAACTTTCCATGTCAAATAGTTTTCGGAGAAAATCAGGTGTGACAGACCGATGGACAGACCCACAGACAGACTCTGAAGTGATCTTATAAGTATTCTGTACGGAACACTAAAAACCATATAATTTTCAGTGAGTGTCAACTCCCAGAAGATACGTGTAAAATTCTCATGAAATGTTGTCATTAGTTTGCGAGTTACAGCTGTTTTTGTGACGTTACTTTTGATGGACGATGGAACAAAAAATAGTTCGTGTCTTGATTAAACATTGCTTTTTGATAAGAACAAATACAGCCAGAACCCAAGAATGGGTTGAGAAGTGTTATGGTATGCGTCGAAAGCAAGTATGTATCGATGATTTAATAAACTTAAATGCACCACGTTCCAAAAGAGACAGTAACTCGCAAAAACACAAAAAATCTGCTATATTGTTCTGAATGACCATATAGTGAAAGTGAAAGAGATAGCTGACATGGTTAAGATATTAACAGAACGCGTGAGACATATTCCGCATATATGTTTGAATTTGCATATCAAAAAGCTATGAGCTTATTGGATGCCGCACACTCTGACGATTGATCAAAAACAACAACGTGGAAGATTCAGAACGCTGTTTGATAGTATTTCAACATAATCCAAAGGAGTTTTTGCATCGATTCGTGACAATGGACGAAACATGGATCTACCACTACACGCTTACATAGATACAAAGGGTTTTTCTTTAAGGAAAAGAGAGAACACTAAACGTTAAGCGACATTTACAGGGAGAGGGTGGTGTCAATTGACAAACAGGAAGCCTAAATGACAACCGCTTGGACCCATTGCAATACAGTAAACTAAAAATCGATGACTTGGAGGAGAAGCAGATTTTCACAAAAAAAAACTGCTACCTAAAAAATCGACACCCAATTTAAAAGTCGGTGAATATTTAGCACAAAAAGAATTGTTCGTATTTTCTACACGAACTGGGGGGATCCCTACTCTCCCCCTTTAATTATGACACAGGTACACACATACATACAAACAAAGTTAGAATTTTATGTATATTTAGTATTTTAAAGTTCATGGTAAAACTTCCTGTTTCTATATACGAGTTTTTAAAACTCCATACATAAAAGTTTCGTCTATGTTTGCAAATAGTAAATTCACACAAATAATTTCTCTTTATTTATCTAGTCTATTTACTCAATGAAAATAGTGGCTTAATTAATTCACATTACAGCATGTTACTCCTTTTAAGTAAATAACAGAATCCAACATGTTCTATCAAATTTTAGTGTATTAACTGAAACCATAACAAACATATATATAATTTGTTTGATATGCGGTTTTAGTGCAAATAGCTTTGATTCAATTGTCAACATTTGACAAATGCATCATTAGCTGGTGAAATTTAAATAGATATTAGTAGAGAAAATACAGGTATTGTGCAACAAAGAATATTTTTTCTACTATTACTATGACAAGCGAAAAACCCACACTATTTATTAGGGTTGAAAAATTTCTCGCAAAATCTAGAAAAAAATTGTAAACACACGCTATAATCGCGTGCAAATATTGCGTAAAGAAAACCCGTTGATTGGGCGTCCTTCTTGGTTCATATAATTCTAGAATGGGTAGGAAAAAAAAGAGCGCTTATGAAATTCTGGAGTAATCCACCTCTAAAAAGGATGGAGTTGAAATACCTTTTGGCCAGTTCATTTTAGTGTCAGTGAGATCAGATAAGATAAAAACCACAATCTTCAGGTTTATAGAGTATAAAGCAACCTTCCATATGGCAAAACCCTACACGAGGTAACTACAGACTGTCAAATAAGAACGTGTCCGCGATGATTCATTTTTGGTAGATGCGATCCTAGCGATTCAACAAAAAATCGGTAGAGGAAACCTTTGTCTACGACGCATTTTAGTAAAAGAATCAATCTATTCCGAACTTTTGCCGAAATCACATAAAATGCAAAATGAGTCACTTATTTGTGTGTCAGTTCGAGGCAATCTTTCTTTGTTCCCATCCAAACGGGCCTAAAATGACACATTCCGCGACCTCTAATATATTAAAAAGTCGGTGTCGTTTGTGAAGAAGGGATTAAACCGTTTTAACGAGACGAAAAATGTCGACGATTTGCCAAAACGTGGCTCGGTAGGCAAAGTCACACCGAAAGTCGAAAAACGAATCGAGTAATTATTTTCACGGGACCTGAAAGTGGCGCTGCGTCAAAGCGGGAAAAATTAAAAAATCGGGTTTGAATGTGTCCCGTGAGACCATTCGATAACAGCTTAGTGCTCATGATGTCAAATTTCTAAGCACTTTGAAGAAACCTTTGCTGGGTGAAAATCACATTGTGAAGCGGCTCGCAGAAAATCTAGTCCATAGCATGCCTCGAAGATGCCAGGCGATTATTAATGCCGGAGGCGACATTGATGGCAAAATATATTCTCGAAACACCTTTTTTTTTAAGAATATAAGCAGTCACGTTCTTACTTGAGAGACTGTATATTTCGTAATTTGTTTATCTTGATAAGTATATGTTGAATATTGGCTTGGTTAATAATAATATATTTTTTCTCCTTTCAGGATTTTATCGCAGGGCCCCACTCTGTTTAGTTCTGGTTAATATTTTAGATCTTTCCGGCGCTAACTAATTCTCTTAGTGTAGACGTCGTTATACAACCAGGACATCAGTAACAGATAAGAAAGGGCTTATTTGATGTTAACTTTTATATAATATTTAATTTTTTGTTAAAATCTGTGAACCTTGATTTTACAAAAATATCACTTGCTTTGTTAATGATATTCTTACTGTACATGTAAGTTTTTAAGATATGAAGAAAACCCTCACAGCTTAAATCTAAGCTATTTCGACATACGAGGCTGATTTGAAAAGTCCGTGCAAAGTCCGAGAGATGGCACCACCGGCGCGTATCGAGGTGATGTTTAGTTAGTAGCATCTCTTGAATGAACGCACACCAAGTTTCAGCCATATTGGTTATTTCTTTGTGTTTGGCATTCGTGTGAATCAAGGAAGTCGAGTGATTTTCAAGAAATGGACGAAAAAGAATTTCGTGTGGTGATTAAACATTACTTTATGAAAGGCAAAACGCCTCAGGAGACTAAAGAGAAGCTTGATAAACATTATGGTGACTCTGCATCTCCGATTAGAATAGTTTATAAGTGGTTTCAAAATTTTCGGACTGGCCATATGGGCACAAGTGACGCTGAACGTTCTGGACGGCCTGTGGAGGTTACGACTCCAGAAATCATTGATCAAATCCATGATATGGTGATGGATGACAGAAGAGTTAAGGTGCGTGAGATTGCTAGTGCTGTGGGCATCTCGACTGAATGGGTACATAATATTTTGGACATGAGAAAGCTATCCGCAAGATGGGTGCCGCGATTGCTTACGCTTGACCAAAAACGGAATCGTGTGAAGAATCCGGAGGACTTTAAGCGTCGTTTCGTCACTGTGGATGAAACATGGATACATTACTATACTCCTGAGACCAAACAACAATCTAAACAATGGGTTACCAAGGGGGAATCTGCACCAAAAAAGGCGAAGACCGTTCCTTCGGCCGGAAAGGTTATGGCGACTGTCTTTTGGGATTTGCAAGGGATAATCCTCATCGACTATCTGGAAAAGGGTAAAACTATTACAGGTGAATATTATTCATTGTTATTGGACCGTTTGAAAACCGAGCTGCAAGAAAAACGCCCGCGATTGGCCACAAGAAAGTCCTTTTCCATCACGACAACGCACCAGCACACACCTCAGCAGTTGTGGTCGCAAAATTAATGGAAATAGGATTCCAACTCGTTTCACATCCCCCCTATTCTCCAGATTGGCTCCCTAGGACTACTATTTGTTCCCCAATTTGAAGAAATGGCTGGCGGGACAAAGATTTTATTCGAGGAGGTGATTGCAGACTTGGACAAATCCTATTATTCGGAAGGGATCAACAAACTAGAACATCGTTGGACGAAGTGTATAAGCCTAAAAGGAGACTATGTCGAAAAATAAAAAAGGTTTACCCCAAACACATAAGTAGTTTTTATTTTTGCACGGACTTTTCAAACCAGCCTCGTAAATACTGTCTTCTTCTTTCTGAGAAGAGTAGAGTATAGACGATCGTTTCTCTCTCGCACCCTAGTTCGGAACTTCGTACGAACTGCGCATGCCTTATATAACCTGTCAAGTGCAATTAGTGTTCCGTGCGTTGATTGGTTTTAAAATAAAACTTTTTGTTACGGAGGTATAAAATGATAAATGACTTTACAAAACACACCCCAAATAAGTTCTCAACAAAGTTTTTTTAAGATCTTTACCGAAAACTGATGACCTTGAAATTTTTGTTTTTTTATATACCAGATAAATTATTAAAGGCAATGCACTCGTGATAATTTTCGTTCAATTTACACACTGTGGAGAATATTCCAGAGTTTTTTGATCAGTACTTTTTGAGATAAGGGTGCAGCAAGTATTATATTGCATTATAATATATATTTTTAAACTCGTGTTTTTACAAACTTTCATTTGACACCCCACTCGATGACCTAGTAAATTTTTTTAATTCCGATTTCACACCCCAAAACTATGCCCTTAAGACAAAATTTAACTTTCAAAACGACACGGCTCTGATAAGGGAATCAATTCCTATATTAGTACTAAATTTCAACTTTCTATGTGAAATAGTTTCGGAGACAATCGGGTGTGGCAGAATCCTATAAGTGTTCCGTACGGAACACTAATAAGAACATATTAATCCTGTACGAGTTCCCGGAAATTATATAGTGTTTATAAGAGGCGTGTATGTGCGTTAGCAAGCGAGCATGCGTGTTAGCAATCTGCTTTCTTCTTGCTTTTCTCTTTAATGGCACTCGTTTCGTTTACTGGCGATGATAGGGCGCCAGTTATAAGGAGTAATACATATATGGCTCGAAACGTGTACGCCGGAAGAGCAACATGCAGTGATTTGTTATCCGAAGGTGTGAAACTGGTAGAAATTTACTCGAGAATGTTGAAACAGTTTGGTGAAAAGTGACTAAGCCACGGAAATGGATATAAGTGAACTGGACCGTTTAATTGAGGCAAAATTAAGTATCAGCGATCTTCATTGCTCGGGAAAACCAGTTGAAGTCTCGACGGACATGCCACAAAATCACATAAATGACCTTTTCAAGGATGACAGACGTATAAAAATTGCGACAATTGCTGAAATGTGTAATATCAGTACTGGAACTGTGCACTTCATCATTCATGATAAGCTAAACTATCGCAAAATGTGTTCGAGATGAGCTTCAAGACACTTAGGACCATAAAAACAACCGAATTCGTATTTGTGCTGAACTCAAACGATAGTTCTGAACGGAAAATATGACTTTCTAGACCGTATAATAAGCTGTGATGGAACGTAAATTCATCATTTTGAACCTCAACCCAAACGGCAAAGTCTTGAGGGCAAACATCTCAATTCTCCGACAAAGAAAAATTCCAAATAAACATGTCTGTCGTTAAAGTGTTGCTAATGGTGTTATGAGATTCTTAAGACCAAAAATATATTATGATTGTTCGTAAAATCAATGTACTTTGAACATTCAGTACTATTCAAATATGCTTCCACAGAAATTAAAACCGTGATAATAAGAAAACGCCAGGGTTCCCTCTTGAAAGATATGATTCGCTCGCCCTGACACCGCTCAGAAAACGCGAGAGACGATCGAAAAGTTGAGTTGGGAGATGTTGCTACACACACCACATAGTTCCGACCTCGCATCGTCCAATTTTTATCTGTTTGGCCCACATAAAGAGTTTTTACGTAGCCCCAAGCTCGAAGACAGCGAAGCGGTCAAAAAAGCAATACATAACTGACTCACACAGCAAGCAATTCTACACTATAGGAATTCAGCAGCTCATACAATGAGTGTGCCTAAATGTTGAAGGAGATTACCTTCTAGAGTAACGTAGATTTTGTTGTCATTGAATAAACCGTTCTCTCTCGTTAATTGCACAGGCCAACATTTTTTAAATTCTAAGACCAAACTATACTTTCTTGAAGATTATATTACACAGCGAATTAATTTTTCTCCACAAAAAATCGTTGCGGTGTCTGAAAGTATTACTCTTCCTGTTCAAAATACATTAGAATTTTTCAGATATTATTATTTCTTCTCGGAGAAGTCGTCTGTTAAAATTATTTAGTTTGGTGTTTTCGCTACAACCAACATACCAATTTGGTTGAGTTTGTTACGATTGCCCTTCTGTTGTGTTAAATTTTGATTCTTTTAGGATTTGAGAATGTAATCTTTTATCATTTTTCACTCCACGTTTGAGGTCGTTAGGTTAGGTTCATTTGCCTTTATGCTTGTTTTAGGAATTAAGAGCATAATATCTTTTAACAATGAAATATTGAAGAACGAAGTATTATCAAGAAGTAGTTGTATATTTCCGCTAGAGAAACATGATGCTGTCATAAAAAATATGGGTTTCCATTTAAAAAAATCAAAGTTGACCTTGAAATGACCTTCAAAATAATCTTTCAAGGTCATCACAATTATATCATTTTATTGCCCTTTCAAAACCTTTTTGTCTGATACTTTTTAACTAGAAGTTGACATAAAAAAATTAAGAAGCCTGGTATGTTAAATTGGGAAACATGTATGATAACAAATAAACAATGTTGCTACTAGAAAGATGATTTTCCGAGAAGAAATGAGATATCTGAAATATTTAAAATGCATTTTGATGGGGAAGAATAGTACTTTCATATACCGCAACGAGTCTTTTGGAGAAAAATTAATTCGTGTTGTAATATAATCCCGAATATAGCGAAAATCGTGTTCTTTGCATTTTTATGTTAGGATATACCGAGAACCTGATGTGATGGAACACTTCTGAGGTCAGATTCGAATTGAGCGCATCAAAAACCTTTGGGAAAGTATACTTTGGTCTCAGGGTCTGGAGTTTCTTCTAAACGTCCCTCGTACATATTATTAGATTGCTAAAGCAACATACGCCCTAGAAATTTGTCTCTTTCGTTCTGAAGTGTTTTATTGTGACATAACAGTTAAACAAAAATCGTACCAAGTGATTCAAATCCATCATTTCCAAAGAGAAGAGCCACGCGCGACATCTTTTAAAACATACATTATTCAAAAAAAAAACGATTAATGTTTCCTTTTTAAATGGCTCCTCTAATCTAGAAGCAAAAACTTGCTAATGTTTTGTATTCAGATTTACTTAAAGACTTGCAAAGAATTGAATACAAAGAAAATTTTTTGACAATTATTATCAGGGAAGATAAATTACCTCACCTCATTATTAATGACTGTATTTACAAGGCAGCGCAATTTAAATTGTGCTCAATGTTCCATAAAGAATTAAAATTGTTTCAGGCAAATAAAACATCAATCAAATGCTAAGTTTAATCTTTAAATTACTTGTAGGGAATATTTACGGGACTTTGCATTTACATAATCATTAAAGAGTTGTTTTAGAAAAATCTTTGAAAAAATGATTATCATTAACCTAGTACTATCCTTTTAAATTAAAACTGTAAACATTTGCTGAGCATAACCCTGGTTTTTGGATACCTAGTTGCTTTAGAGCATAGGTTCGCAATGAGGAGGTGCCACCCCCCGTGGGCGCTGGACCATTCCATGAGGCGGTAGCAGGTCCAGAATGGGGGCGGGGGGCATTAAGACCGTTAAAGGTGACGGCTGTGGCGTACCTACCTATTTAGGAAATGTAATAAAATATTTTGAAAATACAGTACAATCTCGATTATCCGAATCGCGACTATCTGAAATCCGGCTTATCCGAAACAAACTGTTAAACAGCAAATTGTATTCCTATTAAACAAAAAAATCCCCGTTATTCGAAACAGACGATGAGTGGTTTCACTAACGCGTCGGGGACTCCCTGACGTCTAGAATTTTACCGCTGTCTATGTTTTGGCTAGTAGACTAGTGTTATAAGTTACTCATTACGTCTATTATTATTACAGAGGTAATAGTTTTGTTTTAATAGATATTTTACAAAATGGAGCGTCATAATAATAAGCGTAAACGTGTTATTATTACCTTAAAAGAGAAACTTGAAGCAATTCAACGTTTAGATAATGGTGAACGAAGGATTTAGGTGTAGCCGTGAGTACTGTTTCAGAGAGGAGAAAAAATCGCGAAAAACTTGAAAAATGGTGTAGTGTTTTGTCATCCCCCACACAGGCACGAAATAGTATGAAAAGCGGTGACTACCAAAAAGTGGATGATTCTTTATTTTTATGGTTTACACAAAATCGAGAACGTGAATTACCAATTTCAGGAACAATTTTAAAACATAAGGCAGTGAGTTTAAACGAAGAGTTGCCGGTTATTGAAGCGCCTGTAAATTTTTCTGCAAGTGTACGTCAACTGAAAGTTTGTGGAGAAAGATTGTCGGCTGATGTATCTGCTGCAAAAAATTTGCAGAGAATTTTGAGCAGCTTATGAAAGAACATGGTTTACAACTAGACCAAATCTATAATTGTGATGAAACAGGCTTGGACTACAAAGTGTTGCCGTCAAATACCTTAGCTTCAAAAACGGAAGCTGGAGCACCTGGTTACAAATGTAGTAAAAAACGTATTACTGTTCTTGCATGCAGTAATGCTTCTAGAAGACACAAACTCCAATTATTATGTATTGGGAAGTCAGCAAATCCACGAACGTTTACGAATATTCGTCGCAATGCTTTTCCTGTTTTGTATAAAAATCAAAAGACTTGGTTTTTTGGAGATTTTGTTCCCAAAGTGGAACTTTTTTTAAAAGAACATGGATATTCTAGAAAATGTATTCTGTTACTAGATAACGCCTCCACTCATCCAAGTGCGGAACAATTTGAAAGTGTACTGGAAAACGCAATTACAGGCGTTTGTTATTGGAGCATATTTTAGAAGACGTAGGTGAAGGTGGCAATCTTACTGATTGTCTAAAAAAGATAAATTTGAAAAATGTTATATATTGGATAGCTTTAGCCTGGAATCAAGTAAAGAGTAGTACTCTGGAAAAAATCTTGGTCAAAACTGATTCCACAAGAGGAGAGACATTACTCAGAGGCAGAAACAGAAGATAATGAAAGTTTACATCAAATTATTACAAGAATATCAGGATGTGAAGGTGTTACGGAAGCCGATGTTTGTGAATAGTTAAACAGTGATAGTGTGGAAGATGAAATGACTGACCAAGAATTAATTAAAAGTGTATGCAAAAATGCTAATAAAATAGACAGTGATGACGATGATGATAACCAAGTAGAAGCCACTGACAATATTTCAGTAAAAATGTCACATTCAGAAGAACTAGAGAGACCTAGAAAAAGCGTTAACTTATGTAGAACAACAAGAAAATGCAACCGCTGCGGACGTTTTGCTTATCAAACGTTGGAGAGACATTGCAGCCAAAAACAGAATTAACGCAAAACGAGTGCAGTTAAAAATTACCTCATTTTTAAGACATCAAAGTTAAGGATGAAACTGTTTTATTTTCCATTTTGCGTACATATGCATAAAATAAGTAAACTGATTGTTCTATTCTTTGTTTTAATAAATACCTATGTACGTAATAGCATATCGTATAAATGCTTTTAAGTCAAAACTGCAATGTTGTTCATTATAAAAAAATTCGGATTAATCGAAATTTCGATTATCTGAAATCACTTTAGTTCATATTATTTCGGATAATCGAGATTCTACTATACCTACTATTCATGAATACATATTTCATATAGATAGCTCAAATTTTTATCTTATTAGTAAATTAGCATTAGATATGTGTACGTATACCTAATTCGGTTTGGTATTGTCGATGACGAGTCTTTGCAAGTTGGTAAGCAAAGATGCGATTCACGCAATCAAGCATGTTTCGACAAAAATATGGTATTTTGTAAAAATATGGTAGTTTGATTGTCTTGTTTACAGAGCAAGTGCACGGGCATCACAAACAGGCAAAGGCATACAAGTTGATGTGTGCACGAAATCAAATCTTTAAAAGGCAGGGATAGCTCTAAGAATGTCTTATTATTTTTGTGTGCTTCGCCAATAATCCATATTCGTGAGTGAAAGTGATAGAAGTCATTGTAGCCATTATTTTTATAACTATCTATAAATCTGTTGAAAAGTTAATTTATTCAAATCGAATTGTATTTCAAAATGTCTGAATCCAAGAAGAAAGGCCGACAGTACAGTACTGAGTATTTGAAATATGAATTTACGCACTCCTACAAAGCAATCATTACCTATGTGTTTAATTTGCCAAAAAGTTTTTTCAAATGAAGCCATGAAGCCTTCTTGGCTACAAGAGCATTTGAATAAAACGCATGATGATAAAAGGACAAAGATTTATCCTATTTGCAAGGACTGGATATTTAAAACAGCCAACTATATCATATTATCCTTGCGTAGTCTTCTAGACAAGAAGATGATGGACTACGAGCGTCATATAATATTACATTGTTAATCGCTAAATAGGGAAAACAACACACAACTGGCGAGGAATTAATCTTACTGGCAGTCAAAGAGGTAATAAACACTGTTATTCAGGTAAGACACAGATATCAGAAAAATTCCTCTGGGTAGTAATTCCGTGCAAGGAAGAATAGATGAAATTTATTCTATATCACAGCTGACGAGCTGTGATATGAAGCGAAATATGGTTTGTCCAAGTTTGGGGTTCATAGATGGCACACCCAAGTTCTCTATTATTTTTGGTAGCCCATACTTTTAATACAAGGCCAGAATGGTCTGTGTTCAATAAGCAGTTATGTATATGAAAATTTTTTTCATATATTTTTCACGGACGTTAAATATTTACTCTGTTATATTTGTTTGGGCTACGAGTTACACGCCCCCCTGGTTACATCAGAAGTACAATTCTTTTTGAAAACCGCAAAATTTTGAAGATGGGGTGGCTAAGTACTAATATTTTTCTCTATACCGGCGTTAACGGTTCCCGTTTGAACTGATTTTTAGTTACCGCTAAATATCCAACAGTGGTATTAGTACTCCACTGTTATAGTTAATGCCAGACATTTAATAGAGGAATTAGTACTCTATTCGCTTATAGTGACAAAGGTACCAATTTTCTTCGTATGCTTTGCTTTTCAGTTAAAAGTTTTGGCGGTCTACACCACATGGTGTTGAGGTTTGTTAGTTACTGCTG
>CM032455.1:151643749-151766249 GCA_019049505.1 Pachyrhynchus sulphureomaculatus | reverse complement strand
AAGTCGAGAAATTTGCATATGCAAAATGACCAACAAAGATCCCATGAATGCTATATTCATTCCATGCCTTTCCTCCTACTACTATAGTTTCTGAGCCTATACTCTTCATCAGGTAGGCTTAAGACTACGGTATCGATCGTGCAGATCCGAGTCTCGTGGAGAGTCAAGTTGAGCAGTTTTTCGAAGTTCGAAAATCTTTTCGAAGGGTCTGTATCTTACCCAACGAGTAGTATCTCGTTTATTTAAGGTACCATGATTGCTATAAGCAGCGAGAGTCATTCTAACTCGACTCTCCACGGAACTCGGATTTGCACGAACGATACCGTTGCCTTAAGCCTACCTGATGAAGAGTATAGGTTCAGAAACTATAGTAGCAGGAGGAAAGGCATAGAATATAGTATTCATGGGATCTTTGTTGGTCATTTTTTGCATGTGCAAATTTTCTCGACTTTCTAGCGTCGTATATACCGAGCTCGATCTGGTGTGGTCTTTGTTTCGAAATCTACCATATTTTGCAAGTTTTGTGTATCAAAGCACATTTCCCCAAGCTTGAGCAAATTATTTGCGCAGCTTTAGATGCATTTTATTACATTTGGAATGCGGTGCCTCAAATACTGCTTCCCGAACGTTATCGCTTTCTATGTTACATTTTGAGGTTATGCGCATAATGCAACATCCTATTAACTGATAATTTTACTTCTTAGAATTTGTTCTACCACACTTAAAAGTGGCGGGAAATAGTTTGAATTTGTACTTATTTCAAAGGTATCGAATTTACTTCTACATTTAGTATTAATTTTTTTATTTCTACGCATTTGTTTTTATAGTATTCTTCCCTACGTCTCCAGAATTTCTTCTTCAAATCACGCTTTTCATTCATTTTTTGTTGAAACAAATTGTTCGTTCCCGATCTCTCTGTATTTTTTTTAGTAAGAGTCGCCTTTCAAGCTTTGGTTAATGCATTTAAAGTTATTTTATGTTCCATTACATCTTCAGAGACTTTATTAGAGTTTCAGTTTACTGTTAATCGTATACCGTATTTCTTGTTTTACTTCTTTATTATTTTTTTTTATGTGCATAGTAAACGTGCTGCAGCGAAATCCCCAAAGCGCGCGTGTGCGAAGATGGCGATTTCCGTTGATTTATAATCACTGTAAATTATTCTCGGTGGGAAACACAATTCTGACAAATTAGTCCAAAGAGATGAAGTTCTCCATAAACAGACTGCTTGAAAAGGATTGTACGGGAAGTGACAAGCTGAACCTCATACCAATGTGAAGTATTATCACGACACATATTCCTAGAATGCACTGCTCTAGAAGGAATTAAGCGGGCTCCATTCCGTCGAACACTTTCCATGAAAATACTTGAAACTAGACTCCAGTCGCCAACTGTTCTCCGATGTTCCAAAGAATCAAGCTTGCTGGTGAGTTTCGAGTCTCTAATTAGGCGAACAACTTTCTTCTGAATAGAATACAACAACAACGCTGTATGTTTGGGTGCAGAACCCCAAACATGGGAGCAGTATTCCCTCGTTGGTCGAATTTTGGTTTTGTACAAGGGTGAGTCAACGATAGAGTAAAGTTTATTATCTCATTTGTTTCAGGAATAACGAAAAAATGTTAAATACAATAGTTTTCAGGAATGTTAAGGTGCACAGTTTAAAATTATTTTTGAGTATACAGGGTACTTCAAAAAAGTGTGGCGATATAACATATGTTTTTGTAAATGGAACGTCCTATTTTCTAATTTATTTTTAAATTCTGCGTAAAATGTCATGTGTCATATACCTATTTCTAATAGTTTCCGATTTATTTTGAATTTTTCAATTTTCAATACACTTACGCTACAACATCATAGTTGCCAAGACAAGACAAAAATGTAGGCATTGTCAAATTTTGACATGTCTATCAAGCAAGTAATAATAGTTTAATTTTTTATTTATTTATTTATACAAATTTTACGGGAAACCCCATTGTAGTACAATTTTAAAACAGATACAAATGCAGATACAAAAATATTAAAAATTAAAAAGACAAACACGTGACAAGAACTATGTCTAAGTAAAAATATTCAACAAACACATAAACATCCTCAATAACAAAATATATAAAATAGATACAGGTAATAAAAGAACTAACCTCAGAAATATAAAAACAATAATAGTATTAACAATAGTAAACACTGATCAAGTAGAACCTTTACAGAGCCCTCAGCAGCTGGGACCTAAATCCCGAGATAGACCTGTTAAATATATCGAGCCGGCCATCCAATGAATTCCAAGTCCTCAAAGCTCTATGAATGGGAGAGTGCCTCCCATAATTCGTGCGATGGAAGGGATGCAAAAGAGATCATGACAGCGAAGATTGCCTCTGGGTATATTAAAATTTATTTTAGCGAGTAGCTGAGGACGCTCAGTGATCCCATTAATAAGTTTGAAGATAAAACATGCATCATAAAGGGATCTTCTCATTTCCAAAGTATGTAACCCTAAGGTCCTCCGCATGACAGTCTTATGATAATTCACAAGTGTACCGTTGCACTTGAGTGCAGAAAATCTCAAAAATTTATTTTGCACTCTTTCGATTGTTCCCTTATGCAACTCATAAAATGGAGACCAAATTACCGTCGCATAATCCAAGTTTGCTCTTACAAGAGCACAATACAACACTCTCAAAACAGTCATAAAGAACTACCCGCAATTTCTCAAAACAAAACCCCTTTCTGGCTAAGGGCAGATATATGCCTTGTGAAAATAAGTCTTTCATTGAAAACAACCCCAAGGTCCTTTGCTGAACTCCTGTAAGGAAGTTGAACACCTTCAATCGAGTATGAGGATGGGACTCTATGTTTCCCTCTATAGAAGCTAATGGTAAAACATTTGCTTACATTTAAAAATAGATGATTGGACTGGGTCCACTGCCAAACCAGATCAAGGTCATCTTGAAGCGCTACAACGTCCTCAACACTACCAACCCGCCGATAGATTTTCAAATCATCTGCAAACATAAACCCCGTTGAGCGATGCAATGCTGATAACAGATCATTTACAAACAAAATAAAGAGCAGAGGAGCACAGTGCGAACCCTGGGGAACGCCCGATGTAACATGAATAATACTGGATGACAAGCCATTCATTCTCACAGTCTGGGTACGGCCCAAGAGAAAACTCTCTAACCAAGCTATGATCTACACAGAGAATCCCAGGGAAAAATTTATTGTATTGAGTGACGTATAAAGGTAATAGTTATGGGTTTTCCTAAAAATGAATTATTTGAAATGGTTTATATACTGGGTAAGGCGGGAAAAAAAATTGCCTTTTGGCAGTAAGGCTTTACGGAACGAAGTACCCTAATAGACGTAAACCATCTAGAAAATCTTTTCAGTGCTCAGTGGAACGGTTTGATGGTAGTGGTAGCGTTGAGTATATGAAGTAAATCAGAATGCTACCAATGAGGAAAAAGAAATGGAGATTATACTTTATGTTGAAGATAATCCCCAGGTCAGCAGCCGTCAACTAGCTGACTTATCTGACACATCCCAATCTACGGCCATTCGCACCACGAGAAAATACAATTATCATCCCTTTGATATGGAACTACACCAAGAACTTCAAAACCGTGATTTTGAACGACGAGTAAGCTTTTGTATCACCATGAATGGAGCAATAGAGGGCGATCCAAATTAACAGGCTTAGATATCTAAATTTTTTGCAAAACGAATTATCCCAGCTTCTTGAAGCAGTTGATAACTTTGAAAGGGAACAAATGTGGATTCAACAAGATAGAGCTCCTGCTCATTATCACTGGAAAGTTCGAGAATTTTTAACGATCGTTATCCACAAAAATGGATCGGTAGGAATGGATTCATTCAATGGCCTCCTCAATCAAGGGACTTAAAACCTATAGACTTCTTTTTGTGGGGCTATATTAAAAATCGTGTTTGTGTGAATCCCCCTACAACACCAGTAGATATGGAAAATAGGATACGGGATGCGTGCTGGACAATAACGCCCTTTATGCTAGGGAAAGTGAAGGAAAATATAGTGAAACAACTAAACATGTGTATTCAAGTAGACGGGCATATTTTTGAATATTTATTACGTTATACTAATTAATCATTAGATAAGTTAAACTATATTAAAATTATTATTAACTAGTATTAAAAACAAGGGTAAAAATTGAAAAATTCAAAATAAATCAAAAACTATTAGAAATAGGTATATAAGATACTTAATGAAAGTTGGAGGGTTTTGTAAAATATATTAGAAAAAATAATAATATACACGATGTACCATTTAAAAAATAGTCGAAATGTATAAATTTATTTTGAACACCCTGGAGCATCTAACTCAAATTTATTTACATATATTTTTTTTCATCTCTATAGAATGCTCGTACCAATTATGAGTATTCCACCTTCAGAAACAATGGAGCTACTGGCAATTTTTTACAAAACTGAAAGCTAATATTTTTTTAAAAAAAATTGAACTATTAGAAAAACTACTAGGTTTAGGTATATAACATCATTAATAGAAAAGTTATAAAGTTTTACGCAGAATTTAAAAATAAATTAGAAAATAGGATGTTACATTTAAAAAAAAAAAAACATATGTTATATCGGCCACACTTTTTTAAAGTACCCTGTATACTCAAAAATAATTTTAAACTGTGCACTTTAACATTCCCTAAATCTATTGTATTTGACATTTTTGCGTCATTCCCAAAACAAATGAGGTACTTTACTCTATCGTTGACTCACCCTGTACAGAATTAACAGTTGTTGTCGAATGTAAAGCCTTCTAGTTCGAAATAATATAGTATTACCAGCTTTTGAGAAGCTCTCTTTGCCGTGTATGAAACATGTTCATACCAAGACTTTTTTGCTACCAATTAACGTCCAATAAATTGAGTGACGATGCTAGAGGAATAAAGTGTCCCGACATAATTATGTCGGATTCAGCAACGTCAACTCTTTTAGAAAAAACTGCTATTTAAGTTTTTGTAGCATTAAATTTTACTTGGTTACTTTCACCCCAAGATAGAATTTCTTCCAGGTCTTTGTTAAGTGTAACTATTTCCTGCTGTTTGAGAATATTGGCGTGAGTACCCGACGTTCGAGCGTTTAACGCGAATGAAAAAGTAAGCGTACTGTCATCTACAAAGCTGTTCATTTCCAGCAGATAGTTAACGTAAATGAGAATAAGAGTAGGAGCCGTATGGAGCCCTGGGGCACAGCGGCGTGAACAATGAAAGTATTAGGAAGAAATCCATCGACAGACATTCGTAAAAAACGCTTTCTATGGGAATACGAGACCCATAAGCAAAACCATGAGAGCGTAGCTTAGCTAACAATCTGTTATGCCAAACACGGTTGAATACCTAGGATATACCAAGTGTAACCGCTTGAGATTCTTCAAAGTATTGCGTTGCGTGTGCGTTGTTCGAAACTTGTATTACGTAAGTTAGAAGATCTCCTGTTGATCTTTGCTTACGAAAGTCACATTGATGATCGCTAATAATATTGAATCCCTCTCGATATTTGAGAAGATACTGATTGATAGTCTTTTCCTTTTTCCACTTAAGAGGGAGACGTCTGTTTTATTCAGTTTTTATTTTACTGCTTGACTTTTGACTTGGGCTTCTTATATATTACCTATATAATCAGACAAAATTTTACCAAGTAATTTATTTTAACACAACTGTTATTATATATATATATATATATATATATATATATATATATATATATATATATATATATATATATATATATATAACGTAATAACATTTTTAGAAACCACTGTTAGGCCTTGAAACAAACTTTTTTTTTACTGTAAATCCATCTCTGTTGGGAACTTTTTTTGGATATTTACGTAATGACTTAATTTATAACAAAGCAGGCAGCGATTTATATCTACTATATATACTCATCAAATTAAAGTTAGGTATAGTCATTATAAAGCAAATGAGTTCACAACCCGTTCGTTTACTTTTTACATGAACCAGGAAGAAAGGTTCTTAAGTATTTATTAAATATTTTTTTATTTGCTAAAATTGATATGATGATATCAAAAATTGACATATATATCTCACATATTTCTAGTAAAGTACCTGATAGAATCGACCACAAAATTATGTTTTTTTTTGCCGAAATTAGTTATTTTCACGATGAATGTTCAAAAAAAAAATTATTTTTGACTTTATATTTGCTAACTTTGATTAATAAAACTTAACGCTATGTTACGCAAGAGAAACTATTCTCTGTTCTAAACCATGAAAATAAAGTAAATAATATTAAGAATCACCTATCAAGAGTGTACTTTGATTTAAGTAAAGGTAGATCATAAAAACATGCTGTGTTTATTAGAGTATCCTGGTATTCGTGTCTTAAATAATTTAAAATTAAAACCCTACCTAACTAATAGATTTCTGTCTGTTCGCATTAATTCTGAGTCGAACACATCTTATTCCCCTAATAAATCAGCTAATAAATGCGTGCCTTATGGATACATATATGGACCAATTATTATATTTATTAAACATTTAAATAAGAAAGTTAACTTAATATCACTATATTAATCAAGCCAGAAAATTACTATTGTCTATAGGTAAAAACTGAAATAGCCTAAAGAGTCTTTTAGAAGTAAATTTAGATTAATAAATATTACGTGGTTATCTTCTTTCTTCGTGTGTGTTTACTGTACGAGGCTGGTTTGAAAAGTCAGTGCAAAAAAAAAACTACTTATGTGTTTGGGGTAAACCTTTTTTATTTTTCGACATAGTCTCCTTTTAGGCTTATACACTTCGTCCAACGATGTTCTAGTTTGTTGATCCCTTCCGAATAACAGGATTTGTCCAAGTCTGCAAAATATCCATTAGTGTCTGCAATCACCTCCTCGTTTGAATAAAATCTTTGTCCCGCCAGCCATTTCTTCAATTTGGGGAACAAATAGTAGTCCGAGGGAGCCAAGTCTGGAGAATAGGGGGGATGTGAAACGAGTTGGAATCCTCTTTCCATTAATTTTGCGACCACAACTGCTGAGGTGTGTGCTGGTGCGTTGTGATGGAAAAGGACTTTCTTGTGGGCCAATCGCGGGCGTTTTTCTTGCAGCTCGGTTTTCAAACGGTCCAATAACGATGAATAATATTCACCTGTAATAGTTTTACCCTTTTCCAGATAGTCGATGAGGATTATCCCTTGGGAATCCCAAAAGACAGTCGCCATAACCTTTCCCGCCGAAGGAACGGTCTTCGCCTTTTTTGGTGCAGATTCCCCCTTGGTAACCCAAGGTTTAGATTGTTGTTTGGTCTCAGGAGTATAGTAATGTATCCATGTTTCATCCACAGTGACGAAACGACGCTTAAAGTCCTCCGGATTCTTCTGAAACAGCTGCAAACCACACTTCACACGATTCCGTTTTTGGTCAAGCGTGAGCAATCGCGGCACCCATCTTGCGGATAGCTTTCTCATGTCCAAATGTTTATGCAAAATATTATGTACCCGTTCACTCGAGATGCCCACAGCACTAGCAATCTCACGCACCTTAACTCTTCTGTCATCCATCACCATATTATGGATTTGATCAATGATTTCTGGAGTCGTAACCTCCACAGGCCGTCCAGAACGTTCAGCGTCACTTGTGCCCATATGGCCAGTCCGAAAATTTTGAAACCACTTATAAACTGTTCTAATCGAAGGTGCAGAGTCACCATAATGTTTATCAAGCTTCTCTTTAGTCTCCTGAGGCGTAATGTTTAATCACCGCACGAAATTCTTTTTCGTCCATTTCTTGCAAATCACTCGACTTCCTTGATTCACACGAATGCCAAACACAAAGAAATAGACCAATATGGCTGAGACTTGGTGTGCGTTCATTCAAGAGATGCTTCTAACTAAACATGACCTCGATACGCGCCGGTGGTGCCATCTCTCGGACTTTGCACGGACTTTTCAAACCAGCCTCGTATGTTTGTGAGAACAAACATCGTCTACTATTCAGCAACAGGGATAACATTAATACGGGAACTAAAGATAATTTACCTGTACCACCTTTTATACTCTTTGTTTCATAATAAACCTCTAATTAGTAATATTTGCCTTTAATGCACAGCCAGAACATTTCAAAAATAACTAAAAGCTAAGTAAATGTAAATTGAAGAGGTGTCTTATAGACAACGCAGAATTTAATTTCTAAGATGAATATTTTAATTTCCAACTGGTAGAACTATGTATTTACTAAGGTAAGTAGTACTTAGAATAAATTTTTTTACTGTTTTTTTTTTAACATTTTATGTATATCCATGAGATTTTCAAGTTTGTATCTTGTCTGTTATTTTTTTATTGTGATTTTTATACTTATGACAGTGTATATATAATAGCATTGGTTACTTATATATGTGTTTCTATTAATTATTTTTGGTTTTTAATTAATATTAGTACTTTTTAGTATATAATTATATTCTGTGATGTTGTCCATGTCAATGTTCAATGTATAAGAAAATTATTATCATTTAAACAAAAGTTTTAGTACTTTTAGGGTACACTTAAGAGGGAGACGTCTATAAAATATCTATGTATTTATTCAGTTTTGGTTGTACTGTTTGACTTTTCAGTTTGAAGTTGGGCTTCTAATATATTACCTATATAATCAGACAAAAGAACTGCATCTTAGCAAGTCTTTACTGAGTTGATTAAATTTTCGATTGTATCGCTTGAGTATGATAACTAATTGGATTTTAAACAATATTCTGTTCATTATCTTAAGAAGTTTTCTAAGCAGATGGTGACTTGGAAGTTGCAAATGTATTTATTGAAATAAAATTAGAACCAAAATGTCCGTATCTCCTAATTTTACCAAGCAAATTATTTTATCCCAACTGTTAAAATTACTAATAATATAAATGAAATAATAAAATTTTCAGAAACCAAACCCTTTAAACAAACTTTTTTTTTACTGTAAATCCATCTCTGTTGGAAACTTTTTTTGATATTTATGTAATGACATAATTTATAACAAAGTAAGCAGCGATTTATATCTACGAACTACTAAGAACAAGGTGAATCGTTTTTTCTGCACACGTGTCGTTCCTGTAGCGCTTTAGGGACCTCCCTGCAGCACGTGTGCTAGACCCACAAAAAAAAAAACTATATATACTCATCAAATTAAAGTTAGGTATAGTCATTATAAAACAAAAGAGTTCACAACCTGTTCATTTTTTTTATATGAAAACCGGGAAGAAAGGTTCTTAAGTAGTTATATTTGCTACAATTCTCATATATTTCTGCTGAAGTAACTGATGTAATCGAATACAAAATTATGTTTCTTTTTGCAGAAATTAATAATTTTCACGATGAGTGACCAAAAAAAAATATATTTTTGATTTTATAGTTGCTAACCCGGATCAAAAACTAATAAAATGTAACGTTATGTTAAGTAAAACAACCTATTCAGAATCCCTTATTAAGGAAAACGATATCCCTTATTTAGGAACTTATAAGAGAGATTATTTGAGGTTCATTAGTTTTATCGCTATTATGGTAGGGCCTGTTTTTTTTTCCTATTTATGTGTACAAACCACTAAGAAAATACATTAAAATTGAAACGATAATCTTTTATTACAAATGGCACTGACAACAGTTAATTAATGTTGAGATTATGTTGGGATTTTGCAATCATTTTGAAATCTTATTTATTTCACACTCGAATTACCATAGAAATATTGAAGGACGTGATAGAAAACTTCTAGACAAAATTAATTTGGAAACTCGTGTGCCTAACCACGAAATGAATGAAAAAAAACTCCGAAATTTATAGAAGACGAATACTAACCTAACTTTGCAATTCCTTCACGTTAATACTACGCATGTTTGAGATAACGATAAGGACAAAGGCACGTGAAAAATAAGCGTTGCAAAATCTACCTAATGATTTAACTAAGAAAGTTAACTTAATATCATTATAGCAATCAACCCAGAAAATTACTATTGTCTATAGTTCCAACTGAAATGGCCCAACAAATAACTGGTGTATAAAATGAGTCTTTTAGAAGTAAATTTAGATTAATAATTATTGTTTTTCTCTTCTTTCTTCTTGTATGTTTACCGTGTGTTTGTGAGAAGAAACAACGTCTACTATTCAGCAACAGGGATAACATTAATATGAGAACTAGAGATAATTCACCTGTACCACCTTTTCTACTTTTTTGTTTCATAAGAAACCTCTAATTAGTAATATAAAAGCCTTTAGTGCACAGCCAGAATATTTCAAAAATATCTAAAAGCTAAATAAATGCAAATTGAAGAAGTGTCTTATCGATAACGCAGAATTTAATTTCTAAGATGAATATTTTAATTTCCAACTGGTAGGATTATGTATTTACTACCGTAAGTAGTACTTAAAATAAATTTTTTTACTGCTTTTTTAACTTTTTATGTATATCCATGAGATTTTCAAGTTTGTATCTTGTCTGTTATTTTTTTATTGTGATTTTTATACTTATGACAGTGTATGTGTAATAGCAGTGGTTATTATCATTATCTCTTAAACAAAAATTTCAGTACTTTTACGGTAAAATAGTCATTTTTTGTTAAATTTTGAAAACCTTACTTTTGATTATCTGTCACTTAAGAGGGAGATGTCTATAAAATATCTATCTATTTTATTCAGTTTTGGTTTTACTGTTTGACTTCTCAATTTGAAGTTGGGCTTCTAATATATTACCTATATAATCAGAGAAAAGAACTGCATCTTAGCAAGTCTTTACTGGTTGATTAAATTTTCAATTGTATCGCTTGAGTATGATAACTGATTGGATTTTAAACAATATTCTGTTCATTATCTTAAGAAGTTTTTTTAAGCAGATGGAGACTTGGAAGTTGCAAATGTATTTATTGAAATGAAATTTGAACCAGAATGTCAGTATCTTCTAATTTTACCAAGCAAATTATTTTATCCCAACTTTTAAAATTACTAATAATATAAATGACATAATAAAATTTTCAGAAATCATTTTTAGCCCTTCAAATAAACTTTTTTTTTACTGTAAATCCATCTCTGTTGGAAACTTTTTTTGATATCTATGTAATGTCTTAATTTATAACAAAGCAGGCAGCGATTTATATCTACTATATAAACTCATCAAATTAAAGTTAGGTATAGTCATTATAAAAAAAAAGAGTTCACAACCTGTTCATTTACTTTTTATATGAAAACTAGGAAGAAAGGTTCTTAAGTAGTTATTAAATATTTTTTTATTTGCTAAAATTTTCATATATTTCTACTGAAGTAGCTGATGCAATCGAACACAAAATTATGCTTCTTTTGTAGAAATGAATAATTTTCATGATGAGTGTCCAAAAAAATATATTTTTGATTTTATAGTTGCTAACCCGGATGAAAAATTAATAAAATTTAACGCTATGTTAACTAAAAGAAACTATTCGCTTCTTTAAACCATAAAAATGAAGTAAATAAAATTAAGAATCAACTATCAAAAGTGTACTTTGATTTAAGTGTAAAGCATTTGATTTGGTAGATCATAAAAAACTGCTGTGTTAATTACATTATCATGGTGTTTGTGGCTTAAATAATTTAGTAATAAAACCATACCTAACTAATAGATTTATGTCTGTTCGCATTAATTCTGAGTCGAATACATCTTATTCCTCTAATAAATCAGTTAATAAATGCGTGCCTTATGGATACGTATATGGCCTAATTGTGCCTTTAATATTATATCTATTAAACATTTAAATAAGAAAGTGAACTTAATATCACTATATCAATCAAATTACTATTGTCTATAGGTCCAACTGAAATAGCCCAATAGTCTTTTAGAAGTAAATTTAGATCAATAAATATTACGTGGTTATCTTCTTTATTCGTGTATGTTTACCGTATGTTTGTGAGAATAAACATCGATCGTCTACTATTCAGCAACAGGGAAAACATTAATACGAGAAATAAAGATAATTTACCTGTACCACCTTTTATACTTCTTTGTTTCATAAGAAACCTCTAATTAGTAATATAAAAGCCTTTAACAGGTTGACTGCCGACCACTCCGATCGGAGTGCGTCCGGTCTCTTCGCCAACGCCGTCTACTCCGATCGGAGTTCGACATGCGTTCTTACGAAACGTTTTAGTATTCCATCGGCGTTGTATATGAAACGTGTTTGTAGTGGTGGCGTTGCTTAAAAACGCAAGTTCTAACAGGTGCTTAAGTGGTTCCGCGGATTTGCTTTTGGTTTGGTTGTAATCTGCCGTACAATATGGACAATCAACCTGGGCCTTCTGGTATTAAAAAAAGACATTGTAGTGATGAAAAAAAGGTATATGATAAGAAAAAGAAGCTAACTGACACTGAATTATTGCAGCTATTGGAAGAAAGCGGAGGTAGTAGTGACGAACATTACGTACCAGACACAGACGGTAGTGATGTAAATTCAAGCTCCGAGTCCGAAGAAGAGAATTTTATAGATCCTATTCGGCCACATCAAACACTTCCTAGCCTTGATGAGATAAAATGGAACGACAGAGGTGCGTTAAAACAAATTTTGTTCCAGAAAACCCAGGAATTATTGGTGCAAATTCCAGGACAGGGTGCACCTATCGATTTTTTCGAAATGATCATTGATGATGATTTTTTACAAACTATTGTAGAACGAACGAACTCTTACGCAGTCGAGGTTTTGCTGCGCCCAGAAACAAGTACAAAATCACGTATTACTAATTTTAAAGATCTTACTCTTGACGAACTAAAAATTTTTTTGGCCCTGTTACTTCACACTGGCACAATATCCTTGAGCCGTCTTAACGATTATTGGAAAACTGATCCGCTATTTAATCTACCTGTTTTTAGAAAATATATGTCAAGGAATAGATTTTTGCTTATCTTGAGGTGTTTGCATTTTACATCTCCAGATATGGATCCGGCAGATCGGCTAGGAAAGATTAGATTTGTGGCAGATTTTTTTAACAACAAGATGGGAGAAATTTACTATCCTGGAAGAGAGTTGTCTTTGGATGAAGCTATGGTACTTTATCGGGGTCGACTCCAGTTTAAACAGTATACCCAGAATAAGCGTCATAAGTATGGTATGAAGTTATACATGCTGACAGAGCCTAATGGACTTATTTTGAAATTTCGTGTCTACGAAGGTGCGACAGATGTTTAGGGGGTGGAAGCGGACATACTGAAAAGATTGTTTTACATTTACTGGAGGAAAAATTGGGTGTGGGACATGCTGTTTATCTAGACAATTTTTACAATAGTGTTAATTTAGCTAGGAAATTACTTCAACAAAATACATACTGCACTGGTACGCTGAGAGCTGAGAGGAAAGATAATCCGAAAGAGGTAATGAGTGCAAACTTAAAACGTGGTGAGAATAAATCTATGTTTTGCAATGGAGTGCATGTCGGAAAATGGCGCGATAAACGCAATGTTCAATACATTTCAACAGAATTTGGAAGCGAAATGGGCATTTTTAAAAACAAAACAAATCAAGAATCTGAAAAACCTTCCGCAATCATTGGATATAATGCTTTTATGTCCGGTATAGATAGACAGGATCAAATGATGGCATATTATCCTTGCAGCCGTAAAACCATTCGGTGGTACAAAAAGTTATTCATGCATGTGCTGCAAATGAGCATGATAAACGCCTATTTTTTGTACAATAAATATTCGCGGTCTGACCAGTTACGATTATATGACTTCCGATTGGATGTCATAAGAAATTTACTAGCCAGACGACCAATTACTAATTTGCCGCAAATTCCTCCAGGCCAAATAAATGTCCACAGCATTAGCAAAGTAGAAAAAATTGTTAGTGAAAAAAAAGGAACTAAAGAAACAAAACGGGTAAGCAGAAAGGAATGCAAAGAATGCAGGAAAAATAAAATAAGAAAGCAAACAGTGTATGAATGCAAAATGTGCCCTGGACAACCAGGTTTTTGCCTTAATTGCTTTGAGGATTACCATAAAAATGTACAAAAATGATTTAGAAATAAATGTTTTGAGTTCATGAGTTCGATTTATTATTTCTTTACTTATTTAATTGGACACTCCGATCGGAGTGTTCGGCATCTAGTAAAAATTTTCACTTGCAATGCCGATTACTCCGATCGGAGTGAAATTTTTTTTTTCTAATATTTTGAATGGCACATAAAAAAAAAACACATCCAAGACTCATTTTAATTCATATTTACCACAATAAAATAAAAATATTTGGAAAAATCTTACCGGCGTCAACCACAAACTCAAAAATATAGATCGGCAGTCAACCTGTTAATACACAGCCAGAACATTTCAAAAATATCTAAAAGCTAAGTAAATGTAAATTGAAGAGGTGTCTTATAGACAACGCAGAATTTAATTTCTAAGATGAATATTTTAATTTCCAACTGGTAGGACTATGTATTTACTAAGGTAAGTAGTACTTAGAATAAATTTTTTTATTGCTTTTTTAACATTTTATGTATATCCATGAGGTTTTCAAGTTTGTATCTTGTCTGTTATTTTTTTATTGTGATTTTTATACTTATGACAGTGTATATATAATAGCATTGGTTACTTATAAATGTGTTTCTATTAATTATTTTTGGTTTTTAATTAATATTAGTACTTTTTAGTATATAATTATATTCTGTGATGTTGTCCATGTCAATGTTCAATGTATAAGAAAATTATTATCATTTAAACAAAAGTTTCAGTACTTTTAGGGTACACTTAAGAGGGAGACGTCTATAAAATATCTAAGTATTTATTCAATTTTGGTTGTACTGTTTGACTTTTCAGTTTGAAGTTGGGCTTCTAATATATTACCTATATAATCAGACAAAAGAACTGCATCTTAGCAAGTCTTTACTGAGTTGATTAAATTTTCGATTGTATCGCTTGAGTATGATAACTAGCTGGATTTTAAACAATATTCTGTTCATTATCTTAAGAAGTTTTCTAAGCAGATGGTGACTTGGAAGTTGCAAATGTATTTATTGAAATAAAATTAGAACCAAAATGTCCGTATCTCCTAATTTTACCAAGCAAATTATTTTTATCCCAACTGTTAAAATTACTAATAATATAAATGAAATAATAAAATTTTCAGAAACCATTCTTAGCTCTTTAAACAAACTTTTGTGTTACTGTAAATCCATCTCTGTTGGAAACTTTTTTTGATATTTATGTAATGACATAATTTATAACAAAGTAAGCAGCGATTTATATCTACGAACTACTAAGAAAAACGTGAATCGTTTTTTCTGCACACGTGTCGCTCCTGTAGCGCCTTAGGGGCCTCCCTGCAGCACGTGTGCTAGACCCACAAAAAAAAAACTATATATACTCATCAAATTAAGGTTAGGTATAGTCATTATAAAACAAAAGAGTTCACAACCTGTTCATTTTTTTTATATGAAAACCAGGAAGAAAGGTTCTTAAGTAGTTATATTTGCTACAATTCTCATATATATCTACTGAAGTAACTGATGCAATCGAATACAAAATTATGTTTCTTTTTGCAGAAATTAATAATTTTCACGATGAGTGACCAAAAAAATATATTTTTGATTTTATAGTTGCTAACCCGGATCAAAAAATAATAAAATTTAACGTTATGTTAAGTAAAACAACCTATTCATAATCCCTTATTAAGGAAAACGATATCCTTTATTTAGGAATTTATTAGAGAGGTTATTTGAGGTTCATTATTTTTATCGCTATTATGGTAGGACCTGTTTTTTTTCCTACTTATGTGTACAAACCACTAAGAAAATACATTAAAATGGAAACGATAATCTTTTATTGCAAATGGCACTGACAACAGTTAATTAATGTTGAGATTATGTTGGGATTTTGCAATCATTTTGAAATCTTATTTATCTCACACTCGAATTACCATAGAAATATTGAAGGACGTGATAGAAAACTTCTAGACAAAATTAATTTGGAAACTCGTGTGCCTAACCACGAAATGAAAGAAAAAAAAACTCCGAAATTTATAGAAGACGAATACTAACCTAACTTTGCAATTTCTTCGCATTAATACTACGCATGTTTGAGATAACGATAAGGACAAAGGCACGTGAAAAATAAGCGTTGCAAAATCTACCTAATGACTTAACTAAGAAAGTTAACTTAATATTATTATATCAATCAACCCAGAAAATTACTATTGTCTATAGTTCCAACTGAAATGGCCCAACAAATAACTGGTGTATAAAATGAGTCTTTTAGAAGTAAATTTAGATTAATAAATATTATTTTTTCTCTTCTTTCTTCTTGTATGTTTACCGTGTGTTTGTGAGAAGAAACAACGTCTACTATTTAGCAACAGGGATAACATTAATATGAGAACTAGAGATAATTCACCTGTACCACCTTTTCTACTTCTTTGTTTCATAAAAAACCTCTAATTAGTAATATAAAAGCCTTTAGTGCACAGCCAGAATATTTCAAAAATATCTAAAAGCTAAATAAATGCAAATTGAAGAAGTGTCTTATCGACAACGCAGAATTTAATTTCTAAGATGAATATTTTAATTTCCAACTGGTAGGATTATGTATTTACTACCGTAAGTAGTACTTAAAATAAACTTTTTTACTGCTTTTTTAACTTTTTATGTATATCCATGAGATTTTCAAGTTTGTATCTTGTCTGTTATTTTTTTATTGTGATTTTTATACTTATGGCAGTGTATATGTAATAGCAGTGGTTAGTTATGTATGTGTTTCTATTAATTATTTTTGTTTTTGAATTAATATTAGTACTTTTTAGTGTTATATATAATTATATTATGTGACGTTGTCCATGTCCATGTTCAATGTATAAAAAAATTATTATCATTATCTCTTAAACAAAAATGTCAGTACTCTTACGGTAAAATAGTCATTTTTTGTTAAATTTTGAAAACCTTACTTTTGATTATCTGTCACTTAAGAGGGAGATGTCTATAAAATATCTATCTATTTTATTCAGTTTTGGTTTTACTGTTTGACTTCTCAATTTGAAGTTGGGCTTCTAATATATTACCTATATAATCAGAGAAGAGAACTGCATCTTAGCAAGTCTTTACTGGTTGATTAAATTTTCAATTATATCGCTTGAGTATGATAACTGATTGGATTTTAAACAATATTCTGTTCATTATCTTAAGAAGTTTTTTAAGCAGATGGAGACTTGGAAGTTGCAAATGTATTTATTGAAATGAAATTTGAACCAGAATGTCATTATCTTCTAATTTTACCAAGCAAATTATTTTATCCCAACTTTTAAAATTACTAATACTATAAATGACATAATAAAATTTTCAGAAACCATTCTTAGCTAAATAAATGCAAATTGAAGAAGTGTCTTATCGATAACGCAGAATTTAATTTCTAAGCTTTCTAAACTTTTTTTTTACTGTAAATCCATCTCTGTTGGAAACTTTTTTTGATATCTATGTAATGTCTTAATTTATAACAAAGCAGGCAGCGATTTATATCTGCTATATAAACTCATCAAATTAAAGTTAGGTATAGTCATTATAAAACAAAAGAGTTCACAACCTGTTCATTTACTTTTTATATGAAAACTAGGAAGAAAGGTTCTTAAGTAGTTATTAAATATTTTTTTATTTGCTAAAATTTTCATATATTTCTACTGAAGTAGTTGATGCAATCGAACACAAAATTATGGTTCTTTTGTAGAAATGAATAATTTTCATGATGAGTGTCCAAAAAAATATATTTTTGATTTTATAGTTGCTAACCCGGATGAAAAATTAATAAAATTTAACGCTATGTTAACTAAAAGAAACTATTCTCTTCTTTAAACCATGAAAATGAAGTAAATAAAATTAAGAATCAACTATCAAAAGTGTACTTTGATTTAAGTGTAAAGCATTTGATTTGGTAGATCATAAAAAACTGCTGTGTTAATTACATTATCATGGTGTTCGTGGCTTAAATAATTTAGTAATAAAACCCTACCTAACTAATAGACTTATGTCTGTTCGCATTAATTCTGAGTTGAATACATCTTATTCCTCTAATAAATCAGTTAATAAATGCGTGCCTTATGGATACGTATATGGCCCAATTGTGCCTTTAATATTATATTTATTAAACATTGAACTTAATATCACTATATCAATCAAGCCAGAAAATTACTATTGTCTATAGGTCCAACTGAAATAGCCCAATGAGTCTTTTAAAAGTAAATTTAGATCAATAAATATTACGTGGTTACCTTCTTTATTCGTGTATGTTTACTGTATGTTTGTGAGAATAAACATCGATCGTCTACTATTCAGCAACAGGGATAACATTAATACGAGAAGTAAAGATAATTTACCTGTACCACCTTTTATACTTCTTTGTTTCCTAATAAACCTCTAATTAGTAATATAAAAGCCTTTAATGCACAGCCAGAACATTTCAAAAATATCTAAAAGCTCAGTAAATGTAAATTGAAGAGGTGTCTTATAGACAACGCAGAATTTAATTTCTAAGATGAATATTTTAATTTCCAACTGGTAGGACTATGTATTTACTAAGGTAAGTAGTACTTAGAATAATTTTTTACTGATTTTTGTAACATTTTATGTATATCCATGAGATTTTCAAGTTTGTATCTTGTCTGTGATTTTTATACTTATGACTGTGTATATATAATAGCATTGGTTACTTATATATATGTTTCTATTAATTATTTTTGGTTTTGAATTAATAGTACTTTTTAGTGTTATATATAATTATATTCTGTGATGTTGTCCATGTCAATGTTCAATGTATAAGAAAAAAATTATCATTATCTTTTAAACAAAAATTTCAGTACTTTTAGGGTACACTTAAGAGGGAGACGTCTATAAAATATCTATGTATTTTATTCAGTTTTGGTTTTACTGTTTGACTTTTCAGTTTGAAGTTGGGCTTCTAATATATTACCTATATAATCAGACAAAAGAACTGCATCTTAGCAAGTCTTTACTGAGTTGATTAAATTTTCGATTGTATCGCTTGAGTACGATAACTGATTGGATTTTAAACAATATTCTCTTCATTATCTTAAGCAATTTTCTAAGCAGATGGCGACTTGGAAGTTGCAAATGTATTTATTGAAATAAAATTAGAACCAAAATGTCCGTATCTCCTAATTTTACCAAGCAAATTATTTTATCTCAACTGTTAAAATTACTAATAATATAAATGACATAATAAAATTTTCAGAAACCATTCTTAGCCCTTCAAACAAACTTTTTTTTTACTGTAAATCCATCTCTGTTGGAAATTTTTTGATATTTATGTAATGACTTAATTTATAACAAAGTAGGCAGCGATTTATATCTACTATATATACTCATCAAATTAAAGTTAGGTACAGTCATTATAAAACAAAAGAGTTCACAACCTGTTCATTTACTTTTTATATGGAAACTAGGAAGAAAGGTTCTTAAGTAGTTATTAAATATTTTTTTATTTGCTAAAATTCTCATATATTTCTACTGAAGTAGCTGATTCAATCGAACACAAAACTATGGTTCTTTTGTAGAAATTAATAATTTTCACGATGAGTGTCCAAAAAAATATATTTTTGATTTTATAGTTGCTAACCCGGATGAAAAATTAATAAAATTTAAGGCTATGTTAAGTAAAAGAAACTATTCTCTTCTTTAAACCATGAAAATAAAGTAAATAAAATTAAGAATCAACTATCAAAAGTGTACTTTGATTTAAATGTAAAGCATTTGATTTGGTAGATCATAAAAAACTGCTGTGTTAATTACATTATCATGGTGTTCGTAGCTTAAATAATTTAGTAATAAAACCCTACCTAACTAATAGACTTATGTCTGTTCGCATTGAATCTCGGTAGAATACGTCATATTCCTCCAATAAATCAGTTAATAAATGAGTGCCTTAGCGATCCATATATGGACCGATTGTGTCTTTAATTTTTGTTAATAGAAAGAATTGCAATGCTTATTTTGGTATGCCACCGTCCTGGAGCTTGCACAGTAGTAAAGGGAAGAAATTAAATATAAGGACTCAGCTGTTATCGTTACTTGAAGTATGCACCCACTATTCGAAGCTTGTGCTGTATTGAATTAAAATAATAGAATCCTTTATTAAGGATAACGATATCCCTTATTTAGGAACATATAAGAGAGGTTATTTGAGGTTCATTATTTTTATAGCTATTATGGTAGGGCCTGTTTTTTTTTTCTACTTATGTGTACAAACCACTAAGAAAATACATTAAAATTGAAACGATAATCTTTTATTGCAAATGGCATTGACAACAGTTAATTAATGTTGAGATTATATTGGTATTTTACAGTGTTCTTGAAATCTTATTTATCGCACACTCGTATTACCATGAAAATATTTAAGGAAATGATAGAAACATGCTAGACAAAATTTTAATTTAGATACTTGTATGCCTAACCATGAAATGAATGAAAAAAAAAACTCTAAATTTATAAAAGATGAATACTAACCTAACCTTGCAATTTTTTCGCGTTAATACTGCGCTTGTTTTAGATAACGATAAGGACAAAGGCAGGTCAAAAATAAGCGTTGCAAAATCTATCTAATGAATTAACTAAGAAAGTTAGCTTAATATCACTATATCAATCAACCCAGAAAATTACTATTGTCTATAGTTCCAACTGAAATGGCCCAACGAATAATTGGTGTATAAAATGAGTCTTTTAGAAGTAAATTTAGATTAATAAGTATTATGTTACACTCTTCTTTCTTCGAGTATGTTTACTGTCTGTTTGTGAGAAGAAACAACGTCTACTATTCAGCAGCAGGCTTAACATTAATACGAAAACTGGAGATGAGATAATTTACCTGTACCACCTTTTATACTTCTTTGTTTCATAAAAAACCTCTAATTAGTAATATAAAAGCCTTGCACAGCCAGAACATTTCAGAAATATCTAAAAGCTAAGTAAATGCAAATTGAAGAGGTGTCTTATAGACAACGCAGAATTTATTTTCTAAGTTGATTATTTTAATTTCCAACTTGTAGGACTATCCGTAGATCCCAAGAGCTAGGACTACCGTAAGTACGAGTAGTACTTAGAATAAATGTTTTAACCTTTTGTGCATATCCATAAGTTTATATCTTGTCTGTTGTTTTTTTATTGTGTTTTTATACTTATGGCAGTGTATATGTAATAGCATTGGTTACTTATTTGTGTGTTTCTATTAATTACACAGGCCAACGATGAAAAAACTTTTTTAATAATTTTACCTGATTTCTATGTTTTTTTGGTGTGCTGGGTCCGAAAATAATAATAAAAAAGTCGTATCACCCACCAATTTTTCACATTTTAATATTCAAAATGTAAAAAGTTTATTTTTTATCATTCGAATGTTATTAGGTTGGCAATAAAATCAGAATTTTATAAGGTTGGTAAAATGTTATTAGGTTGGCAGTTCCGATAAATGTCACAGCTGTTTGTTTTCTTCCAATTAATATTACCTCGCATTGCAGTGTTTAATCCATGTGCTTTAATTCACACTCAAAGTATGGCTAATCGTGGTTGTAAAAACTCTCCTAACACTTTTTGTTAGATATGTAGTGAGTTTATAGTTAAAAAACAACAAAGAAACAATACTGACTTTCTAAAAAAGTATACTTTGCATATTTTGGTGTAGAAATCAGTAATCAAGAAAAATGTTGGGCTCCTCACAAAGTACGTTACGTTTGTGTCCAGGATCTTACGAAATGGTATAAGAAAGAAAAGAAAGCTTTTAGATTTGCAGTACCCATGGTATGGAGAGAGCAAAAAAATCATTCAAATGATTGTTATTTTTGCAGCGTTAATGTTTCCTTCAGCTAATCGGCCGATAGGAGATGGACCGGGACTTCCTGTCCCTGAGCCACGTCTGTCTATTGATGACGTTTTACAGTCCAGTCCCAAATTTAATGAAAGTCGACCGGATGATGAAGAGTATCAATGTTCTCTAGAAAATTTAAGACCACAGTTGTTTACACAAGCTGAGTTAAATGATTTAGTGAGAGATTTGGGTTTGACTAAGGAAAAAGCAGAATTGCTTGGTTCTAGGCTGAAAGAAATGGAATCTGAAACATCCATTATGGAAAAAGAGATCAACAGTTTGTATAAAATTTTAAAATTTTCCCTATTTTTAATCGATGTCATATTGTGAAAGAACTGTGGGTGATACAAAAAAACTGATACCAGATACGGTTTCAGCACCAAAAAATAGATAACAGTTAGATGTATTGGTTTAAAAAGATTTAACAAATATTTTTTTTGTTAGCCTGTGTTATTTTTAGTTTAGAATTAGTACTCTTTAATATTATATATAATTATATTTTGTGACGTTGTCCCTGTCAATGTTTATTATTATTATCATTATTTTTTAAAGAAACATTTCAGTACTTTTAATAAGAAAACTGTTGCTGTTTTTGTGAAACTTTGAAAACTTTACTTTTGATTATCTGTTAATTAGTAATAATCGCCCACTACCGACAAAACCTCATTTATTATGATAATATCAATAAGCACAGCTTGAGTGCACCCATGGCTAATAGTTAAATATTAATATCAAAAAATAAACCTGCTGCTAGCTGGTTATTGCAGTAATTGTCCAAGTGCGCGCTGGTGCGCCCTGAGGAACCGCGACTTCCTTACAGAGGCGTCCCCAATTCTTACAAAATTTTCAAAATTTTGCGTTCATTTTGAATTCAATGTAATTGAATACGTCGCCTGGCCGACCTGGTGTAAACCAGTAATTCAGGTAGTAATAACTGTTTGCAGGCATCTACCATATACAAACGGTTACTAGATGGCTCTCTACAATAATTAAGTTATCTAGAACTTCTTCATTTCTTTACTAACATGGGGTGTCCCGAAATTTTCCCAGAGATGGCATTACAAACCAAAAACTCATATAAATTTAAGTTAGTGTCAACTCTTAGAAGATTCGTTACATTCTATCTATAAGTTTGTGAGTTACAGTTTGAGTGGCGTTATTTTTGCAAAACGATGTCGCAAAAAGCATTTCATGTGTTGATTAAACATTGTTTGCTCAAAAAAAACACAAAAAAAATCCACCATATTGTACTAAATCACCGCAAAGTGAAAAAGAGAGCGATATCTGAGATCTTGAAGATATCAACAGAATACGTGAGGAATATTTTGCATGAATATTTTCAGATCAAAAAGCTATGTGCTCGATGGCTACCGCGCACTCTCGCAACAAAACAGCATCCTGTCAAATATTCAGACCGCTATTTGGCACAGTTGCGGTGCAATTCAAAGGTGTTTTTGCGTCGATTCGTAACATGTTGGACTATTCCCTTGCCGTATATCTGATATTCAAGGATCGGAATTATTTTCGCTGGTGAGCACCCAGCGCGATGATCCCGGCTCTTCAATTATACTATTGCACTTGATTTCAACACTCGGGCGAGAACAATGATGTCTAGTGGAGGCACAATATGGCAGGAAATTTAAACTGAAATTTATCCGAATTTTGTTCTGTCAAGTAAGAACGTGACCGCTCGTATTCTTGAAAAAATGTGTTTCGAGAACATCTTTTGCCATTAATGTATTCTTTCGTGTGCTGTATGTCATTACCTTGGTAAGTTGTCCAATTTCCTCCTGTGTCCATAATCACCTGGTATCTTCGAGGCATACTGTCGATGAGATTTCCTGCACATTCTGCAAATCTTTCGAATCTCGCGACACAACTGTCCTCAGAGTCTTTTCTCTGAGCTTTCTCTATACAAGGGATCAAACGTTTTCAACAGGGTCGGCGTTCGACGATTGTGAGGGCTACTTTACAATCTGATCGTGGGCCCAGCGAGCCGCTTCGCGATGTGATTTTCGCCTAACAAAGCTTTCTTCAACGTACTTCGGAATTTGACACCCAATTTTCTTTATTTTGTCGCTCCTTGACGTAGCGTCGATTGCGGGTCCAGTGAAAACAAAGACACGATTCGTACTTCGACTTTCGGAGTGACTTTGCCTACCGAGCCACGTTTTAACAAGTCGTCGACATTTTTCGTCTCGTTAAAATGATTTACCCACTTCTTCACGACGTTTTAATATATTTAGCGGCCGCGGAATGTGTTATTTCAGGCTTCTTTGAATGGGAACAAAGAAAAATGCCTCGAACGGACGCACAAACAAGTGACTCATTTTGGATTTTACGTGATTTCGACGAAAGTTCGGGATCGGCTGATACTTTTACTAAAGTGTGTTGTAGACAAAGGTTCCCTTTACTGATTTTTTGTTGAATTGCTACCACCTTGACGTTAGTGAGAGGGCTCAGTAGCCTTCAATGTTCAGGGAGCGATGCCAGCGGTATGGTAGCTAGCAGTAAGGAAGTCCACAACCGGCAGTGTCTGACCCAGAGTGGTCGACTGCAAACAGCGTCGGTACCCAGAATGGGCGCCTGAATTACCACTCGCCAACTCGTAAGGCCACCGTGGCGAGTTATGGCCACCACCCTCTTATGGAAAGTTTGAAAGAAACAGGACCCTCAGTCCACGGCGGTCTTCCATTTACGGATTAAGGCAGCAATCAGCGCATCAGGAAAACGGAGGGTGCTAAGAATGCCCGGAATGGATCGAGCTATCATGGAATAAGGACAGAGCGAAGGATAGAATCAAGAAAAACACATAGAAGTTCGATTAGCAAATACTTCCAGTTCTGACATATGGTACAAAACCTTGGGCCATAATTAACACAGGCCAACAAAAAAATATTTGTAAAAACTTTTTAAACCAATACATTTAAGTGTTATGTATTTTTGGGTGCTGAAACCGTGTCTGGTATCAGTTTTTTTGTATCATCCACAGTTCTCTCACAATATGACATCGACTAAATTTCAAAATAGGGAAAATTACATAATTAAATTATAAATAATTAAATCAAATAGAAAAATTTAAAAAAATAAATAGATGTTCCAGATTTCAATAAATGTTTTTCTTTCAGCCTCGAACCAAGCAATTCTGCTTTTTTCTTAGTTAAACCCAAATCTCTCACTAAATCATTTAACTCAGCTTGTGTAAACAACTGTGGTTTTAAATTTTCTAGAGAACATTGAAACTCATCATCATCCGGTCGACTTTCATTAAATTCAGGACTGAACTGTAAAACGTCATCAATAGACTGAGGTGGCTCAGAGACAGGAAGTCCCGGTCCATGTCCTACCGGCCGATTAGCTGAAGTAAAGTTAGGATAGACAATTACTTTCTTATTTTTGTAGTTATATCCAGAAACATCATCGCTGCAAAAATAACAATCATTTGAATGATTTTCTTGCTCTCTCCATACCATGGATACTGCAAATCTAAAAGATTTATTTTCTTTCTTATACCATTTCCTAAGATCCTCGACACAAACATTTTTCTTAATTACTGATTTCCACACCAAAATATGCATAGTATACTTTTTTTAGAAAGTCAGTAATGTTTCTTTGATGTTTTTTAACTACAAACTTACCACATATATAACAAAAAGTGTTGACAGATTTTTTACAACCACGATTAGCCATACTTTGAGTGTGAATTAAAGCACATGGGTTAAACACTGCAATGCGAGGTTATATTAACTGGAAGAAAACAAACAGCTGTGACATTTATCGGAACTGCCAACCTAATAACATTTGATTTTACTGCCAACCTTATAAAATTCTGATTTGATTGCCAACCTAATAATATTCAAATGATAAAAAATAAACTTTTCACATTTTGAATATTAAAATGTGAAAAATTGGTGGGTGATTTTCGGACTCAGCACACCAAAAAACAAAGAAATCAGGTCAAATTATAAAAAAAGTTTTTTCATCGTTGGCCTGTGTAACAGAATGAAAGAAAGGTTGTAGATTACACCAAGGGCCATGGGAAGGCGAATGTTGAATTTAAAAACTAAGAGATCGCCTAAGAAATGGAGAGATAAAAACAATATCCAAAGTATCAGACGTAATCGAGCGGGTGTGCAGGTTAAGATGGAACTGGGCAGGACATGTGGCCCGCATGACTGACAATCGGTGGACCAAGAGGCTTGCGGAATGGAGACCGCGAAGACACAGAAGACCTATCGGAAGACCAAAAATTCGTTGGACAGCTGATATTAAGCATTTGGTAGGCAATGATTGGATGAGACAAGCTCAAGACAGACAACATTGGAGAAGCCTGGGTGAGGCCTACATCCGACGATGTATGAACGGTTGATGATGAAAAATGAATTATCGCGGACACGTTCTTACTTGATAGACTGTATACAAAAGACGATGAGCTTCCTTGATTATTATAAATAATTGCAACGATTAAAATATTTAGTATATTGTACTTCCATAACTATTTTTTGCAGAAGTACTTTCAAGCGTTTTTTTTATGGGTCTAGCACACGTGCTGCAGGGAAGTCCATAAAGCGCTCCAGGAGCGGCAGGTGTGCGGAAAAAGCGAATTTAGTTAGATGGCCAGGAACTATAAAATACGTGACAGTTTATGGTGAAAACTATGATCGTATTGTAAAATTCAAAATACCGTTAAATGTAATTACAATTATTATTAAAGAGGATTTATTTAGTTTAGGAATATAGATAAAATAAATAACCGGTCAAGTGCAAGTTGAACTTGCGCAATTAGTGTTCCGTACGTTGATTGCTTTTAGAATAACAATTTTTGTTATGGAGGTATAAAATGATCAGTGACTTCACAAAACACACCCCAAATGAGTTTTCACCAAAGTTTGTTTCTAGTCTTTACTGAAAACTGATGACCTTGAAATTTTAGTTTTTTATATACCAGATAAATTATTAAAGGTAATGTACTCGTGATAATTTTCGTTCAATCTACACCCCGTGGAGAATATTCCAGAATTTTTTCAAAATTTTTTTATCAGTACTTTTCGAGATAAGGGGGGAGGATAGCGATTTTTCGCGATTTTTTAAAAATAATACAAAGAAAAGTGCGCGGAAGTATTATATTATATATATATATATATATATATATATATATATATATATATACATATATATATATATACATATATATATATATATATATATATATATATATATATATATATATATATATATATATATATATATATACATATATATATATATATATATACATATATATATATATATATATATATATATATATATATATATATATATATATATATATATATATATATATATACATATATATATATATATACATATATATATATATATATATATATATATATATATATATATATATATATATATATATATATATATTTGGCTCGTATTTTCACAAGCTTTCATTTGACACCACACTCGATGACCTAGTAAAAAAAATTTTTTTCACTTCCGATTTCACCCCCCAAAACTAACCTCTTAAGTCAAAAACTTTAAAAACTACACGGCTTTGATAAGGCCATCAATTTCTATATTAGTACCAAATTTCAACTTTCTAGGACAAATAGTTTCGGAGAAAAAACGGGTGTGACAGACAGACAGATAGATAGACACCGAAATCTTCATCCGTACGGAACATTAAACAGAACTAAATAAAACGTCATGTCCTCCAGGTGCAGTGCTATGAGAAGCCTATTAGGCTAGTAGTAAGTAAATTTTCAATAAAATATCCAAAATAATATATTTTTGAGTTTATACTTGCTAAGCCGGAACGAAAATTAACAAAATTTACCATAACGCTATGTTATGTTAAATTATGAAAATAAAGTAAATAAAACTAAGAATCAACTATCAAGAGTGTACTTTGATTTAAGTAAAGCACGTGATTTGGTAGATCATAAAAAATGCTGTGTTAATTAGAGTATCGTGGTGTTATTGGCTTAAATAATTTAATAATAAAACCCTACCTAAGAGACTTATGTCTGTTGGCACTGAATCTGAGTATATTTCTCCAATAAATCAATTAATAAATGTGTGACTTAAGGATCTATATATGGACCGATTGTGTCTTTAATATTTAAATTTTTATATATTTTTTTAAATTTTTAAAATTTTAAATATAAAAATTTAAATAATAAAGTTAACTTAATATCATTATATCAATCAAGCCAGAAAATAACTATTGTCTATAGGTCCAGTTGAAATGGCCAACAAATAACTGGTGTATAAAATGAATCTTTTAGAAGTAAATTTAGATTAATAAATATTATGTTGTTATCTTCTTTCTTCGTGTATGTTGTATGAACAAACAACGTCTACTGTTGAGTAACAGGAATAACATTAATACGAGAAGTAGAGATAAATTACCTGTATCACCTTTTATACTTCTTTGTTTCATAAGAAACCTCTAATTAGTAATATAAAAGCCTTTAATACATTGCCAGAACATTTCAAAAATATCTAAGTAAATGCAAATCGAAGAGGTTTCTTATAGACATAAAGTTTTTGCGTTTAATTTAGTTATATGGCCAGGAACTATGAGATGCGTTACAGTTTATGGTGTAAACTACGATCATGTTGTAAAATTTTGCAGAAAATTGAAATAAATGCAACGAATTACTTTTAAAATACCGTTAAATGTAATTACAATTATTATTAAAGAGGATTTATTTAGTTTAGGAATATAGATAAAATAATAAAGAACCAAATAAAAAGTGATTTCCTCCAGGTGTAGCGCTGTGAGAAGCCTATTAAGGTAGTAGTATGTAAATTTTCAATAAATTAGTTTAATGAATTATTTGTTTATAATTTAATTTTAAACTGGTTTGGTATAGGTCACATATACAGAGTCGTACGTTTATCCCGTTAAACTAATTTGACTGAAGGTGCATTTTCGTCTGATATCAGTTTGGACGTTATCCTGCTTCAGGTTATGGCATAATATCAAGTGAAACATGCTTTCGTTTTATTCAGGCTTTGAAATGCATGTACATATATATTCATATAAATGGACTACACCTCTAACTTGTTTATTTATAAAATACAGAAGTTGTAACATATTTAAAGATAGAAGGATTGTATGATAAGTACCTGGCCTCGGCCAGAGATGGCGCTACTACTATTTAAAAAGTTAAACAAGTATCTTGTTAGGTCGCTGCGTAATTTAGCTTATGAGTGGCAGCAATTTAAATAGAACAACTTTTCTGATTTTACAACAATGAAAAAAATTGATTATCGAGCAGGGATAAAATATTTGTTTTTGAAAAAGAAAACGAATGATGAGATAAAGGCCGAACTCAGCGAAGTTTATGGGGACTCTGCGCCTTCCTTATCGACCATAAAATATCGGACAACTGAATTCAAACATGACCGTACAAGCTTTTTTGATGAAGAACATCCAAATGAGGTCACGGCATAAGAAATGATTAAAAAAATCCACGATATAGTGATCGGAGAGTGAAAATGCGTAAGATTGCTGAGACTATGGGCCTCTCAATTGAACGACTTCAGAACATTTTAACAACTCATTTGGATATGAAAAAGCTTTCCGCAAGATGGGTGTCGCGACTGCTTACAATTGACTATCAACACGCACGTGTGTCAACTTAAAATGAATGTTTGACGATGTTAAAGTGCAAGCGGAATGATTTTTGGCCTCGATTTATAACTGTTGACAAAACATACGAGTAGATTCATCGCAGCATTCTAGAGATCAAAGAACAGTACAAACAGTGGTAATTCTGAGGCGAACCGGCGTCAAAGAAAGCTAAGGTGACTTTATCGGCCAATACAGTCATGGCTACAGTGTTTTGGGCTGCATGCGGCATAATCCACGTCGATTACCCTGAAAAAGGCAAATCGACTAATGGGGTGTATTATAACAACTTATTGGAGAGCTTTAACTATGCTGTGAAAAAAACGTCTGCATTTGTAGAAGAAAAAAAATTTCTTTCAAGACAATGCACGCGTACACACTTGTGTCATCGCCATGACAAAATTCCATGAGTTAGGATACTTCTGCATCCACCATATTTGCCAGATTTAGCCCCTAGCGATTATTTTCTATTTTGAAATATGAAAAAATGGCCGGCCGAAAAAAATTTGGCTCAAACCATGAGGTGATTGCTAAACCAAACGCCCATTTTGAAGGATTGGAGAAATCGTATTTTTTAGATAGAATACAAAAGATAAAAAAAAAAACATTGAACTAAGTATATTAAGCTAAAAGAAGACTGTTGAAAAATAAAATAAATTTTACACATAAAAATGGTTTTTTCTTATCAAGGTCAGGTACTCACCATACAACCTTCGTATTATATATATATATATATATATATATATATATATATATATATATATATATATATATATATAGTGTTTTGGAAACATGTGAATAACATGAAACAGTTTCAGGGTTATCCCAACACTATGTGCTACCGTGATAGAAAAAGCAATTCTGGTGCAGAATGTGTGAATCTTTTTGCTGACTTTTTGGGGAAGTTTATTATGGCAGTCAGGCTACTATTCCTGGCTATTATAGTAACATAGTTGAATGCACTAATTTAAATGTTAACTCAATATCAGTCAGTTTGTCTGAGGCCTATGAGGGGATAGATAATCTTAAAAATACATTCTCAGTTGGCCCAGAGAGAATACCTGTGTGGGTATTGAAGGCTTGCATCTATTGTAACTCCTCTAAAATTAATTTTTAATTTATATCTGTGCTCAAGTACATTCCCTGTGTACCGGAAAAACTCATTTGTTACCCCTATTCATAAGTCCGGTGATAGGAGTGATATATCTAACTACAGGGGCGTGTGCATTAAATCCGTAATACCCAAATTGTTCGACAGTCTAGTTGCGGGATTTTTGTCATGGAGCTGTAATAGCATAATAATTGACCAGCAGCATGGTTTTAGACCTGGTCGGTCAACTGTCACAAACCTGCTTGCATATCATGATTGTCTGTTGAGCGCCTTTGGGAATCGCCAGTGTGTTGATAGTGTATATCCTGAGTTTTCGAAGGCGTTCGACAGAGTTATCATACGCTCTTGTTAGGCAAGTTGCGGAAAATAGGACTAAGCAGTGAAGTCCTTGGGTGGATTGGCAGTTTTCTGGAGGGTCGTACACAGTATGTCCGTATTAATAATTGTATTTCTAAAAGAAATAAAAGGTCTTTTAGGTGTGCCTCGGGGGTCTCACTGTGGTCCTTTACTGTTTCTACTTTTCGTTAATGACATCGGCAAGTTTATACAACATTCTCAAAATTCCTCATGTTTGCAGATGTTCCAAAATATTTAAAACGGTTAACACGTTGCAAGATTGTCACTCTCTTCAGGAGGATGTTCATGGCCTCTATAGATGGACTACCTTGAATGAGTTGAACTTGAATATTAAGAAGTGTGCTAGCATTAGTTTTGGTAGAGCTAGACGGAACTTTACTTTTAAATATAACATTAATGGCAACAAGTTGAGGCATGTTAGTGAAATTAATGATCTGGGAGTTCTTCTTAACCAGAAACTTACTCTCAATAGGTACATTTTGTCAATGGTTCAGAAAGGTTATAAAAATCTGGGGTTCATCACAAGATACTGTAGGGACTTTTCCTGCTCTACATTTAAACTGTTGTATTATTCAATTGTGAGATCGGGGCTTGAGTACGCCGCTGTGGTATGGTCTCCTCATTACAATGTATATATAGAAGCGATTGAGGCGGTGCAGCGACGGTTTCTGCGGACTTGTACTTTTAAATTGGCCATACCCCCAGATGGTTACCATATAGACCACCACAACCTTAGAGGCATTTTGGGTATTTCGACCCTGAAGACTAGAAGACTCCATTGTGACCTGCTTCTGGCTTTTAAGTTCTTAAATGGGCTGGTTGATTGTCTCTATCTCTTGGACAAGTTGACATTTAATGTTTCTCGTCGCACTAGAGGCAGAGACTTGTTTGGTATTCCTTTTCATGCGACTAATTATGTCTATTATGGACCCATGTCCAGAATAATGAGGCATTTCAATCAGTTTGATCTCAGGATTCATGGCTCCATTCTGTGTATGTTTATGATTTTTATTATGTTTAGTTGTTTTAATTATGTGTAAATTGGCGCAACACCGTTAATAAATAAATAAATAAATAAATTAAATATATATACATATATACATATATATATATATATATATATATATATATATATATATATATATATATATATATATATACATATTTATTTCTGGTCATGATCAAGGGGGAGGGTAGACCAAAGGTTTTGATGGGCCATAGTTTATTATCAGAGGGTATTAGGTCCCAGTCAAGTTGGAATAAGGAACGAAAAGTATGATTAAGGAGGGAATTGAAATCTGGGATGATTTTCACCCCATCCTGTGGTACCTCTCTCTATTGTTAGTTTTGTATATAGGACAGCCTTGCCATTCCCTCTTCTGCCAATGTGACTGGGGATCCAGTAGAAAGCAATTTTACGATGTTTTAATTTCGTGGTATAATATAGGTCCAAGATCTGGCGAACATAGTTGTATTTTAGTTTTTGAGATTCTACGGAGGTAAGAGCGCTGTAAGAGTCAGAGATAATTAGTAGGCGAGTAGCAGATGTGAGAGTTAGAGCGTGGCGTACGGCCTCTTTAATTGCTAAAAGGTCAGTGGTAAAAATAGGAGTATACGAAGGCAGTTTAAACATTTTGTTAGTTTAAGAAGTGGTGAAAGAAGCACCTACCGCCTTGTTTGTGTTGGATCCATCGGTATAGAGTAGAGTATAATTGGGATAGTGAGTTGCTGTTCTTTCCAGAAATGTTTGTCTTAGTAATGGGTTTGGAGTTTCCGTTTTCCTTAGTGATAGTAGGGTAGAGATTCTGTTGGCAATAGAATTTTTTAAGGAGGTTGAAGGTGTGCGATGGGCTGAAAATAAATTCAGGGAATATCTGGTAATAGGGCGGAATAACGAATAGGAGTAGAATTTTAAGAGAGAGAGCTGTCTAAAGAGGTACAATGAAGGGGTTGAAGTAACACATTGAAGACTAGGGATTGGCGCCAGCTGATGAACTTGCAGCGTCATAGTTGAAGTCGCCGTAGGCGAGCTTTGAAAATATGAGTAATTTGTATATAGTTTGGAGAGAAGGGAGATCAGCGCTCCAGGACGAGTTTGAGAGGATTTTTAGGAGATTTAATTCAGAGGAGGTGCGAGCTTTAAGGTGTTTGATGTGAGATATCCATGTGGGTCTATTGTCGAAGATTAGTCTGAGGATCTTCAGGGAGTCAGAAGAAGGTATATTTGTGTTTGTGAGGTGAAGAGGATTCAGTTTAGAACAGTTATTCAGTTTGCGGAAGTGAATGTAAGATGATTTAGAGGGAGAGAATGAAAGACCGTTGTCATTTGCCCATGCATTTAAAAGTAAGGTGGATTGTTGTAAGGTATCGGTGCACAATTGCGAGGAAGAAGATGAAGTTTAGAGTATGATGTCATCTGCAAAGATTTTGAAGTTGGTAGTGGGAGGAATTTGGTAGTAAAAGCAATGTTGAAAAGAGTAAGACCCAATACGGATCCCTGTGGGATACCCAGGGAAGGGGTGAAGGAGTTAGATAAGACATTGTTGATTTTGACTTGGAAGTATCTAGGTTGAAGGAAGTTAAGAATGAAGATAGGTCTGAAGCGCTCCAATTGCGAGAGGATGAGGTTTTTGTTTATCTTATCAAAGGCTGAGGATAGATCGAGGGAGATCAATAGGGTGTGCTTTTTAGGTCAAATGCACGTCTGATTTCGGTGTCTAAGAAGGCGAGGTGATCAATGGAAGACCGAAACTTTCGAAAACCAAATTGTTTATGGGAGGGTAGGTTTTTTTAGTTTCCAGTAACCAGTTTAATCTGTAAAGCACCATTTTTTCTAGAATCTTGCATAAGTGATTATTTAAAGATAAGGGACGGTAACTGTTTGGAACGGATCTGGGTTTGCCTGGCCCGGGAGGACAGCCAGTTTTGGCAATTTTTTAAAAATAATACAAAGTAAAATGTGTATTTATTACATTATATATATTTTTAAACTCGTGTTTTCACAAGCTTTCATTTGACACACTACTCGATGATCTGGTAATTTTTTTTTCTCTTTCGATTTCACCCCCTAAAACTAACTCTGTAAGTCAAAATTTAACTTTTAAAACTACACAGCTCTGATGATCAATTCCTATATTAGTGCCAAATTTTAACATTCTGTGTGAAATAGTTTCGGAGAAAATCGGCAGTCAGGCGAACAGACAGACAGAAAAATGACAGACACCGAAGTGATTTTATAAGTGTTCCATACAGAACACTAAAAAAGATCTATTTTATCTAACTGTTTTAAAATTTTTAGGAACAGTAGTTAGTGTGACTGTATTTGAGCTAAAGGTTTACAGAAAATAATTCATTCCAGTACATATTGCCAGTTTCTGCTTTAACAGCTTAGATCTTTGATTGCGTTTATTTAGTGTCATTCAACATTAGACAATGGCGTCCACTAATCTTTCCGTAATGGCTTACACATTGTGTAAGTTTGTTAAATCAGGGCTAGTGCACTGGTTCCTATGCTCAAAGAGTAGTTTCAAAGGAACTGTATTAATAATTAGTCACCATTATGTCAAGAAAGAGTACTGGTAATATGGTTTATCAATCAATATTTATTTAAAAGTTTACAGTCGATTGTACCTTTTATGAAAGTTTTCCAGCTATATTTTAAAGAAGTATCATTTTATCGAATCGACGAAATATAGTTACAAAGACAGAAAACTAAATCAAATTTTCACTGATGCAATAAATTTTCAAAAAGAATATCTCGCTCCTGACAATTTCTATATTTCTTTACATCTATATTTTTCGACGATGGATTCGTATCATAATCTGATCTCGACTCATTTCATTTTAGAAAAGTGGGAAACAAAAGTGATGGAGTAGTCAATTTAGGACCAATAATAACGCTGATATCAGTGGCTCGATTTATATGTTTTATTACTTTTTTGATTTTTTTTACTGAGAGATTTTTTGAAACCTGATAGCATAATATTTAATAAAACTAAAACTCAAAGAAAATAATGGACTGGGTTTAAAAAAATAATAAGAAGTAATACAATCGGTCAAGTAAGAACGTGTCGTTGGTAAAAGAAATTATTAGACGTTTGCCTTCTACTTTGCCTTCTACTATGAGTAGTTGTAGTGAATCCGTTCTTCTTGCAATATGACCTATGTATAAGGTCAGTCAATAAATTTTGGAGGCGACACCTATGGAGCATCACTTCAACCAAATATTGAAACACCATTCTGAGGCTTCACCTCTTATATGAACGTATCTTAAATTTCAAGTCGATCTGTCTGAGTATTTTTTAATAACGGTAAAATTCGGATATCATGCAGTGACAAAATTCTTTGTTTTGGAAGGTTTATCGGCAACTGAAATCCATGCAAAGTCAGTGTGAGTATTAAAGGAGTCTGCTCTTTCATTTTCAACTATTCATAGATGGACTTCGAGTAAACGTGGCGTGCGTGGTCGTCAATGACGGTCCACGTTCAGGACGTGCAAAAACTGCAACAACTGAAGAAACTGTTGTGAAAGTACAAGGTAAGGTAATGGAAGACCGTCGATTAACCGTGGATGGTTTAGCTGAGACTATAGGCATCTCACAAACATCAGTATATGAGATCTTAACTAATGTCTTAGGTATGAGAAAGCTATTTGCGTCGATTTGTAACCATGGATGAGACTTGGGTTTACCAGTATGATCCTGAACCGCGACAAAACATAGGCTGAAAGGTTTTTGGTCTGACACTTAGATGTAGAGCACTTTTCAAAAAATCCATATGATTTTTAGGAAGTACTAACCTCCAAACGATACGTGTCAGTGTGATTAGTTTACAAGTTACAGTGGTTTTAGTGGCGCCACTTTTGATATTTTCGAGAGAGAGAGAGAGAGAGAGTATTTGTCAACTATCTTAAACCCAGCTATCTTCCAAATTCTCCCCCACTCTCCTTCAAGCGACTCATGATAAAACTCATTTCTTCCTTACTTAATGTTATAATTAGGGTGTTATTGGCGCATCCTAAATTACTGATTTTTTTCCCTCCCACAGATATGCCGCCATGCCAATCTTCTAGAATTTTCTGCATTATGTACTCGATATAAATATTAAAAAGTTTTGGAGGAAGGATGTACCCTTGTCTAACACTATTCTTGACTTGAAAGCGGTGACACCATTAATTCTTACTGGGCTGTTATGTTGGTAGAGTTGTTATATTGTAAAGGTTAAGTGATCAAGAACTACCATCTCTTTCAGTATCTGCCATAATTTTTGCCATTGTGCCATCTTTAGGTTAATCGACAAAACATCTTGATATTGTCTATAAACTGGCAAAAGTTGCCAATTTCATCTTTTGTACCCTTACCAGGCTCAAAGCCAACCTGCTCTTCTGCAATCTGTGGTAATAAGAAGGGTCTAAGTCGGTTGTTAATGATCTGAAGGCAGATTTTGCATGCGTGAGGTCATCAATGTAATCGTGCTATAGTTATTACAATCTGTCGGGTCAGCCTGCTTGTGTATAGGAATATAGAGTGAGCTACTCCACTCATCTGGCCAAGTTTCGGTGTTCTAAATTTGATAACATAGGGTGTGTAAATGTCAACTTACTTTGTACACTTTATATTTAATGAAAATAAATATAAGTTTTAATCATTACGGTAAAAAAATAAAAAGGATATATAGGTCCTGCATGGTAGATTATACTCGTACCTTTATCATTGATATATACAACACATATTGGGTAAGAGTAAAAAGGCAATGGTAGGAAATGTTTATTTAATGAAATAACCGCTAATCTAATTTACAAAAAGTTTGTTTTCCTATTTTATTTAATATACGGCCATATTAGACAATTTTTTTTCACATTACAACCTATTTTGAATGACACGACTCCCTCTGTTACATTATATTACTTTTTTTTTTTTGCGATATTCCGTCCCATATTTTGTTCGACTAATATAATGAAATATTTTCCTCACAGATAAAAACAGAGAATCTTTTTGAGAAATTCCTTATAAGAACTTTCTATCGCAATATTTAAATGAATAGATATTGGTGTATTTGGAATTTCTAATAAATACAAGCGTTTTTTTATCACTACCTTAAAAAATCAAACTGGGATCCAAATAACAATACAAATATCAATTCTGAGATACATTTAATTTAGTACTAGTAGTAGCATTACCCACTTCCAATATTTTGATATAAATATTGACTGCATTTTCAAAACGTAGTCAAATATGCCCGATTTTGTTTTCAGACAGAGGTTAATTAGCTAAATAATAACCTATTAAAGCTAGGCATTAAAAGAGTCTTTGACCTTAATGAATTGCGTCTCTACCTAACAAAACAAATTTTCAATGAATCAACACTTGTTTTTTGAAGACTTTTTTACTGAACCTATAGAAAAACATTGTTCTTTCCGGCTAGGTATCAACCCGTCGCCTCGCCTTGTCACTCTTACTACTATATCTAAGCCTCTAATAAGACATAAGTATCATAAACAGCTGATATAACACGAATGAATGTTGCATTCGATAACAAAAGTGAGATTTTAAGGTTCATCGGATTATTTTATCAAAATGATATACTTCACAAGATAGAAGAACAGTAATCAACATACCAAATCAGGAGTCCGAGGAGACCCCAGAGATCATAGAAGAAGAAACCATATATGCCTTGAAGGACAGGAAAAATAACAAAGCCTCGAGTGAAGGCAATATTGTAATAGAGGCATTAGGAACCTGATTTAGTAGGCAACTATGGTAACTTGCATTGTCCATAACTATAAGACTCTGTTCGGGAACATTTGGCAAAGGGAATTTTGGAACCAATTTAAAAAAGTTTTGCGGTCGTGTCTTCGTGATAGTTCAAAGTAGAATCTTTTATGTTTTTTGCAGATAATAGTAGACAATTTGAAATCCCGCCCTTTTCAGATCCAGCATGCAAAATGGTTATTCGTTTACCTTTATTTGAAGGTGCGTTAGTCTGACATTTTGTACTGCTGTCACCCCTTTTGCACAGTGTCCTGGGTATCGAACAATGTTTCGTTAAGGTAAATTATTGGCCAATTCTCTGATCGATACTTTTTAATTTCTTGTAAATAAGTAAGTCGCAAGATTCGTAATCTTTGCGACTCCATCACTACTTGCCTTTTGTTTCTTTTTCGGAACGTTAATTCTATTCTTAAGAGAATTCTGTGAAGGGTTAATCGGCCACAATGTATATTGGTCCCGTCCTGCACCAGTCTTAATTTTATTTTGTCTAGTGTCGGCACCAACTCCTCTTCATACATAGAGTATTTTTTTTCATAATCGTCTACATGATGCATTTGAAAATCTTTCCGTTTTTTCCTGTTACTGAGTGATGGTTTTCCTAAAATACCCTTAATCGTAGAAATTGGGGTTTTTGTTAGTTCACTGATTTCTTGCAAAGCACTTTGTTTATTCAAATTTCTTTTTACCAAACTGTCGTAAACACATTTCACTATTTGTTTAGCGTCAAGTGATAAATGTTTTCTCTTGCGATAGCCACTATTGCAATTTTCCCACGGACGTCACATAATTAAAATGGAACCGTTACGTTGTAAGTTGTAAGTAAAACTAAAAATAAAAATAATAAAAAGTATCTTTCGATTCTTAATGGGGACCTGTGGTCATTAGGCCTATATTATCAAATACTTAAAGGGCTCCAAACCGGGTTGCCAGGTAATAAATATATAAGTAAAAATAGATACAATATGATTACAGGTGTAAGTGAGGACCGTATACAAAGTAGGTAAAATAAAAATATGTTTATCGTAATACCTGGCAACTATGCACAAAACCATAATAGGGTCGTTGAAAAAGCAAAAAGGCAGGACCTTATATCTTGGGATTTACCATAATAACTTTTATATTATATATACCACTAGCCGGGCCCGAGGCCCCGCTTGCGTGGACTTGATTCACTACTATTATCGTCACTGCTTATTCTTTATGTTACCCAACGTAATAAAATATCTCCCATTATTTCCCCTTATCTCCCAATATTTTTCCTTATATATAATAAAAAAAGTGAAAATCAAGATTTAACTTTCTAACTCATAATTAGTGATTATGAGTTAAAATGTTCTAAGGTGTAATCTAATATACAACATTATAATATTCAGCCAACGGCATAAGGAGTTAAGTTGGAAACAATCATTTTCTTCTGGATTTATTTGATTGGCAATATTGTTCTAGTAACAAATTTTGGAAATTTTGACTCATGGAAAATCATGCTTCATGTTGTTTTTGTTACGTAAAAAGATAAGAATATAATTAAACCTATATTTTTTTGCGATAATAATTATTGGGCATAGACGCGAGTAAAAAAAGGGTGTTAACAAATTGATGTACGACTTATTATCTCTACATAATTTCCATTATCTAGGCTTATCTCTGCTCATCTCCCATTATTTCTCCTTATCTCCCATTATTTTTCCTTATAGCCCTTAATCTCACCTTATTTCCCAGTATCTAGACTTATCTCGACTTATCTCCCATTATTTCTCCTTATCTCCCATTATTTCTCCTTATCTCCCATTATTTCTCCTTATCTCCCATTATTTATCCTTATCTCCCATTATCTTACCATAACTCTCATTATCTAGACTTATCTCTGCTTATCTCCTATTATTTCTCCTTATCTCCCATTATTTATACTTATCTCCCATTACCTCACCTTATCGCTCATTATCGAGGCTTATCTCGACTTATTTCCCATTATTTCTCCTTATCTCCCATTATCTCACCTTATCTCCCATTATCTAGGCTTAGATCGAATTATATAGAACATATGTATAAATTTATAAAAACACGTAAATCGGATAAGTGGTTCTCGAGTGATAAGCGCACTAACGGACAGACAGACAGACAGAGAGACGTTGCATTTTATATATATTGTATTCTTTGCTACATGATATTGTTCCATATTTAATGCTTTAGGGAGTGTATTGCAAGAGAACGCGCTAGCGGCAAACTTTTCTCCGACTTGATTCACTATTATCGTCACTGGTTATTCCTTATGTCACCTAACGTAATAAAATATATCCTATAACCTGGCCAGAGAACATACGTATGTTTAAAAAAAAAGCACGTAAATCGGATAAGTGGTTCTCCAGTGATAAGCGCAATAACGGACGGACAGACAGACAGACGGATAGGGAGACATTGCATTTTATATATATTATAGATATTCTCTGCTACATAATATTGTTACATATTTATGTATTGCAAGAGAACGCGCTAGCGGCAAACTTTGTCCTTATTTTACTATTATTGTCACTGCTCATTCCTTATGCTACCTATCGTAATAAAATATAGCATATAACCTGGCCCGAGAACATATGTATGTTTTTTTAAAAAAAAGTACGAAAATCGGATAAGTGGTTCTCCAGTGATAAGCGCACTAACGGACGGACAGACAGACAGAGATACGTTGCATTTTATATATATTATAGATGTAATAAAATATATACCTATAACCTGGTCAGAGAACATATGTATGAATTTTAAAAAATCACGTAAATCGGATAAGTGGTTCTCAAGGGATAAGCGCATTAAGGGACAGACAGACAGACAAACGTTTCATTTTATATATATTATAGATGTAGATTATTATTAATTAAGATATAACCTGGCCAAAGAATATATGTATGAATTTAAAAAAAGACAGGTAAATCGGATAAGTGCTTCTCGCGTGATAAACGCACTAATGGACAGACAGACAGAGAGACATTGCATTTTATATTTATTATAGATTATAGATTACAGATATTCTTTGTTACATAATATTGTTCCATATTTAATGGTTTAGGCTGTGTATTGCAAGGGCACGCGCTAGCGGCAAACTTATTTCCGACATCATTCACTATTTTACGTCACTGCTCATTCCTTATGCTACCTATCGTAATAAAATACATCCTATAACCTGGCCAGAGAACATATATATGTTTTTTTTAAAAAAAAGTACGTAAATCGGATAAGTGGTTCTCCAGTGATAGGCGCACTAACGGACAGACAGACAGACAGACAGAGAGACGTTGCATTTTATATATATTATAGATTATTTTCACGAATTAATTTTATTAAGTTTGAGTTACAACAAAACTATTCGTATCTGAATTTATTTGATATGATTTCTCCCTTAAATAACTTTATCTCTAACAGAACCAGTTAAAAGTTTTTAAGTTCGATTTTGTTGACTAGTCACGATGTCCTACAGCTGAATCAAATAAAAATAAAGGGTGGTTCCAAAATTTTAATGGATTTTGTTTCTAGCACGTATTAGGAACATTTCAAGCCATTATAGAAAAAATCTACTTGGCTCTTTTTTTTTTTAAAGCAAAAAATAAATTTTTAATATTTACACTTATTTAAAAAAAGGAATAAATTCCGCTGAGGCTAGTTTATATGATTTTTGCATTAAAACAAACCTGAAATTGTTTTTCCCAGCTTATATTCCAAATTATTTTGTCTGATGTAAGCTTCTATGAAAAAAAAAAATTAGATATTTTGTAACTCATACTAAAAGCGATATCTCATGCAGCTCAAAATAAAAAATAAGAAAACCACGACTATAATCATTTGTATTAAGTTAATATATACGTCATATCGCCTGCAAGTTAAATAAATACTGATTTAGTTTCTTACGCTATACTAGTATAGTACAATAATACAACATTTGTTTATTTGATCCTAAGATACACTCAATTTTTTACCATGTATTGGAGTTTTGCTCACAAACCAATAAAGGACTGGCACATTTCAGTGTACAGGCAGTAGAGTCTGCACATAATGACTTTAGTAACGTCTGGGAGCGTTACAAGATGTTAAAAATTCATCTTGAGTATGTAAACGCAAAAAAAAACTTTTCTGCTGGTTTTATTTTTCAAAAGATACTATTTATTACTTAAAAATTCTTATTAACAATACAAAAAATATCATTTCGATACTATCCCATCCCATCGTGGGAACACGTTCAACTTTTTTGGAATGGTAAGTTGCATTATCCATGAGAATTATTGAGCTTCGGGGAATCAAATCTATTATTCTTCAAACGCATCAGAATTCATATCCTCGTGGTAATCTCCTGTTTTTTTTTAGTCGAATGTAAGCAGACCGCCATTAACGAAACCGTGGATACTCCCTATATGTGTTATAATTAATCGGCGTCCTTTTCCAGATGGTGGACGGAAATCGGTTAACCAAACTTCCATAAAAGCTTGTCTTGGACTCAAGACGTTTATGTCCTGCCAAAACTTATTTATGGTGTACCCATCATTTATCCAAGTGTCTTCTAAATAAAAAATACGTTTTCCTTAAGACCTCATGTCTAATTTCTCTCAGATAATCTCTTCTCCAGCATACGATTTCTCCCCTTTCCATTAACAATTTTCTTTGAAATTTTTCCCAACGAAAATTGATTGATTTTAAAACATCCCACAACTTGGTCCTGCCTATCGTTGGTATCTGTGGGTTACTTTTAACAGCATCTAAGTCCAAAGTTTTTTTTTCAATAAAAAACCCATGAATGATTCTTCGCAGGGAATTTTTTACATCTTCTGTCAGCTCCAGTTTTATTTTACCTGGTTTTAGCTTTGGCGCAGTAACTCCTCCTGCCCTTCCTTCCTTCAAAATTGGATAGATAGTTGTTTTTCCAACTCCGGTCATTAGGGAACACTTTTGAACACTATCGTCGACACTTAAATTAAGGTTTTCATTACTTTTGATGTAATTCAACACATTCCTAATTATGGTCTTTTCATTTAAGCTTAAAGCCGTTTTTTTTTGACGTTTTGGGGAAGACATCTTTATTGTTCTGAACTGATGCACTACGTGTTACATGAGAAAATAAACTGAGAGTATACCCTCGATACGGTTTATAATCCAAACTAACCCGCCTTTGGTTTATTACCCACTGGGTCACTTTTATTACTAATTTGCATAATTTTACATAATTTATTACTTCGCCTTGCAAACGGCGAAAAACATTTCTTTTTTTAATTTTCAAACATATGTACAGTATAGTTCCTACGTAAAACTTGTATATAATATTATCAAAACTTAAATAATATGCATTTCAAAATTATTACTTTTTGTTAGCATAAATATAAAATTAAATTTTACTTCTGGATATTTCATTTATGTATTATGTTATAAGTGTACATGTACCTTTACGTGGTTGATAACAATATATATATGTTTTTTACACATCCTGTTTTTTATTTCAAAATAAAGCATCAATTAACTTGCGAGCGTAAGAAAATATATCATCATCATGATTACTAAGCTTGCTGGCGAGAGTTGATGGGTGGAAGGGATATTTTGGACTATTGATGATATTATGCTTTTTTTTCAACCGATAATGACGTACGTACGTACCCACACGGTGGTCGGATCATATTAAAACAACAACTGGCCTCACATTCCTGGAAGCATCAACTCAAGCCCAGGACCGAGAAACATGGCCTAAAATAGTGGCACAAATACCATATCACCACGTCCTTACGTAGGATGACGGATAAAGGAGGAGGATTAATATAAACGATTATAGTTGTGGTTTTCTTATTTTTCTTTGAGCTGAAATATCGCTTTTGCTTAGTTTTTGTTTGGTAGCTTTTATTGTAGACTGATTTTCATAAAAAGAAAACTTGAAATTTTTTCCTGGTTTTTATTTAAAAGTTTACAGGTCTATAAAAAAAATTATTTAACCCATACGCAATCGAATTTCAAAAATATATCGACAAATTATCGCGTTATTCTTATTATATTTTTAAATTAGATGCGTATAGGTCAAACAATATTTATTTTTTTAATAGAAGTTTACATCAGGCATAATAATTTTTAATATAAGCTGGGAAAAAACAATTTCAGGTTTGTATTAATAAGAAAAAAATCATATAAACTAACCTCAGCGAAATTTATTCATTTTGTTTACATGAGTAAAAATGTTAAAAAAGGCTTTTTGGTTCAAAAATCAAAATCTGTCAAAATTTTTACATCACCCAATAGCTTTTTTTGATTCGCCTCTAGGACACCGTGCAGTATCATAAATAAAATAAATGAAATAGAACGAATTATTTTGTTATTTGTCACTTATTTTTTTATTTATGCAGTTTCGTAGGTTTTCTACATTGTCAAGCGTAATACTACAAACTAACTAAATTTACAATTTATAACAAACTTCCAGGTACAATTTGGAATTACCCCTCAATAAATTTCGGTGAACTTAATTTAAAATTATTTTATTACAGAGGGTTAAATGACATTATTGTTTGCAACTCAGGTATTTTTTGTTAACAGTAAATATTTTTTATGTTTTTTATGATTATGGACGTCTTAGGTCTTTAAAGAGTTTTTCTTACAAATTTCAAGAAATATTTTTCAATATATTCTTAAAACTTTTTATAAAATTCCTTCTTCGAAAAATATATCCAAAAAACACTAAATACGCCAAACAGACTGGAATTCTGAACATATATTTGATTATTTAAGAGGGTTGTATCCTTATTATTATTGTGTTTGTAGATCTCTATAGCTTCTAAAATATTTAATTTTCTTTCTTTTTGTGCTTTATGTAATATTTGTAGATTATTTTTGTCTGGAAAAATATGATTTGTTTGTTGAAACTGGTTAGCAAAGTTGTAGTTTTCTTTGTTTAAATTAAAAGATGTTTGGCGTTGTTTAAATCTAGTATCGAAATCTCTGCCTGTTTAGCCTCTATAACAGCTATTACATTCATTATATGATAATTTATAAACTCCTGAGTCTTTGTATTTATGAGTTTTGTCTTTTACATTGAAAAAAAGGAAGGGAAGTTTTTGGGGTGATTTAAAAGCGATATTTATATTGTCTTTTGCGAGTATCTATGCAATTTTATTAAAAATTGTGCCGAAACATGTCAATGAGGAAAAAGTTTGTTTTTATCGTTTTTAACGTGTGGATAAATACGTCTTAAATTTTGTAGTTTTTGTTTATTTTTAAGACATATTTATCCATACGTTAAAAACAATAAAAAAATAAACTTTTCCCTCAGTGACATATGTGGGACCAATTTCTAATAAAATTGCATATATCCTCGTAGAAGACAACATAAATATCGCTTTTAAATCACCCCAAAAACTTTCCTCTCTCTTTTTCAATGTAAAAGACAAAACTAATAAATACAAAGACTCTGGAGTTTTAAACTATCATGTAATGAATGTAACAATTGTTATATAGGCCAAACAGGGAGAAATTTCGATACTAGATTTAAGGAACACCAAACATCTTTTAGATTAAACAAAGAAAACTCCAACTTTGCTAATCACTTCCATCAAACAAACTATAATTTTTCAAAGATTAATCATCTACAAATATTACATAAAGCACAAAAAGGAAGAAAATTAAATATCTTAGAAGCTATAGAGATCTACAAACATAATAAAAATAAAGATACAGTCCTCTTAAATAATCAAACAGATGTTCAGAATTCCACCCTGTTTGGCATATTTTAGAGTATTTTTTAAAAAAGGAATTTTATAAAAAGTTTTAAGACTATATTGAAAAATATTTCTTGAAATTTGGAAGAAAACCTCTTTAAAGACCTGTAAATACATCCATTTTCATAAAAGACATTAAACGTTTTTCATTTTTCACACTTCATTTAACCCTCTGTAATAAAATAATTTTAATTTAAGTTCACCGAAGTTTAATGATGGGTAATTCCAAATTGTACCTGGAAATTTGTTATAATTTGTAAATAAACCACCTTAGTTTGTAGTATTGCGCTTGACAATGTAGAAAAACTACGAAACTGCAGTAGCAGATGAATAAAAAATAAATGACAAATAACAAAATAATTCGTTTCATTTCATTTAGAGATTTAAAATGTACTGTCATAAAGTAACGGACGCCTCAATTATACAATAGATAAAATACTAGTGTATTTCAGTACGAAAACAAACCATTATAATTTAAATGTATCATTCTCTTGAAAAAGGCCTAATAAGCCGAAACATGTAAAGTAGTTCTCTAATAAATTCGGAACAATTTAAAAGCCCAGTATAATTCATTTTACACTACCAATATTTGCTTGTTATATGTTTGCTGGTTAACTGAATAATTTTATTTAATTTAAAAATTAAAAGGTTTGCCCTTTGAATAGCTGAATCTTTAATTCTGACAATATAATCAAAATAACTTCCGCCCTACGATGCAAAATATTTTTCGCACGGTATCATGGTAATGTGAAAGAAATATTGACAATGAATAATGCGCAAACATTGTCTTGTTATGGTTATAGAAAAGAAAAACCTTTTTTGATAAAACTCCACGCGTGTTAGAAGTAAAAACTTATTTAATGGTAAGAAAAACCTTAATGAACCCGTGCTATAAGTAAAAACTTATTTAATGCTAAAAAAACCTTAATGAACCTTTGTAATAAAGCAGAGAAATAATTTTTCTCATCAACATTACAATGACGAGAAATAAAGTAGAACAAAGAGGAAATTTGAATGCCGGTCGTCTTTATCTAGTCATTTTCCTCAAGACTTTCATACAATTTACCGTAAAGAGTGAGGTATACTAGCTCTCTGCTTTAAGTTGTCCGCGGAATAACGACGATCCTTATCTACGAGAAGCGAATTTACCAACGTTGTTAGTGGAAAACGACACAGGAGCTTTTGTTTATGATATCGTTTGAAGAATATTGGAAGTTGCAACTTATCTTGATCGAAAGAGTTGAACTGAGGTTCTCTTAAGATTTAAGTTTAAAGATATATATCTAATTGTTTTCATTTTGTTAAATATTTAAAATAATTATAACACCATTACCTTTTGGCAACGACGCAATTATGCAGTATGTGGAGACAAGCAAAGATGTGTCATCTGTAACAACCTAAAATTATGGTGTGCCCCAAGGAGCAATACTTGGACCACTCTTATTTTGTATATACACCAGTAACGTTACAAGTTGTCCTAAGTATTTGTAGGTACACTTATACGCAGATGACATACAATTCCACGCATCGTTTTTCTCGCAAAAATTACATGCTGTCCAAGAAAAAATTAACGAAGATTTGCGTCGACTAGTAGACTTTGGAATGTACTGGAAATAGTGCGAATATTTTTAAAACAAATATTCCCTTTAATTTTTCGATAGTAGTATAATTTATTATGACATCCTCGCCGATATTCTTAGGATATGAAAAAGGGTAAAACTCCGACTCAGAAGGGGAAGTGAACGATAAAAAAAAAATTACATTACATTAATTTGCATCTAGAATAATCAGGACCAAACCAAAGAATAGAACTTTTAAGAAATTAAAAAAAACAGCTTACCAATATTGGGATAGCAGTACAAGGAACTTCGAACATTCTTAAAGATTTTTTTTTATGGGTCTAGCACACGTGCTACAGGGAAGTCTTTAAAGCGCTACAGGAGCGACACTTGTGCGGACAAAGCGATTCACGTTGTTCTTGAATCGCTGTAGATTGTACTCGGTGGGAAACACAGTCCTGAGCAAATTATTCCATAGGGATGATGTTCTCCATATAAAAGACTGCTTGAAAAGCGTTGTACAAGGAGTAACAAGCTGAACCTCATACGGATGTGAAGAATTAGCGCGACGTGTACTTCTAACATGCACCGCTCTGGGAGGAATTACGAGGGTCACATCCTTCGAACACTTTCCATGAAAGTACTTGTAGAATAGGCTCAAGTTGCCAACCGTTCTTCGATGTTCCAGCGAATCAAGGCCTCCGGTCAGTTCCGGGTCTCCAATCAGACGAACAGCTCTTCTCTGAATAGAATCCAACAAATGCAGTGTATGTTTGGGAGCGGAGCTCCAAACATGGGAGCAGTATTCCATAGTTGGCCGAATTTGAGCTTTGTAAAGAATTAACAGTTGTTGTGGAGTGTAATGCTTTCTGGTTAGAAATAATATTCCCAACTTTTGAGAAGCTCTCCTTGCTATGCCTGCAACTTGTTCATGCCAGGACATATTTGTTCCCAAATTAACGCCCAACAAATTGAGTGACGATGTTAGAGGAATGGAGTGCCCCGACATAACTATGTCGGGTTCAGCAACGTTAACTTTTTTAGAAAAAACTTCCGCCTGGGTTTTTGTAGAGTTAAATTCCACTTGGTCACTGTCACCCCAAGATAGAATTTCTTCCTGGTCTTTGTTAAGTTGAATGACTTCCTGCTGTCTGAAGAGATAAGTGTACTGTCATCTGCAAAGCTGTAGATTGGATTCTCGGTCTTTTCCAGCAGATCGTTAATGTAAATGAGAAAGAGAGTAGGAGACAGTATGGAGCCTTGGGGTACACCGGCGTTGATAGTGAAGGTGTTAGAAAGAAATCCGTCGACTGCCACTCGTAAAGAACGCTCTCTGAGGAAACATGAGAGCCACAAACAGAACTTTTCCGACATACCATAAGAACGTAGCTTAGCCAACAGCCCATCGTGCCTAACACGGTCGAATGCCTTGGATATGTCAAGAGCAACCGCTCGAGACTCTCCAAAGTGTTCAATTGCATTGTTCCAAACATGTGTTACATAAGTCAGAAGATCTCCTGTTGATCTAGTTTTATGAAAGCCATATTGGTGATCGCTAATAATGTTGAATCCTTCAAGATACTTTAGAAGATGCTGATTGATAGCCTTTTCCATGACTTTCGATATTATTCGGTAGTTATTTGGCAAGGTCTTTTTGCCTTTTTTAGGTATCGGCTGAACTGTAGCACATTTCCAGCAGGAAGGAAATATTCCCTTTCTGTAGGATAGGTTGAAAAGTCTACAGAAAACTGGTGTTAGTTCCCTCGCACAGATTTTAAGAACTATGGCAGGTATTCCGTCAGCACCAGAAGCCTTTTTGGTGTCTAGCTTCATCAGAATACGCTTTATGATACGCTGTCCGAAGACAACATCGGGCATCCTTGACTGAACTATGGGAATAGTAGGTGGTGTTTTTTCCTTGGAAATCGACAGTAGAATGTGAAGCAAAGAGTTCAGCCAACACGTTCGCTTTCTCAACAGGTGTCGTTGCAATAGAATTATCTGGCGGTGTGAGTGGTGGTATGGTGGATTTGGTGAAATTTTGACTAACTGCCTTAGCGACCGACCAAAAGGACCTTGAATTGCCGGGACAGGCGAGAAGTTTATTTCTAATCCGTTGGTTGTGTACCTCCTTGGCTTCGTCGATAATTTCTTTGCATCTGTTCCTGGCACGAATAAATGTGTTACGATTTATGGTGTTAGGATTTTCGCGCCATTGTCGGTATGCAAGATGTTTAGAAGCAATAGCTTCTTTGCATTTTCGGTAAAACCAAGGCTTGCCGTTGGAAGGGCATTTCTTCGAAAAAGGGATGTAAGCCTCCATACCGGCCAAAATAACATCGGAAACCTCCCTGGCGCAGTCAGATGGGGATCGAAAACAAACGTCTAACCAAGGGAAAGTTCGAAAATATTCCATGAAATCTTCCCATTTAGCAGACTTTTAGTGCCAAATCTTGCGCGGTTTAGGCGCCTCTCTGTCATTGATTGGTAGAATACTCGATGTCGAAAGTAGTTTATGGTCGGAAGAACCTAACGGCGGATTTACGCTGACTGTGTAAATTTCCGGATTGGTGGTTAAAAAGAGATCAAGAACACTGGCAAACTCTCCGTCTCGATCAGGGATCCGTGTTGGTTCGTCAATAAGCTGAGTTAAGCCACAACTAATTGAAAATGATTCGGCTTCACGACCTTGTTCGTCGGTAGTATTTGAATATTTAAGCCAGTTGATGTTGTGGACATTAAAGTCGCCCAGGATGGCAATTTCGGCATTTGGATAGTTAATTTGTAAATGATCGATGGTGTATGCAAGGGAAGCGAAAAGTGTTCTAAAGTTAGTATCACTTGGTGGTCGATAGAGGATACAGATGAACCTTGTGGTTGGTTGAGTCGTTATTTTTAACCACATAACATCAAAGTTTGGGGGCTCCAGAGCCTCTTCTCGTTAGCAAGAGAGGTCGCTTCTGAGATAAAGACAAATTCCAAAGTTACGCCTAAATCGGGAATAGAAGTCGTACCCAGGATAAAGATAGTTTACTGTGCTGGTCGATGAACTGACCTCAGTTTCACAGAGCGCGAGTACATGAGGTTTATTTGATTGCAGGTGTTGGTACACTGAATTTATGTTCGTGTTTAAACTTCGTATGTTGCAAAAATCCATTTTGAAATTCTGATCTCTGCATGTCGACGCAAGATGAAGTTCTATTTCCAGTGATTCAAAAACCTTTTGGTCTTTTATTTATTTCTAAAAAGCAACAAATTCACTACCGGAGATATTTATGGACTACACCTTGTTTGGTAAGGTGTACGTCGCTCCAATGAATCTCACCCATCCGCATCATTCTGCCAATGACAGTTCTTCTGTGATATTTGAATGCGTACGATAGGAACTGATTATAAGGGCGTTAAGACGGTCGAAAAACAAACTGACCTGCGGCCCCGATCAAGTGCCTTGCTTCGGCGTCAAGGACTATGCCGCTGCATTGCTGAAACCATTATCCTTTCTATTTAACTTAGCTGTTAAAAATAAGATGTTTTCGGACCTATGGAAAACGACAAGAATTACCCCAGTCTCCAAAAAGATGGAATTATAGGCCTATATCTATATTATGTCCATTTGCAAAGGTTTTTAAAATATTGGTACATAATTGCTTATTTAATCAAATTAAACACTTAATCTCCCCTAAACAACATGTTTTTTTTACCAATCTCAGTATAGTAAGTAACCTAACCTGTCTTACCCAATACGTTAGGCAGGCCTAATCTTAAACAGGTAGATGTTGTTTACCAGACTTTTCAAACGCATTGGATAAAGTAAATCATTCTGTGTTGTTGCAAAAATTGTCTGATATGGGATTCACTGAGAATATGATGTGAATTTTAAAGCCACTAGCCACGTCTCTCAGGGCAGTAACCTTGCTCGACTATTATTTTCAATTTTTATTAATTTTTAGTAATTATATTAGTAGTAATATATGCAAAGAAATTCAGGATACAAATACCTGTTATTCTATTTATAGGGATCTTAGTGTTCTGGATAGTTGATGCAGAACCAACAAGTTAACTGCAAATGTTAACAAATGCTTCACTATGACATTTATAAATAAATTGGATCCTCTTGACTTTAGTTATCACATCGAGGGTATACCAATTTAGAGATGTGACACTTTTAAAGACCTTGGAGCTCAGGCACTCGGGTTTATACTAGCCACTGTTTCAAGTGCAATCGTCAATCAGATAGCAGCTTTTGGTCCACTTGTTGAATGATTTCATCGGTCTGGATACTGGACCTGCCACTCCGCTCTCCATCATGCACATTTGTGCGTCCATTTTTGAAGTCTCGACACCACTGTAGATCCATAAACTAGGCACAACTCCCTATAAATTTGAGCAGCTGATGATCTTTTTGAACAAAAAAATCGAATCATAGCAGCATAGGATTATTGTCTGCATTCACCCAGAGCCAACGACAACTAAATAAAAACAATGACTTCAGTGGCTTCGGAAATAATCAATGGATGGCGCTGTATATGTAAAACTTTGTTCAGACCCGCCAACATTTAAATATAAGCATTACTTTTTGAATATGCCTCGTAAATTTAGATTGATTGTAACACGAACCTGTATTCTACTCCTTTTGTTATAGTATCTGAAAACTCAGATAAGCCAAGTATATCCAAAGCTCAAACGTCAAAGAACGTTTCCATATTATACACAATAGATAAATAATACTTTGCACATAAATATAAAGGCATTGGCCTTTTGTTTCCTCCTAGTTTTTACCGATTGACCTCAATGGCTAACGAGATATAACAGTAGGCATCCACTGAAAGAGGTTTAAAAGCGGACAGAATATTCCATCGAATATATTCAGTCGAATATTCTATAACAGGATTTCGGATGTGAAAAACGTTTCCGATTATTCCAGTAGAAAAGCCCTACGGCTTTGGCTGTTCTCGTTTAGGTTTTCAGCTCGCACCTCGTTCTTTTGATATATACCTATCTTGAATATATAAAAGTTTGAGGGTCCATGTTTGGTTTCTTTTCGATCTATTCTTTTTTTTTTGTATTAATTGAAAAAAAAATGGCAGTATTTTGTCCTTGGAAAGTTATAAAATAAATACTACATCTTACTTTCTCACACTAAAGAATAACACAGACCAACATTTTTCAAACCCTGAGACCAGACTCACCTTTTTACCGAGAACAATTTTTCGAACAAGTTATGTATTTTTTCTGGAAAAATATGATGTCGTCATAAAAAATATGGGCTCCTATTTAAAAAATCAAAGTTGACCTTGAAATGACCTTTAAAATGATTTTCCAAGGTCATCATAATTATATCATTTTATTGCCCCTTCAAAATCCTTCAACTTTTTTCTGAAACTTTTCTTTAAAAGTTGACTTAAAAAATGAAGAAGCCTGATACATTAAAATGGGACACCAAATATGATAACAAATAAACAATCTACTTATTAGAAAGATGATTTCTCCGAGAAGAAATAAGATATCTGAAAAATTCGAAATCCATTTTGATGGAGAAGAGTAGTACTGTCATATGTCGCAAAGAGTTTTGTGGAGAAAAAATAATTCGCGCTGTAATATAATCCAAAATATAGCGAAAAACCGTGTTTCTCGCGTTTTTAGGTCAGGATAGCTCGAAAAGCGATGTGATGGAGCAATTCTGTGGTCGGATTCGGATTGAGCGCCCAAAAAACCTTTGGGAAAGTATACTCTAGTTTCATCCAATTTTGTTGGCCTCTGTAGTATAATCTTTACTACTTGACATTTTCTAGAAACAATTTATATCTTTTGGTGAGTATAATCACAAACCGTTAAAACATATCCCTACACCTTAAATACGAGGGTGGATTAATAAATCTAGTAAATTTATATGAAATGTCAGGAAATTTTGTTAAGCGTCTTGACTGCTGGTATGCTTGACTTTTCAAGGTCTCTCAATCACAACCCTCGACAACGTCTGTATGTAGGCAGGATAACTTACGAAATCAGAGATCGATTTCAAATTAAATACACATACGAGGGTGGATTGAAAAACCTTCTAAAAAAACAAGGTAAATAACATTTTTTGCAAAAACAGAAATTTATTTCTCAACATAATCTCCATTGAACTCAATACAATGGTTCCAGCGAGATTAAAATTTTTTATTCCATCAGAAGTTTTTCGAATTGTACAGTGTGATCATTTTTAGATGTCCGGCCCTGATTTACGGAAAATTATTTTTTTTTTTAATGTAGAATGGTATAGTAGCAAATAACATTTTTTGCAAAAACAGAAATTCATTTTTCAACATAATCTCCATTGAACTCAATACAATTGTTCCAGCGAGATTAAAATTTTTTTATTCCCTCAGATGTTTTTTGTATTGTACAGTGTGATCATTTTTAGATGTCCGGCCCTGATTTATGGAAAATTATTTTTTTTTTAATGTAGAATGGTATAGTAGTAAATAACATTTTTTGCAAAAATAGAAATTCATTTCTCAACATAATCTCCATTGAACTCAATACAATGGTTCCAGCGAGATTAAAATTTTTTATTCCATCAGAAGTTTTTCGAATTGTACAGTGTGATCATTTTTAGATGTCCGGCCCTGATTTATGGAAAATTATTTTTTTTTTAATGTAGAATGGTATAGTGCGTGTCAAGGAGTATACTGACGTATTTGATGTTTGGTAGTGAAAACGACGCTGGGCGCCGCGACGCCAAACAACTTCATTGGAAAAGCCTAATTTTTTTCAACATTTTTTCTTTAAACTGTTTCTTTCTAATTTGTTCTGCAAAAAAGTTATGCAGCAAAAACCCTCTAAAATATAATTTTTTTGGATGCCATGGATCGTGTACCACGTTTGGTGTTTTTTGAACAATTTATCTACTAGGCTACTGTCATACTTTAATCTAACAGAAATTATAATAATATTACTTACTATGCTATTGAGGTTTTTCCTTTAATAAAAAAACAAAAATACGTACTCCCTGTACATAATACTCGTATACAGCACAGATAACCTCTTAATTCAACAAACATTTCTTACCTTCGAGCCAATTTTTGAGGTTGGGAAATAAAAAAAAGGTACTTGGTGCCAAAGCTATTCTTGGTCGCTAATGCTTCAACTGTTTTATCCTTTTCCAAATAGTCAATCATGATGGTACCCTTTGAGTCCCAAAAAAACAGTTGCGAGGCACCCATCGTGCACTCAGCTTTCTCATTTTTAGAGCTTCTTCTTCTTACGTTAGGACCATGTCCTGTGTTCACTTCGGAGAAACAATTGCGATGATGAAGACCAGCTCTCATACCCTTTTATTGGTGGTCTTCCAAGCGGTCGAGGTGTGTTTGGTCGCTTCTCTTTTGCAACCTTAGCCAACTGGTCATTTGGCATTCTGTCCACATGGTCTCTCCATTCTATTCTCCTATTCCTTGCCCATCTCACCACATCCTGTATTTCGCACATTTCCCTTATTTCTTCACATCTCTTCCGCTCAAATAAGGCATGTCCTGTTATCGATCTGTGTTCGCATTTCTGTTGTTCTTAGGAGTCGTTTTGTTATTATGTTCTCCGCTCTGGTTTCTATCGCGTACGTCATGATCGGTCTTATGCATGTTTTATATATTCTTACTTTGCTCCTGGTGCTCATATTCTCCAAATTATATCTCTTAAGTATCCTGATATTAATGAAGCCTTTGTTGTTTGAATTTTTACTTCCTCCTTAAGGTTCCTGGTACTTGTTATGTTTGCCCCTAGATATTTGACGGACATCACTTGTTCTACACTCTGATCATAAATCGCGAGTTTGCATCTTTTCGGTTCTTTAGATGTTGTAAGGGATTTTGTTTTCTTTACAGGTATTTGCATATTAAACACTTTTGCTGTTTGTTGGAACTTATGCATGAGTCTCTGTAAGTTATCTTCGTCTTCTGATATGATTACTGCATCATCGGCGGAGCATATTATTTTTATTTCTTTTTCTCCCAGTCGATATCCTCTCCCAGTTTTCTTTACTTCGTTTATAATTTCATCCACTATGATGTTAAATAAGATTGGGCTTGGGCTCCTTGTCTGATTCCGGTTGTCTTAGATATTTCATTGCTTAATTTATTTGTCACTCTTACATATGTGTGGTTATTGATGTTCAACTCTTCGATAGTTTTAGTTATATTCGGGTGAATTCCCCTTTTTTTGTAGTAGAGTTATGACATCAGTTAACCGTACCCTATCGAATGCCTGGGTAAGATCAATGAAACACATAAAGGCTATCTTATTAAACTCTATGGCTTTTTCGGTAATTTGGCGGATTATAAATATGGCGTCTATAGTAGACCTATTCTTTCTGAACCCTTGCTGTTCTTCACAGATTCCGGTTAACATTTTTTAGAGCTTCATGCAGGATATTATGTACCCATTCATATGAGATGCATACCATCTCAGCAATCTCATGAATTGTATCGACCTTTCTTCAGAAGAAATGTCGATCGGGAGTCCTGAACGTGCAGCATCTGAAGTGCTAGTTTGGCTACGTTTAAATTAATTTTTTTCTGGTAATAAATGGTCATGAGTGCTGATGCAGCGTCCCTACGAATTTCCTCCAGATCAGTTTCTATTTGAACCCCAGTATTTAGGGTAGGTATTAGACTCCAAGATCGTATTCCTAACAACGAAGACCAAAAGTGACAGATGTAATATAACGAATATAAGGTGGAATTGGGTGGAGCATATCGCAAGGATGAATTATAACAGATAGGCATGCCTAGAGAATCTAAAAGGTGCAGAGGTAGACCACAGATAAGATGGACGGATATATAAAGATTAGCGGGACACGATTGGATACAAAAAGCAAACAACAGAGCTCATTGGAGACAACTTGGAGAGGTTTACATCAGACTGTTGATGGAATAAGCTAATAATGATGATGACTTAAGTTAATTAGGTGAGAAAGAAGTTAGAACAGTTGCTTCATATATATTATGTCCTTTCCAGGGTTTTTGGAGTCGATGAATTTTAAAATTGTGTTATTCGTTTATTATTTTCAATTTTAATAGCACTAGTATATAGATGAAAACAGAAACCCTTAGAATCCATGACGTCAGAGCTTATAGAGGAGCTACTTGCGGTAGTGACCACCATCTCCTAAATGCAAAAATAAGCTTTACTGGTAAAAAGCCACACACGCATACTCAAAAACGTGACGACTATGAAGAGATAGAATTTAGTAAATACAACCTAGAAAGCTTAGACCAAGAAAGTACCAAAAATCTATACAGAAGGAGACTAGATGAGAAACTACAACCCAGAGACTTTTCGACCACATCAGAGCACTACAACCACATTAAAAACTGTCTACACGAAGCAGCAAAAGAGTCACTAGGATTCAAAGAAGGAAAAAACCGTCTAAAACCTTACTGGTAGGACTCGGATATAGAAGAAAAAATAAAAGAAAAGAACGAAGCACATAAAAGATACCTCAGCATGCGAACAGAAAACAACAAAGAAATGTATAAACAACTTCAAGCTAATGTACGTAGGATGATTACACAAAAGAAAAATGAAACTTGGGAGAGACGCTGTAACAGAGTAAACACGTACATAGGAGGAGCCAAAAGTACCGAAAGTTGGAGACTTATAAAATCACTGCGCCAAAATACCAAAAAGGAAATTATATCGCCCATCACTTTAACAAATTGGGATAAATACTTCAGCTCCTTACTTACGGAATATCGAGAACTATACAGAGATCCACCTGGGGAAATTGACGCCATAAAAGTGACCGCATCACCGATCCGTATTACAGTCAGAGAAGTAAAAGAGGTGTGCACAAAACTCAAAAACAGAAAAGCTCCGGGACCTGGAAATATACCAGCAGAATTGATAAAATATGGCACACCAAAGTTGTTTGAACATCTAACCAATTTGTTCCAAAAATGCCTCAGCACTGAGCAAATACCACAGGAATGGAAACTATCTTTTCTGACACCCCTACATAAAAAGGGCAACAAAGAGAGCTGCGATAACTATCGAGGTATTGCAGTCATGGGGACAATAAGTAGAATCTACGGATAAAAGCAAGAATAGAGCGAGAATATGTGGACAGCGAGGCAGAAGAACAAGCCGGGTTCAGAGCAGGAAGATCAACCGTAGACCACCTTTTTTGTCTAACTCAGCTCATAGAAAAGATGACAGCGATGAACAAGGAGTTACATATTCTCTATGTGGACTTGAAACAAGCTTACGATAGCGTCCCACTTACAAAACTATGGTAATCATTAAAAACAACAAACATAAACACTAATTTGATCAGAGCAGTAGTGCAAGATCTATACCAAAAGTTCCATATCCGAATAAAAATCGGCAATAAAATATCAAAAGGTTTTTCCCCAAATAAAGGTCTAAAACAGGGCTGCTGCCTATTTTTCTTGAGAAGGTGCTTCTTAGATGGAAACTCAAATGTAAAAATATGGGAATCCCGCTCAACGATACTGTTCTCTACACTCTTAGTTTTGCAGATGACCAAATAGTAGTGGCCCAGGAACAAGAAGACTTGGAATATATGACCAGGAAACTTATTGAAGAATACAAAAAATGGGGTCTACAAGTAAATCTATCAAAGACAGAATATATGTGCATAGGGGGTACGCAACAGGATTTGGTGACAGAAGACGGACACAATCTTAAATCATGCAGTAGCTATAAATACTTGGGTCTAAATATAACCAACAACGGAACTCTCGATGACGCTATCAAAGAAAGGAATATTCAGGGCATGAAAGCTATCAGGTCTCTGAACAGTATTTTATGGGACCAGAAAATACACAAAGAGAACAAACACCGAATATACAACACAATAGTTAAAAGCATTGTAACATATGGTAGTGAGGTATGGCAGTTAAAAGAAAAATCCGTTAAATCCCTAGAGGCCACAGAAATGGACTACTGGAGACGGGCAGCCGGAAGATCTAAGCTGGAAAGAATAAGGAACGAGAGAATTCGTGAAATTATGGGTGTAAAAAAGACCATAGTCGAAGAAATAAGGGTGAAACAACTTAAATGGTATGGACACGTCCAAAGAATGACACCAGAGAGGGTCCCAAAACAAATATTAGATTGGACACCTACAGGAAGAAGAAGAAGAGGTAGACCAAGAATGAGCTGGAGAGAGGGCATTGACAAAGAAATGCAAGAAGAGGACTGGAATGACCGCACCGAATGGAGACTGGGTATCGGAAGACGTCGGAGAACGTTGTGAAACCGATATAATAATAATAATATAGATGAAAATATCAGATTTCAGCTGTAAATATATCTGAAGCCTTTCCCCAACTCAACTTTTTTGTGTAATTAATATCTCAATGAAAGTGCCTGTCATTCAAAATATCGACTGTTAGTGCTTGGACTAGGTTATTCTTTAGTGTGACAAATTCAGTACTTATTTTAGGACTACGTGTAGGCAAGATAAGTAGTAAATAAAATACTTTTCCGATTTCTTTAGATTTGTTGTTTCAAATATTAAATATTTTTCTTTTCCTTTTAGAGAAATAAAGAAAAAGCTGAGTTGATTTGTAAAATATTTCATAATATAATTATATTACCTTTTGTTATTACAAAAGACGTTTTGTACGTGAGCTGTCGTCCGCCTTTTTTATCAAATTAGTTGACAAGTTCCAAGAACCGTCCCGTCATTTCCAGACAGTCGAAATTTACCCAGATCCATAAGATTTTGTTGATTTATGTCCTTAGAGGTCAAAAGATTAAATTTTATTTTAGGTTTTAACTTTAAGTTATAGGCTTAGAAGTTGCAGCGTAAATGTAGTGTCAGCCTCACAGTCGGCATATGTTATCTTTAAATTTGTAAAAAAGTAGTAAATTTGGTTATATTGTCAAATTATTTTAACAAAAAGTGCAAAATTTCCAACAAGAACTACTTACATGGAGTGGAAACTCTCGAGACTTTCCGAGAGATGGCAGCACGAACAAAAACCCATATAATTATCGGTCAGTGTCAATTCTCAGAAAATTGGTGAAAAATTTTTGTGACATTTTGTTTATTGGTTTGCGAGTTACAGCTGTTTGAGTGAGGCTACTTTTGATTTTTGCAAAACGATGGAACACAAAAAATTTCGTGTGTTGTTTAAAAATTGCTTTGGATGGGAAAAAAAACAGCCAGAACCTAAGAACGGCTTGAGAAGTATTATGGCACATCTGCTCCATCGAAAGCAATTATGTCGATTGTTTAGTGAGCTTACATGATGTTGTAGACACACCGATTTACACTGGGGCTTTTCGCACTTTGTAGTCCCTGCATTTCTCAAACTGATTTCATAGATTTTTTTTTTAAATGATCTTTGTAAAAATACGGACCAATCCCTTATGGGCTATTTTGAAAAAAGTTGCCAGGATTATAGAAGATTTATTTAAAAGTGATGATCACTTGAAAAAATTTACTCGGTAAATTCAGGTATTTTCCATTTCCCTAAACTACAAGCAGAATAGTAATTGTTACTATTATTATTTGTCTACGTGTATTGTTTAATAATTAATTAGTTAATAATAATTAACATAGCTAAAACGACATTGGACTCAGTTTTCGATCATAAGTAGTTCTCGATCTCTCTTGAAATAATTTAGTAGTATAATTAAATAAATGATAGTTACTAATTAGTTAAAAAAGTGTATTACTAGCCGGTTAACAAGAAAATAGGCTTGATAGGTATAAGGTAAAGTAACAGGAAGTTAAATTGCGAAATGATTGGAATGAGTATCTTATGGAAAGATATATAAGTATAGAAAAACCACCAAAAATGGCAAAAAATGGACATTATCTCAAAACTGGACTCTTTTTGGCCAAAATAACTACCCAATTCGTAATCATCAAAACATAAAATCCAGTACATTATATTAATATAAATATTATTTATTCGAAATAAATCCAAAAAAACTACCAAAATCGGCCGAAAAATGGCCATTATTTCAAAAATGGACCAATTTTAGCTAAAATGACTACCAAATTCGTAATCAGCGACCCAAAAAACATATATTTACGTTATAAAATTCCATTATTTAGACAACAGACTCGGAATATTTCATAATGAAAAAAATCACTTTTTAAATAAATTTCCTGTAATCCTGGTCATTTTTTTCAAAATAACTCGTGAGGGATCGGTTCGTATTTTTGCAAAGATCATTTTAAAAAAATAATCTCTGAAATCGATTGAGGAACGACGGCTCTAGGGGATTTTGGGACTACAAAGTGCGAAAAGCCCCAGTGTGCGATGATGCGGACATCCGAATGAGACAATCACTCCAAAAAACACAAAAAAATTTGCTATATTGTTCCGAATGACAGCAAAGTGAAAGTGAGAGAGATAGCTGACATCGTGAAGATATCAACAAAATGCGTGATGCATATTTTTCATGAAAATTTGCATATGAAAAAGCTATGTGCCCGATGAGTGCCGCGGCCTCTCATGATTAATCAAAAGCAGCAAAGTGTCGAAGATGCAGGACGGTGCACAGTTTTGGCGTAATACAAAGAAGTTTTCGTGTCGATTCGGAAGAATGGACGAAATATGCATTCACCACTACACATCTAGGTCCAACAGGCAGTCTGCATAGTGGCTAGAACCGCATGAAAGCCGACCGAAGCTCCTAAAAGACAAACCTCAGCTGGAAAGGTGTCGGCAAGTATTTTTGGGATGCGCATGGTATAATACTGATCAACCATCTTGAGAAGAGGTGAACAATTACCGGAGACTATTATGCTGGTTTATTGGGCCCCTTGAATGGTGAAATCGGAAAAAAGGCCGCATTTAGCAAAGAAAAAAGCATTATTTGACCAAGATAATGTACCAGCTCAAAACTCCATAAAATCGATGATGACACTGGATTAACTGGGCTATGAAGGGCTTCCTGATCCACCGTATTCATCAGATCTGGCCCTAGCGATTATTACCTCTTTTCAAACTTCAAAAGGTGGCTCCACGGAAAGAGACTTGACTCAAATGAAGAATAAACTCGATTTTTGGCAAAAACATTGTTGTTTCTCCAAAAGTCTCGAGACTTTTCATCCCATGAGAGATTATTTTTTTAGATTTTACTACAATTTCTAAACATCCACAACATCTATAGCCAGGAATTTTATACTTTCGTTGTGACGGACCCCCCCTTTGAAAAAAAAATGGTGGTCCAGAGTGGATGAGCCTTTTATGACGTCTCTAATAAAACGAAGTAGAATTCGGCGAGATGAGGTTGCAGCCATGGCAATAAATAGAAATCCGACGGGGCCTTGTCCAAAGAGAATGTCGCGTGAGGGAGAACTTTCCATCATAAAGAATATATAAAATTCCGCGTCGCTTTCTTCATGTGTGTCCTGGCGATCTTCAGATTCTCCATAACTATCACCTTCCAAAAGATCGCTTCGAAATCAAAATCATTTGCGCAGCTTCCTACGCATGTTTTTGAATTTGAAATACAATATTTCCAATACTGTTTGCTCTATGGACGATATCGCTTTCGAACCTTCATTTTGAGGTTATATGAATAGCAGCATCAGTACTTTAGCATTTGGTACTTCCACACATAAAAGTGGAGGGAAATAATTTAAAGCTAGTTCGAACATACTAAATTGATTTATATACCTAGTATATTAATTTATATATTTTTAAACTAAACACAACTTATAATATATCTCAAACTAGTTTGCTTACAGAAACCGAAATTGCTGTTAAATTTAATTTGACCCGGACCAGCAATTTGCAGGAAATATACAAAGTTCGATAAAGCAGCAGCAAATATACGTGGAATTTGAAGTTGTCAAGTTCCCTATGCACCATAACAGGCAACAATCCCCTTTATGTTCCTATTTACGTATAAAGTTAACTCAAATGACTTTTGTGAATACAAGAAATCTGGCAACTTAGTTTTAATTTAATTTCGTTTTATCTTGACTGTTGTCGTGTATGTTAGTCTTTGGGGAACTTGTTCCGGATATAATTCTTTACCACCGTGTGAATTAAATATTTGTCAGGGGTATTGTTGAATTTAATATGTTGCTTTAAGTTAAACTAAGAATGTAGTGGGAACGACTTTCACGGATTTAGTTAGATGAGAAATTATAGTTCTTGGGATTATACTTTGTAAAACTGGTATAATTTTTTGACGTTTTACATATAAATGCACCCTACTCTCCGAGTTTAGAATGCTGAATAAGCTCTGAAAGGCACCAGTGCAATAATTGGTATTTCTGTTGATGTTGTTAGGGTGTGCAAATCTTCATTTATTCATTAAACTGTTGTTTATAGAAACTAGAGATTAGAGCTTGTTTTACATTGAGGGCATGTTTAACTACAGCTAATGCTACAAACTGCTTCTTTGTTGTTAGTGTTCACATATAAACTCATTTCGGTGTCTGTCCATCTGTCTGTCTGTCACACCCGATTTTTTCCGAAACTATTTGGCATAGAAAGTGGAAATTTGGTACTGATATAGGAATTGACGTCCTCATCAGAGCCGTCTAATTTTGAAACTTAAATTTTGACTTTAGGAGTTAGTTTTGGGGGTAAAATTGGCAGTGAAAAAATTTTTTTTTACCAAGTCATCGAGTGGGGTGTCGAATGAAAGCTTGTAAAAACACGACTTCAAAAATATATATAATGTAATACTTGCGCACACTTTTATTAATTTTAAAAAATCGCGGAAAATCGCTGCCGCCCCTTATCTCGAAATATCTCTGATCAAACAATTTTGAAAAAATTCTATTCTCCACAGGGTGTAGTTTAAACGAAAATTATCACGAGTGCATTACCTTTAATAATTTATCTGGTATATAAAAAAAACAAAGTTTTCAGGGTCATCAATTTTCAATAAAAATCGGAAAAAACTTTGTTGAAAACTTGTGTTTTGTGAAGTCATTAATTATTTTTATACCGCCGTAAACAAAAATTTTTAATTTAAAAACAATCAACGTACGGAACACTAATTGCGCAAGTCCAATTTGTATTTTATCTATCACGTTCCTAAATCAAATCTTACCTAGTAGTAGAATTTGGGATTATTTAACTTATTGGCAGTGTAATATCCGTTGCTTCCCGAATACTCGTCAGTTTTTCTGTTTCTGATGACATAGAATGTATATTTCATATTAATAGGGCTCTAGTGTATTAAAGGAGAACTGGGAAAACTTAGGGCAGGTGATTCATACTTGTAATGACTGCACCTATTTAGGAACAAGGATAGATAGATAGGGTAGAACAGAAAAAGACATAGAAGACAGAATGAACAAAGGAAAAGCCGTTATACAACACCTTAATTCTGTTTTTTAGTGAAAGAAAATATCAAGTGAAAAGAAGTACTACATCTATAAATCAATCTTTAAGAGGTACGTAATCTACCGCTACGACGCTTGGCAATTGAACAAGAACTTAGAATAGAAATTTCTTGCTCTCGAGATGAACTACTGGCCAAGGTCAGCTGAAGTATGCAGACTGGATAAAATTAAAAACGAAAGAGTAAGAGAAGCCATGAAGATTGAAAGAACAATGATGAACGATATCTGGTCTGAGTAGTTATATAGACTTGGTACTCTGAGTGAGGATGGCATGTGTCTATCGGGAGCGTAAGTGCTTGCCGAAGAAGTGACGCAACAGGCGCAACTACATTTCTCAAATACCAAATGATCCGCTTTTTTGGACAACCTAAATGAAATACGTAAGTGAAGGAGGAGATGCTTGATTGCGAGAATTTCAGAAAAAAACTTTTCCGTGTTCACTAGTACTACTTACTACGAATTTCTTAGAGTAAGTGTCATCTGTTATTTCTAAATCTATTATGGTGTTTCTGTGACCATGTCATCATTGCATCTCTTGTGAAAAATTAAAAATTTTATTTCACTCAAGATTTCATGTCTTGATTGCGGACGTCGAAGTATATTGGCAAATAAATTTTGGTTATTTGTTAAACATCAGCAGAGGTAAATTTTCATTTACAATTTAAAAGTCCTCAAATATTAATTTACATACAGTTTTAAGTTAGAATATTTTTTAAGGTGTTACATACGAGGCTGGTTTGAAAAGTCCGTGCAAAGTCCGAGACATGGCACCACCGGCGCGTATCGAGGTCATTTTTAGTTAGTAGCATCTCTTGAATGAACGCACACCAAGTTTCAGCCATATTGGTCTATTTCTTTGTGTTTGGCATTCGTGTGAATCAAGGAAGTCGAGTGATTTTCAAGAAATGGACGAAAAAGTATTTCGTGTGGTGATTAAACATTACTTTATGAAAGGCAAAACGCCTCAGGAGACTAAAGAGAAGCTTGATAAACATTATGGTGACTCTGCACCTTCGATTAGAACAGTTTATAAGTGGTTTCAAAATTTTCGGACTGGCCATATGGGCACAAGTGACGCTGAACGTTCTGGACGGCCTGTGGAGGTTACGACTCCAGAAATCATTGATCAAATCCATGATATGGTGATGGATGACAGAAGAGTTAAGGTGCGTAAGATTGCTAGTGCTGTGGGCATCTCGACTGAACGGGTACATAAATATTTTGCATAAACATTTGGACATGAGAAAGCTATCCGCAAGATGGATGCCGCGATTGCTCACGCTTGACCAAAAACGGAATCGTGTGAAGTGTTGCAAGGATGGTTTGCAGCTGTTCCAGAAGAATCCGGAGGACTTTAAGCGTCGTTTCGTCACTGGATACATTACTATTCTCCTGAGACCAAACAACAATCTAAACAATGGGTTACCAAGGGGGAATCTGCACCAAAAAGGGCGAAGACCGTTCCTTCGGCCGGAAAGGTTATGGCGACTGTCTTTTGGGATTCACAAGGGATAGTCCTCATCGACTATCTGGAAAAGGGTAAAACTATTACAGGTGAATATTATTCATCGTTATTGGACCATTTGAAAACCGAGCTGCAAGAAAAACGCCCGCGATTGGCCCACAAGAAAGTCCTTTTGCATCACGACAACGCACCAGCACACACCTCAGCAGTTGTGGTCGCGAAATTAATGGAAATAGGATTCCAACTCGTTTCACATCCCCCCTATTCTCCAGACTTGGCTCCCTCGGACTACTATTTGTTCCCCAATTTGAATTTGAAGAAATGGCTGGCGGGACAAAGATTTTATTCAAACGAGGAGGTGATTGCAGACACTAATGGATATTTTGCAGACTTGGACAAATCCTATTATTCGGAAGGGATCAATAAACTAGAACATCGTTGGACGAAGTGTATAAGCCTAAAAGGAGACTAGTCGAAAAATAAAAAAGGTTTACCCCAAACGCATAAGTAGTTTTTATTTTTGCACGGACTTTTCAAACCAGCCTCGTACACCTCGAATTTTCAAAAATTCGATTTTTTTACGGACTTTTATTCTCTATACTTCTAAGAATTATTCAAAAACATTTTTAAGAAAATTCCATTCTATTACAAAGTTAAAGTTGTGACCTGGCGTCGGATTGGGACCGCACCTGCCTTCAGACCCTCCGACAATTTTCAACTACTACATTACTTTACAAGATTAATTTTTGTTTTTGCAAATTGGACTATTTTCTGTGAAGTTATCCTGCAAGAAGGCGCCATAGTTTTCATCAGTGGTCCATTTAACCTAATAAAAAATAATGTTAACGTTTAAAACATAATTAAAAAAAAAATTTCGTATGTTTTAAAGTACAAAAAAAATATATAATAGCCATTCTTTTGCATTTTTCACTCAATAACATTTAAAATATATTTTTTAAAAAAATATACATACTTTTTGCAGCGTCCAGTTGTGTGTAACCCCCTGAAGGAAATAAGAACATCTCAGGTTACTTTAGTAGTAGTAGCAGTAGGCTAGAACCTAATCACATCTCTGCTTCAGCATACATTTTAAGATATTCAAACACTCCTTTGATATTAAATCTAACTTCAAGGTTTTGTACCCTCTTAACAAGGAAATAGAGTTCCTAGCTATAAGTCTAAAATTAACAAGAAAGATAATAACAAACAAAATCAACTAGCACGTTTCACTGGCAGAGGAACAAACAGGAGATAAGATTAGGGTGGTCTTGAATGAAAGTTGTTTTCATAATAAGACAAATTACCAAAAAATCGATAGGACAAAACAAGGGAACGTTTCTATGTGTCACTGACTTAGAAACAGGGATCCGTCCAGAACAACTGGAAGAACTAGTATTACCCTTTACAAAAGACACGTATCGCACAACATCAGGACCGTAGTAAATATTTACTGAAAAAATAACATCTCAACTAAACTACACTGTATTGTCATGGAGTCAATACTGATACAAAGAGAAATTCGCTCTAATTCAATATCTTATTGAAGAAAATAATATGGTAACTATATACAAATAATAACAAAATGAAAGGTTTTTCAATGAGGGATAAAGAAATAAAAATACTATGCTGTGCTGAAGATACCTTAATTGAATTGATCATGCAAGGTTAGTTTATCAATTTAACGGAACAGCAGAAAAATTTTGCAGTGCAGTATTACAAAACTATACTACTTTTAAGTTATCTATTTAGCCACATGAAAAAATTGTTTGGTTGTAAAATTATTGACACCGTTTCAAGTATTTTTACACAATATTGTTTGAGCTGTAGAGTTTTTACCAACTTTTTCTTCCGAAACATAAGCGAACGTTTTTCAATAACGAGGAAAATGCACCAAAAGTTAATCATAAAAGCTGTATAACAATGAAAGGCGATCTTGTTTTCAAGTAAAATTTTAGTCTGAACCATTTTGATACTGTTGGGACTACATTTATGACCACCCAATAACAGCAAGACCTCTTAGGGAAAGAAGTGAGGAAATCATCAGGCGTGTTGAAGATTTGCTGCTGTATGGTTAAGAAACGAAGATTCCAGAGTTTTCTAAAGAAGATTTAAGGATAAATTCCCAAACTTTTAATATCAGAGCAAAGGTTGGGGAGGAAAGAATTTTTTTTTCGCGAATTGCCACAAATAACAAAGGTATTCTATTGGGATATTTATGGCTAATTTTGAATCTGTATTCTTCACCAATCCAAATCAATTAAAAAGTCATGTTGCTTATTGAACTAGGAAAAATGAAAAAGACAGTTAAAAATATTAGTTACAGCGTGTCCACAATAGATAACCTATCAAAAACTAATACTAAATTTCTGAATTACATACCCAGTATTATAAATAAAACGACCAAAATTCAAATCTTAGGATATCAATACAGTAGTTTGTAACAAACTTAATTTGGGTAATACAGGCTGTCAAGTAAAAACTTGTCCGCGATAATTCATTTTTGGTAGATGCGATTCCAGCGATTAACAAAAAATCGGTGAAGGAAGCTTTGTCTTCGTTGCATTTTAGTAAAAGTATTAGTCGATTTCGAGCTTTCGTCGAAATCACATAAAATCCAAAATGAGTCACTTGTTTGGGCGTCGGTTCGAGGCAGTCTTTCTTTGTTCCCATCCAAAGGGGCCTAAAATGACACATTCCGCGGCTGCTAAATATATTAAAAAGTCGATGCCATTTGTAAAGAAGTGGGAAATGTCAACGACTTACCAAAACGTGGCTCGGTAGGCAGTCACTCCGAAAGTCGAAGAACGAATCGTGTATTTGTTTTCACGGGACTTGAAATTGGCGTTGCGTTAAGGAGCGGCACAATTAAGAAGATCGGGCTTGAATGTGTCCCATGAGACCATTCGACAACATCTTCTCATGATGTCAAATTCCGAAGCACGTTGAACAAACCTTGGCTGGGTGAAAATCACGTCGCGAAGCTACTCGCTTGAGCCCACGATAAGATACTGGAGTGGCCCTCACAATCGCCGGACGCCAATCCTATTGAAAACGTTTGGTTTCTTGTAAAGAGAAAATACAGATGAAAGACTCTGAGGATTTTGCTCAATTGTTTCGTGAGATTCGAAAAATTTGCAGAGTATGCAGAAATTCTCATCGACAGGCGATTGGACAACTTACTAGCACAGCAAAGAACACAGTGATGGCAAAAAATGTTCTAGAAATACATTTCTTTAAGGATACGAGAGGTCACGTTCTTACTTGACAGACTGTGAAGCGTGAAGCTGTTCATATTGGATAAAACGGTTAAACCTTGTAGAATGATTAGAAATTAAGACATCTTTAATTAATCAAACCACAAAACATTATAGACGGTTTTTTGAAAAAATTTCCGTATAATAGTTTTATGACCCTGGAAAAAACCAGGTAAAATATCAGTGCATTTCAGTACATAAACAAAACCATTGGAATTTAGAGGCATCATTATCTTGAAAAAGGCCAAATAAGCCATAACATAAAATATTTAAAACATTTAAACACTATTCTTAAAATATTTCATAAAGAACCAACCGCAGATTCAGAAATTTATGACTATGGAAACGGTAAAAACAAAGTGCGTGACAATATCTACAATAGATTTTTTGACGAGACAATTATATAACAAGAAATAAAGTTTAAATGAGGTGATATAGGTACATATAGTTTTGGTGATATCAGCACTAAATCTGTAAGATACCGAGATGAGAAGATGTTAGTTTGCTCCTGAATAAAGGAGATTAATAGTAGTTTTACAATTTTCTTTCCTCTTTATTATACATGAGAAGACTAGCATAACGAACACAAGCTTTAAAAAATAATATTAAAACTATGCTTGTTAGCTAATTCGTTCGAAACTGGTAAATTTCCAGTAAATAAATTAGCACCGACTTCGGTGACGGAATCTCAAAGAGGGACTCATCAAAGTAAATACATAATAGGGTTAGAAAATAAGTGGGTTAACCGGCTATAGACTACAAGAAGCTGCGGAGACTCCAATTTAGGGATTATCTTCCAGGATTAGGTCGCTGTAATTAGTTATCGTCTCAATTTTTTGGTGGAGATTTTGACTTATGACCTTTAACGTAACGGCAATAAAATTTAATTTCTATTGCCAAAAGTCAATTAGTTTTTTTGAGAATCAAAATTTTCATAGGATGTCAAAATTGAAGAATTTTGATGGTCGAATAGGTGTCATCGAACGAAAGTAACACATGGGCTGAAAAGTCCCGGGCCTAACACATAGATGGCGCTAGTTTTATTGCAGTCACCTTTTTTTCAGTTAATACTAACCTTCAAAAGACAGCTGTTAAAATTTCATGATATTCTATTCATTAGTTTGTGAGTTATTGTGCTAAGAGTAACGCTACTTTTGTTATTTTCAAAACAATGGATCAAAAACAATTTCGTGTTTTAATTTTACACTGCTTCTTGATGGGAAAAAATACCGTTCAAGCGAAGCAATGGCTTGAAAAGTGTTATGGGGACTCCGCTCCATCAGCAACAACAATAAAACGTTGGTTTGCTGACTTCAAACGTGGTCGTAGAGACACCGATGATGCAGAACGCAGTGGACGTCCAAATGAGGCGGTAACACCAGAAAACATAAAAAAAATCCATAAAAATCGTTTTGAATGATCGAAAAGTGAAGTTGCGTGAGTTAGCTGACATCGTAAAGATATCAAAAGAACGTGTTGGCTTTATATTGCATGAGCATTTGACTATGAGAAAGCTCTGTTCAAAGTGGGTGCCGCGTTTGCTCACTGTTGATCAAAAACAAGAACGTGTTGATGATTCTAAGCAGTGTTTGGCCATGTTTAAACGTAACAAACCGGAATTTTTGCGTCGATATGTGACAATGGATGAAACATGGATCCATCACTTCACTCCGGAATTAAAACGATCGTCATCTGAGTGGACAGCAACTGGTGAACCTCGTCCAAAGCGCCCGAAAGCACAACAATCGGCTGGAAAGGTTATGGCCTCGGTATTTTGGGATGTGCGTGGTGTAATGTTCATCGACTATCTTGAGAAAGGAAATACCATCAACAGTGAATATTATATAGCGTTATTGGAGCGTTTGAAGGCCGAAATTGCAAAGAAACGACCGCATATGGCAAAGAAAAAAATTTTGTTTCATCAAGACAACGCACCGTGTCACAAGTCAATCAAAACAATTGCAAAACTACATCAATTGAACTTCGAATTGCTCCCACATCCACCGTATTCGCCAGATTTGGCTCCCAGCGACTACTGGCTGTTCGCAGACCTGAAAAAAATGCTCGCCGGTAAGAAATTTCGCACGAATGAAGAGGTTATCGCTGAAATTGAGGCCTATTTTGAGGCAAAAGATAAATCGTTCTACAAAAGTGGTATTGAAATGTTAGAGCGGCGCTGGAATGATTGCGTTGCTCTTGATGGAGATTACGTTGATGAATAAAGCTAATTTTGAACCAAAAAAAAAACCGTGTTTTCTTTGTTAGGCCCGGGACTTTTCAGCCCATGTGTTATTATGTTATATATTAAGAGGTTCCCTAATTTGATTTTCATCTTAGAATACAACATTACAGCGTACTTGTGCCTGATAGACTTGAAAAAAAAATTTCGACAATGTGAAAAAGAAAACTTTATTCATCAAGTATATAACAGGAACATCTTATTAGATCTAAAACTATCGAAAATATACGTAAACGCAATAAAGTAGTCGCAAGATTAGCAGAATGAATGACAGAACTAATCAACTATGAATCTGCAATCAGGCAGGGAGACTTTTTAAGTCCTTTTCTATTTAATAGTGTCATGGATGAAATCACAAAAAACATGTCAAAAGATAAAAGGGATATAGAATGGGTAACAAAATATTTAAAATTATAAGTTATGCAGATGACGCGATAATAATGGCTGATATCGAGAACAATCTGTAAAGACTGCTATACGAACTCTATGTAGCAGCAAAATAATAATATGTCAATCTCAACCGAAAAAAACCAAGACAATAGTAATAGCAAAAGGTCAGGTGCTAGTTGGTGGTGGAAGATAAACCAATATAACACGTGATGGAGGTCAATTGCCTGGGCATCAAAATATCTAATATCTGAAAAATCAAGGAAGAAATAAAAAATCAAGTCAACAAGGCTAATAGTTTAGCGGGATGCGTCAATGACGCCATATTTAGAAATAAATTCCTCTCCGTTGAGACAAAAACAAGAATATGCAAGAGCGTAATATGACCAGTAATGTCTTAGACATCTGAGACAAGACCCGATACAAGTATAACACAGAGGATACTGGAATAAATTGAAATGAGAATATATAGGAGATGTACAAACAAGACACTGAGGGATAGAGAAAGGATTAAGACGCACATGTAATACAGAAAATTTCAACCAGTGGATAAGAGGAAGAAAAGTGGAATGGGATCAACACACAGGAAGAATGGCAAACAACAGGATAGTACGGATAGCAAGAGACGTCGCCGAATGGAACAGTATCAATCGGACGTCCAAGAAAGAGATGGAGCGACGATCTATAGAGCAGGGACCAAAGAATACAGGCAATAGTGTCTAGCTATAAGTCGGAAGAACTCCAATGTTGGTTATTTGGCGTTCTTTAATTTTAATACTACTACTATAGTCTTAATTAAGTAAAGACCTAGTGTACAGGGATATATATATATATATATATATATATATATATATATATATATATATATATATATATATATATATATAATAATTTTTCTGTTGAACCTTTTGTTTACATAAACTTGATTGGTTTTTCTTGGGTACTTAGGTTCTTTTGGAAAACACAAACTAGTTTATTTGACGTTTCGCCTTATTTTTTTTAGGTATTTTCAAAAATTCTTTATTTTTTATTATTCATTCTAAAATTAGAAAACACAAGGTTAAAATCTTTTAAGTCAAATTACACTTTTAAAAACATATAGCATTTTTACGCACACTATATACCCTGAAAGTCAACTATTTGTGTGTTTGTGAATTTCAAATTCTGTATTTCTTTCAGCATATCGTGTCTCGTATTTTTTACTGATTTTTTTAAAATTTTATTATCTATAATGGGTGTCTTAACGAAAAAACTATTATTGATGTTAAGTATATATACCATTTTGTATTATTAAGAGGATATGCATGCCAGCATGTTTATTTTTTAATTAAATTTGTGTAGATATGACTGATTCCTTTTATGTCAGTCCTATCATTCACAGTGTTTTCATCTTTTTTTATTTCAATCATCTCTTTGATCTGTAGTTTGGCATAATTCTGCTCTTTGCAGAGGACCTTGGATATTGGCATGACTTCTCAGTTACTAAAAAACAGACTAAATGGACACAAATATACTAGGAATGCTTCCACTGCCCTTAGTAAACACGAAGCAGAAGAAAAACATGACTTTAAATTCAATGAAACCAAGGTCCTCTGCAAAGAGCAGAATTCTGCCAAACTACAGATCAAAGAGATGATTGAAATAAAAAAAGATGAAAACACTGTGAATGATAGGACTGACATAAAAGGAGTCAGTCATATCTACACAAATTTAATTAAAAAATAAACATGCTGGCATGCATATCCTCTTAATAATACAAAATGGTATATATACTTAACACCAATAATAGTTTTTTCGTTAAGACACCCATTATAGATAATAAAATTTTAAAAAAATCAGTAAAAAATACGAGACACGATATGCTGAAAGAAATACAGAATTTGAAATTCACAAACACACAAATAGTTGACTTTCAGGGTATATACATATGTCATATCTACACAAATTTAATTAAAAAATAAACATGCTGGCATGCATATCCTCTTAATAATACAAAATGGAATATATATACTTAACACCAATAATAGTTTTTTCGTTAAGACACCCATTATAGACAATAAAATTTTAAAAAAATCAGTAAAAAATACGAGACACGATATGCTGAAAGAAATACAGAATTTGAAATTCACAAACACACAAATAGTTGACTTTCAGGGTATATACACGTTAGTAAATTGTTTTATATTTTTGTCATGGTGTAAATATTTTAAATGTCCGAGTGTGCGTAAAAATGCTATATGTTTTTAAAAGTGTAATTTGACTTAAAAGATTTTAACCTTGTGTTTTCTAATTTTAGAATGAATATTAAAAAAATAAAGAATTTTTGAAAATACCTAAAAAAAATAAGGCGAAACGTCAAATAAACTAGTTTGTGTTTTCCAAAAGAACCTAAGTACCAAAGAAAAACCAATCAAGTTTATATATATATATATATATATATATATATATATATATATATATATATATATATATATATATATATATATAGTTCCAGACACAGCAAAGAATAAAAATAACAACGAGTGCGGAAAGGACAAGTAAAATTCCCTGGACATAATCTAACGCTGTCTTATACAAGAAATTACCGTATTCCGCGTCCGTGCAATGCCGTGAAGAACCTGAATTATCGCACGTGGTGTGCTAGTCAAACTTGTTGGGAACGCTTATCGGTGTTGTCACTTGTGATTGTTAATTTTAATAGCAGCTTATAGTTGGTAAAATATAACTTATAAAAGTTTGTTGGCTGAACTCTTTGCTTCACATTCTACTGTCGATTTCCAAGGAAAAACACCACCTACTATTCCCATAGTGCAGTCAAGGATGCCCGATATTGTCTTCAGACAGCGTATCATAAAACGTATTTTGATGAAGCTAGACACCAAAAAGGCTTCAGGCGCTGACGGAATACCTGCCATAGTTCTCAAGAACTGTGCGAGGGAACTAACACCAGTTTTCTGTAGACTTTTCAACCTATCCTACAGAAAGGGAATATTTCCTTCCTGCTGGAAATGTGCCACAGTTCAGCCGATACCTAAAAAAGGCAAGAAGACCTTGCCAAATAACTACCGACCAATCGCACTACTCTCAATAATATCGAAAGTCATGGAAAAGGCTATCAATCAGCATCTTCCAAAATATCTTGAAGGATTCAACATTATTAGTGATCACCAATATGGCTTTCGTAAAAATAGATCAACAGGAGATCTTCTGACTTATGTAACACATGTTTGGAACAACGCAATTGAACACTTTGGAGAATCTCGAGCGGTTGCTCTTGACATATCCAAGGCATTTGACCGTGTTTGGCACGATGGCCTGTTGGCTAAGCTACGTTCTTATGGTATGTCTGAAAAGTTCTGTTTGTGGCTCTCATGTTTCCTCAGAGAGCGTTCTTTACGAGTGGCAGTTGACGGATTTCTTTCTAACACCTTCACTATCAACGCCGGTGTGCCCCAAGGTTCCATACTGTCTCCTACTCTCTTCCTCATTTATATCAACGATCTGCTGGAAAAGACCGAGAATCCAATCTACAGCTTTGCAGATGATAGTACACTTATCTCTTCATTCACTTTGAACGCTCGGACATCGACTACTCAGACGAATATCCGCAGACAGCAGGAAGTCATTCAACTCAACAAAGACCTGGAAGAAATTCTATCTTGGGGTGACAGTAACCAAGTGGAATTTAACGCTACAAAAACCCAGGCGGCAGTTTTTTTTCTAAAAAAGTTAACGTTGCAGAACCCGACATAGTTATGTCGGGGCACTCCATCCCTCTAACATCGTCACTCAATCTGTTAGGCGTTAATTTGGGAGCAAATATGTCCTGGCATGAACATGTTGCAGGCATAGCAAGAAGAGCTTCTCAAAAGTTGGGAATATTGTTTCGAACCAGAAAGCTTTACACTCCACAACAACTGTTAATTCTTTACAAAGCTCAAATTCGACCAACTATGGAATACTGCTCCCATGTTTGGAGCTCCGCTCCCAAACATACACTGCATTTGTTGGATTCTATCCAGAGAAGAGCTGTTCGTCTGATTGGACACCGGAATTGACCGACGGCCTTGATTCGCTGGAACATCGAAGAACGGTTGGCGACTTGAGCCTATTCTACAAGTACTTTCATGGAAAGTGTTCGAAAGATGTGGCCCGTTTGATTCCTCCCAGAGCGGTGCATATTAGAAGTACACGTCGCGCTGATGCTTCACATCCGTATGAGGTTCAGCTTGTTACTCCTCGTACAACGCTTTTCAAGCAGTCTTTTATATGGAGAACATCATACCTTTGGAATGGTTTACCCAGGACTGTGTTTCCCATCGAGTACAATCTACAGCGATTCAAGAACAACGTGAATCGTTTTCTCCGCACACGTGTCGCTCCTGTAGCGCTTTAGGGACTTCCGTGTAGCACGTGTGCTAGACCCATAAAAAAAAAATAAAATAAAAAATAAATAAATAAATGTAGAAAATATTCAGCTGTTTCTTATAAATATAATCTTAGTTACTTTCTTCCCTATTAGTTTAAATTATGCACGATAATTTTATTCTATTTCATTATAGTTTCAATATTATTGCGAGAGCCGGTGAACCATTGAATATTTTAAATTTTAGAAATCTCACAACACATTCAACCAAATAGTAACTCATCGTTTCTAGTTGCTCTTCCTCAAGTTCACTGATAATGTGGAATATCGCGTTTAGATGTTAAAGATGCTGAGCCTTGGGTCAAGCAAAGAAACATTCACTACTTCTTTCTGCAATGGATATTTTCAAAATTTTGTAAATTCCATTTACTAGTCGTTGTGAGACGCCTGTTGTTGCCAAATGATTATCTTTTCTTGATATTTGACTAAACAATATTTTCGTACAGCAATTGGATTTTCAGAGAACGTACAAAAAATGTTGCGAAATATTACCATTGTGCCAAAATATTGTTTTCTGAAAACAAAATCTAATTTTTTACTATTTTCAATTCAAAACTCTTACCTGATTAAACCTCTTAAATAATATAATATTACGACAAACCCCTCTTGAATTTTTACACTTGAATAACAAACATTAAATACTGCACTTTTCAAGTTAAAAAGAAAACATTGCATTAAAACAGTCGAATTTATCAAATAACTCGCCGTTATTAAAAGCGAAACACCATACTGAACACACATCATAAAAATGAAATATATTTTTCAAGTTTACACGAGTGATGTCTAATTAAAATTTTAAACATATACATCATATACCAGTGAAACAAATGCTCAAAACAGCATTGCGTTTAAATTCTATAATTAGATGCAATTCACTTCCCCGCCTGAGTAGGGATTTTACCCTTTTCCATATCCTAGGGATATCGGCGAGGATGTCGTAATACCCATCAACGTTGTCCAAGTGCCGAAACATACATTTTTGGATTTCACAGAACATTTTAGACAACGCGGTAGTGCTGCCACAGGCGTTATTGCATTTCTGCGAATAACTACTACCTATGTACGTAGGCAGGCCAAATATACTTAAATAAATAAGTATACTGACCTGCAGGCCACGAACCTACGGGCCTATTTGACTTAGAAAGTTGAAATTGGTCACTAACATAGGAATTGATAGCTCCATCAGAGTCGTGTAGTACTGAAAGTTATATTTTGACTTGACTTGGTTTTGGGGGGTAAAATCGGAAATAAAAAAAAATATTTTTACCTGGTAATCGAGTGGGGTGTCAAATGAAAGCTTGTGAAAACATGAGTTCAAAAATATATATAATGTAATGTTTGCTCTTATCTCGAGAAGTTCTGATCAAAAAATTAAAAAAAAACTCATTAATGAGTTTTCTAGCCGACAGAATTGCCTTCACTTTCTTTGGGGTCGGTTCACCAGATTTTTTCCACTGCTCGTATTGTTGTTTTGACTCTGGAGTATAGTGGTGAACCCAGGTTTTGTCCATTGTCACAAACCTGTTAAGAAAATTTTGCGAATTAGCCTCAAACATCTCCAAACAGTCGCGAGAAATCACGGGTCGAATTCGTTTTTGTTCGACTGAATGTAATCTGGGGACCCATCTAGTGGAAACTTTAGAAAATCCGAATTCGTTGGCAATAATGTTTTGTGTTCGTTCATACGAGATGCCTATAGTCTCTGCAATCTCCCTGATAGTTAATCTACGCACTTTGCCGATATTTTCTTTAGTCGTAGACGTCGTGGGCAGGACGAAGCGAGGTCATCTTCGATGCTCTCTCGTCTACGTTTAAATTCTGCAACCCATTTTTTCATAGTGGTATATGACGGAGCAAATTCCCCTAGTGTAGTTTTCATATCATCATAGATCTCCTTTGGTGTTAATTTTTTTTTAAACAGGTACTTGATGACCGCACGTTGTTCAATTTTTTCCATTTTTGCAAAAACGTTGCACTTGGTCTCCCTAAACTCGTTCTAACCCGAAAAGCGCAAATTCTACCGCAACAAAATGTTACACTATGACAACCAAAGAAAGTATGAACTTATTGAGGATACTACAATAAAAATATTATAATTATTTTTTGGTGAGGTCGCGAACGTTTCAATCCATCCTGGTATATGAAATGCCACCTCCTCTAACTCGTTTAAACCTTTGGATATAAATAATTAATGTGAATTACCTTTTATCTGGTATATAAAAAAATTCGGGGTCATCAGTTTTCAACAAAGATCGGAAACAAGATTTGTTGAAAACTCATTTGTTGTGTATGTTATTTTGTGAGTCATTGATCATTTTATACTTCAGTAACAAAAATTCATATTTGAAAAGCAACCAACGTACGGAACACTAATTGCGCAAGTCCGACTTACACTTGACCGATCATTGTTTTTTAAACTGAAAATGGTAAAATTTCTCCAATTTGTAATAAAATTAAATAAAAAAAAAGTAGTAATTTTAAGCGGAACAAGATTGCAACCACTCAAAATATTATTAAATTGGATTTTAGCTTTTTGAAACGTCATTATTTTTATAGTTTCTCATTGTTTTCTCTTGAATGAAACAAACCATAAAGAATACATTTAGCATCAGAGTAACTATGCTTCTTTGTTAAAAACCCTCATTGGCATTATTAAGGAAATAAAGGCATTGTTGCGATAGAGTAAAACAACAACGATCGTTGTAGTAAGAACACAGAAATAAAACAGAACCACCAAAAGTATAGTGAGGCATTTGACGTCATTATTTGTTCTAGAGGAAGTCGATTCTAAGGGTAAAATAGTATTATTAATCATTTGTTTTTCTTGTTGTAGCAGGCAAAGAAAATATTTATAAAGGAAATTAAGATGAAATAGAATTATGTCTAAAAAACAACGAATAGAATTAAAGTTTTGGTGTAGTAGTGATAACTGTTGTGTAGTGTTATTGGGCCAAACATTTCAAAATCCCAAAGTGCGCTTGTCGTTATGCATCGATGTAAGGTAAAATTCCTGTTTTGGTTGATAGTGAGGCAGTTAACGGGAAAAGGGAACTACATTCATGTTTACACAAAACAAATTAGTTTTTAAAAATTATAGTGTACTTAGATTGTGAACTTGGAACTTTGAAAACTAGCTACATACTAATTAAGCTTATATGATAGGTCAACATCAGAAATAAAAATATCCAACAGAATGTCGCTAGGATTTCCAGTAAATAAATATTTTTAGTAATGGAGGTGGTGTACCAAATGCGCATGTTAAAACGTATGTTTTAAAAGCTTTTTTAGAAAATATATTTTAAAAGCTTTAAATCAACAGAAAAGGAAATGTAAAAGCACAAGTATTGACTTGAAGAAAAATGTTGGTAACTTTTAATAATTATACCAATTTAAGAGTCGAACTTGACACAACAGGAAAAGATGATAAGAAAATTATTAAAAAAGTAATAATTAGCAGTTTAAAGGTGGGTTTCTGTCTAATGGAGACCTACGAAATGCTTATTAAAATCAATGTGGTTTATAATATACAGACATTAAGAGTTAAAAAAAACAACAAAGCAAACTTGAATCGACGGAAAACATGTGTACCAGGTGTACAAGTACGAAATGCGGATTTCAGACAACAGATGGTGCACCAATGCAATTTGTGCTATAAAGATTTGACACTGAGCCATTTCGTTGTGTCATCAACAAGTGTCAGACGCGCACGAGTGATAAATTGAAAAAGGGTGAGCATAGTGTTGTATTGTTGTGTTCAATATGTCGAAATTTATACCTAACAAAGAGAATTCGCCGACAGCATTAATTTTTTGTTTTCTTTTGAAGAAATCGGCTGTTGAATCATACCGATTACTTCGAGAAGCTTATGGTGAACATGCTTCATCGCAAGATACGTGTGAACGATGGTTTCGGCTTTCAAAAGTGGTGGCTTCGATGTTGCGGACAAGGAACGTGGGAAACCGCCAAAAAAATACGAAGATGTCGAATTGCAAACATTGTTGGACGAAGATGATTCGCAAACACAACAACTAGCCGAGCAATTGGACGTTAGTCAACAAGCTGTTTCCAATCGGCTACGAGAGATGGAAAAAATTCAGAAGACCGGTAGATGGGTACCAAATGAGTTGAACGACAGGCAAATGGAAAAGCGCAAAAACACGTGTGACATTTTGCTCGCTCGGTACAAAAGGAAGTCGTTTTTGCATCGTATAGTTACAGGGGATGAAAAGTGGATTTATTTTGAGAAATCCAAGTGCAAAAAATCATGAGTAGACCCAGGTGCACCATCCACATCGATCGCAAGACCGAATCGCTTTGCAAAAAGACACCTGGGGAAACGGTTAATACTAAACGTTACCAACAACAATTGACCGATTTGAACCGTTCGCTGCTTGAAAAAAGGCCAGAATACCGAAAGAGGCAACCCAAAGTCATGAAAATGTTCCATCACATACGGCAAAATCAGTTCGCGACACGTTGGAAGCACTCAGCTGGGAAGTTCTACCCCATGCTTTCTCACCAGACTTGGCTCCTTCCGATTACCACTTGTTTGCATCAATGGGTCACGCACTTGCTGAGCAGCGCTTTGATTCATACGAAGATGTGAAAAAATGGCTCGATGAATGGTTCGCAGCAAAACGGGAAGATTTTTACTGGCGTGGTTTTCACAAATTGCCCGAAAGATGGGAAATATGTATAACAAGCGATGGAGCTTACTTTGAATACTCACTTTTTATCATTCTTCCGAATTTAACATTTTTTTTTAGAAAATAAAATCCTCATTTTATACTTGTACACCTGGTATAATGTAATCCTTGCCCTTATCTCGAAAAGTAGTGATAAAAAAATTTTGTGTTTTATTGTGCCAAATATTTTAAAGTCTCAAAGTACGCCTGTAGTTGTACGTCAATATAAGGCAAGATTCCTCTTATCGTCGCTAGTGAGGAAGTTAACGTTTATCGGAAGAGGGAACTACATTTATATTTACACAAAACAAATTAGTTTTTCAAAGTAAAAGTGCACTTAGATTGAAAAAAACTTTGTGAAGATATTGCTTGGAACTTTGAAAACTAGCTAGATACTAATTAATACTCATAAAAACTTACGATATGCGATAGGTCAACATCAGAAATAAAAATATACAACAGAATGTCACCAGGATTTCCAGTAAATAAATATTTTAGATGGACGTGGCATACCAAATGCGCATGTTAAAACGTATGTTTTAAAAGCTTTATATCAACAGAAAAGGAAATGCAAAAGCACAGGTATTGACCTAGAAGAAAAATGTAGCTTGTAATAATCATAACAATTTAAGAGTCGACCTTGACACAACAGGAAAAGATGATAAGAAGATTTATGAAACGCTTATTAAAATCAATGTTGTATATAATACACAGACATTAAGAATTTAAAAAAAAAACAACAAAGCAAACAAATCGACGGAAATTCATATATATATACAACCATTTCGAATTTCTAGAATGAACCAAATTCAAAATAAAAATATATGTTACAGAATAGGATTAGGTAAGGTTCTGATGACGGATGTTGAATTAAATCAATTAAGATGGTATGGGCATGTACAGAGATTATAAGAAACAAGTTTATTTAAAAGAATTATGAAATAAGTACCACCAATATGCAGAAATTCCAGAAGTTCACAAACGACCCGAGAAGAGAGAATCTCCATTGCAATAAGTTCAAAGGAACTAAGAAAGGACCAATGGAATAATAATAAGACCAGGGCATTAGACATCCAAAAACGCAAAAAAAAAGTTTTGAACCAATATCATACATACTATTATAAACTCTCTGTTTCTGGAAAGATTTTTATAATTTAGTTAGGAAATTTGCCGTATTTGACAGGTTAAATTAAGTACATTCAAACTTTCTTAGAATAAAATGAGAAGTTTTCGGAGCATGAATGAAAATAAAAGAACTTAGAAATGCTAGATCCGTCTCTGTCCGGTATAATGGAAAATGAAGAGAATATGATATTTAAAATTACAAACTAGGCTTGTTAGTTAATTTTCACCAGCGCTACGAAAATATCAACTAAATAAATTAGCGTTGACGGCAACAGAATGCCAAAGAGCGACTCATCAGGGTAAATAGATAATAGGGTTAGAAAATAACTAGGTTAACCAGCTATGGAGTGTAAGAAGCTGCGGAAAGTCCAATTAGGGGAATATCTTTTAGGATTAGGTTGAAGATAATTACTTATTGCTGTCATTTTGACGCTGATTTTGACCTTACAAATAACAAGTAAATAATTCTTGTTGCCAAGTATGTTTTTATATATAGGTTGAAAAACTCAGTTTTTTTTTTAAATAGAAACCAATCTTTTTTTTTTACAGATTCGTATGCTACATGAAAAAAATAAGAAACATTTTTTTTGAAAATGCCAATTTTTTATGGTACTCAGCAAAAAACGACAATTTCTAAACTTCAAGAGTTTTTAACATAAAAACCATCAACTTTTAACAAAAATTCCTGGAGGCAAAATATGCTTAAATTTAAGCAAAGAACCTTTCAGAATTTTAAAGAAAAGAACACGATTTTTTTCCCCATAATAATAAAAAAGTAGAATAAAAAAGCATCAGTTTTAATTCTAAAAGATTCTTTGCTTAAATTTAAGCATATTTTGCCTTTTGCATTTTTTCTTAAAAGTTGATGTTTTTTGTGTCAAAAATTCTTAAAGTTTAGAAACTGTCGTGTTCTTTTACCATACAAAATTGACATTTTGAAAAAAAGTGCCCAACAAAAGTTTTTTATTTTTTCATGTAGAATACGAATCTGTAAAAAAACACACACAACGCTTATTTTTTCGAGTTATTCGTATTTTTCAAGTTAACGGGACATTCGGTATATATATATACATATATATATATATATATATATATATATATATATATATATATAATTATATATATATATATATATATATACATATACATGTGTATATATATATATATATATATATATATATATATATATATATATATATATATATATATATGTATATATTAAAAAAAATATATATAAAAATTGTCACCTTTTAAAATAATTACTTCCTGACACCAAAAAATTAATTATACAAGTTTTATATTTCAATATTTTATTATAATAAGCAAAAATTTTAACTCGTGTATCTCACTAAAATTTTATTTGCTTTACTGCAAAAATAACGGCACAATAAAGAAATTGTTAAAGTAGGTGAAAAAGATTCTAAAACCGACAAAGGGGTTTGTTGTCGGCGTCCTACACCGATAACAAAGAATTTTTGTCTTCATCGGCCGACTTTATCGGTAGCTTTTTAGTGGCGCTCTCTCTCTGCTTGGCGTTGGTCAAGTGACACGGGCCTCTACCAAAATATCAAATTCACATTTAGTGTGTTTATTTACAGCCAACGTTTACAAATTTTGCGATATGTCGTAGGTAAAGATCAATATTATTGCAGGTTTTTTAAAGATATCCATAGACTAATATAGTGTAGAAAGTAGCAGCAAGTGTGGTAGTTCTTGTCATCCGATATAGTTGGTTTAGCTATAAATATGTCACGAACAACCTAAGATATTTTATATAAAGAGAAAGAGAGGTATTTCTTAAATATTTCTTTCTTGTATTAAGATTATGATTGTTATTTCCAAATTAAATTTTATCGAATAGGTAGCGAGGTTTTTCTATTAAAATTACGTTACGAATAAAATAAAAGTTCAAGTATTTTTCTAGAATAAAGCTCCCTAACCCTACTCTAGGTCTTATTCTATTTTAAATTCATATGTCCTCCCCCGCTGTCTTAGAACCTTGCTACGCAACTGCCGATAGAATCTAGAAAATAATTCTTTTAGATACGAACTTTATGTCCTTGTTTATATTTTATTTTAGCCTCTATAAGTTGTAAAGTCGATACACCTAAATAAAATAATATATTTTATTTATCGCAACGTATAGAAAACACGCCAGGGCGCCAAAGGGCCCTAGAGCGCCAGGTTTTGCCTTTTTACATAAAAAAATACTGAAAAATGAGGTAAGGGTAGAATTGGAAACTACTTTCTCTACGATTACCATAAAACAATGAATGACAAATCGCCTCAAAAAATTTCTTATTACTTGTCACTTGCTTGTCATGAGTGCTTCTGTAGGCAAAGTTTATGTTTCCTCCTAGGTTTTTTTTTTTGTCACCTCCCGCCTGAATTGATCATTACCCTTGAGTATATCCTATAACTGGCCAGAGAACATATGTATGTTTAAAAAAAACGCCTACGTAAATCGGATAAGTGTTTCTTCAGTGATAAACGCACGTATAAATCTAAATAAAAAACACGTAAATCGGTTAAGTGGTTCTCGAGTAATAAGCACCCTAACGCACAGACAGACAGACAGACAGAGAGACGTTGCATTTTGTATATATTATATTCTTTGCTACATGATATTGTTCTATATTTAATGGTCTAGGTAAGAGAATGCGCTAGCTGCAAACTTTTTTCCAACTTGATTCACTATTATCGTCACTGCTTATTCCTTATATTACCTAACGTAATAAAATATATCCTATAATCTGGCCAGAGAACATATGTATGTTTTAAAAAAATCACGTAAATCGGATAAGTGGTTCTCGAATAGCGCACTAACGGATGGACAGACAGACAGAGAGACGTTGCATTTTATATTTATTATAAAAGATTATAGTTAACCTGGACAGAGAAGAAATGGATTAATTTAAAATTTAAACCGTAAATCGGATAAGTAGTTCTCGAGTAATAAGCCCACTAACGGACAGACAGACAGAGAGACGTTACATTTTATATATATTATAGAAGATTATAGATAACCTGGCCAGAGAACAAATGTATGAATTAAAAAAAACACGTAAATCGGATAAATGATTCTCGAGTGATAAGTGCACTAGCGGACAAACAGAGAGACGGACAGAGAGACGTTGCATTTTTTATATATTGTAGAAGATTATAGATAATCTGGCCAGAGAACAAATGTATGAATATAAAAAAAAAACATGTAATTCGGATAAGTGGTTCTCAAGTCATAGGCGCACTAACTGACAGATAGACAAAGAGAGAGACTTTACATTTTATATATATTATATTCTTTGCTACATGATATTGTTCCATATTTAATGGTTTATGCAGTGTATTGCAACAGAACACGCTAGCTGCAAACTTTTTTCCGACTTGATTAACAATTATCGTCACTGCTTATTCCTTATATTATCTATCCTATAACCTGGCCAGAGAACATATGTATGTTTTTTAAAAAAAAGTACGTAAATCGGATAAGTGGTTCTCGAGTGATAAGCGTACTAACGGAGAGACAGCCAGAGAGACGTTGCATTATATATATATATATATATATATATATATATATATATATATATATATATATATATACATATAAAAAGCCTAGTGTCCAACACTTGCGGAAAGCAATTTTCACACTTCTTCAATATTCTACAGATTTAAATTTTTATATCTTTTGAAAAAATATTTAACTGTGAGTTACGATTTACAAGTATGTATGTATATCAGCATTCTTTTCTCAACTCAGAAGTTTCTCTCAACTCCTATACATTCAAAATTTTATGCGTCATAAAAGAGGTTGAAAATTTCCATAATCTGTCTTCTCTTAAAGTGAGCGAATAGTTACGAAGAAAACTTGTATTGTTTTATAAATCGTTGCACTTTATGTTTCCATACAACACAGTTCTCTTTAATCTTCTCAAAAATAACTTGGGGATCTATTGTAAGGTTGCTCCGGTTAGGTAGATTATATCTCTTAAATTTCTATTGTTTCTATTAATTTATTATAATAAATATTTTAATTGCTAATGTCCGTTTTAAAATTCATTTTCTAAAAAATATTTTTGGTACATTTTAGAACCAAAGAAATTATTCTGCTGGCCAATGCGGAAAGCGAAAGATTTCTAAAAATCCAACGATATAGAACGCAGTTTGGGAAATTTTGTTTTTATTTGTCGGTCTTTGTTTGTTAATAAATAAGTGAAAAACTATCTTTGTTTTTTGGACCTAGTTGAGTAGAGTTCTCATAGAGTAGTCGGAAAGTTAAAAAATAGGCAGAAAGTCTTGAGTCAGGTCTTTCTGTAAAATGTAATTGCTGTAAGCTAAAAATCATATGTGAAATTATCTAATCAAGTTGCTGGTAGATGTGTTAGCTTTTTGATGAAATTTATTGATAATTTTTATATCTAGGTTTTTGTGTAATAACACTTCAGGCTAAATTTGAGAAATATAGTGAATAAAGAAAATTGCGATACATACAATACATTAAAAATCCTGGTTTCAATTCATTCGTCTAACAATGAATTTGCACCACTTTTCGCCAAAATGTCATTTGGCATCTTGAAGTGCTCTTGCTGCTGCTGCGACTCGTTAATATGATTTTGCTGCTGCTACCGCTCGAAGCTAACTACCACTAAAAGCTAGCTTCGAGCGGCAACAGCAGCAAGATCACATTATCGAGTAGCAGCAGCAGCAGCAAGAGCACTTCAAAATGCCAAATGAGATTTCGGCGAAACGTCGTGCAAATTCATTGTTAAACGAACGAATTGAAACCCGGAATTTTGATGTATTACACATATATATATATATATATATATATATATATATATATATATATATATATATATATATATATATATCTAAATATATATATGTATATATACATACATATATATATATATATATATATATATATATATATATATATATATATATATATATATATATATATATATATATATATCTAAATATATATATATATATATATATATATATATATATATATATATATATATATATATATATATATATACACAGGGTTACAGGGAAAGTCGTCCTAGATAATTAAGGACGTTTATAGTTTAGGTCGTTTCTGACCGATTTGATTCTGTGACATGATGTCCTAAACTTAACCGTTTTCGAGATATTGAAGTTTAAAGATTTTCTAAAAAAAAACATGTTTTTTTTTTTTTTGCTTTTATATCGATTTTTTTTTTATTAGAGGTTCTCGAGTGCGATTTTTTGGTTATTTTTAGTTAGTCTGTATGTCAAGTATCAAAAATCATACTAACAGTTTCAAATGGCGGCTTGTTAATGTTTCTAAATTACGAATTTTTACCAAGTGTTTCCTACTTTAAATCAATAAGGAGAAAAAAAAATGTATGGAAGTTATTCTGCAAATTATTTTAAAAACTTTTACGTCTTTTTAGCTATCAAAAAAGGTATAATACCAGGAGTTTAATAGGAAAACTGTACACAAAATGACACCTAAAGCGGGCTCGAGTAGCAAAAGGTAAATTTTTAGTTCTAGGTGAAAATACGAAAAATACACAAATAAAACAAAAAACCTTGCAATTTAATATTTTTTATTAATTATAATTCTTGTTCTATATGGTCGCCCCTATTTCTAACACAAAATTCTCATTCTTTTTCTTAAATTACTTTTCACAACGCTGGTTGTGAGGTGCCGCCTCATTTCGTCAGCCGCATCAATTATTTTTTGTCTTAGGACATCCACGTTTTCGATAGGAGTCATCTGGTCGTATACGAGACTTTTCATGTGACCCCACATATAAAAATCCATCGGTGTTAGGTCTGGGCTTCTCGCCGGCCAAGGTATGGGTCCGCCTCTTCCAATCCATTTTGTTGGGATAATTGTCATTGAGCCATCCCCTCTGTAGTGAGCTGGGCAGCCATCGTGTTGAAAGTACATGTTTTGTCTCAAACCAATAGGTAAGTCTTCCATCAAATTAGGTAAATCGTTCCGCAAAAAATTGTCGTATTCCTCGTCATTCAAATTATCTGGCAGGAAGAATGGCCCAACCAAATAATTTGAAATTATACCCATCCACACATTTAAGCTGAATCTTGTTTGTGACCCTTTCGTTCTTTTTTTGTTTGGGTTGCCTTCCTCTTTAGAAGCCCAATAATGGGCATTGTGGTAGTTTGTAAGACCGTCTTTGTCGAATTTCGACTCGTCAGTCCATAGTATTTTCTTAAAAAAAGATGCATCTTCGACATCGGTATTGAGCATAAATCTGCAGAATTCTAATCGTCGCAACGGATCCCCTTCTTCAATAACTTGCACGGGCGTATAGTGGTAAGGGTGTTGCCCAACAGTATGCATTACAAACCATACCTTCCACTGCGAAATACCAAGCTGTTGTGCGACAACATTTGTAGATGTGGTGTTGGGTCCACCTCAAAGAGACGTCGTATTTCGTTTTCTTCGTCTTCGTCAAAGATACGTGGTCGTCCCATGTCAGTCCGCCGTCTTTGTACGGAACCAGTTTCTCGTAGTCTTCGATAAGTTCCATCAAATACGCTAACATCAGGTACACGGCGAGTAGGATATCGCAGTACGTATTCATCACGTGCACGCGACGACACTCCTTCGCAAAATCCGTAACACATTAGGATGTCAGCATATTCCTCGTTGGTATACGTTGCCATATTCACAAGCAGAGATCAAAATCCAGTTACGAGCCAATTCACACAGTCAGAAGATGAAACATAGATATTTTTGAAAAGCACGGTATAGCACATCTACCACGGACGAATCGCATGAGCAGACTAAAAATCATTCAATAATGTTATTAGGGAACAGAAAATGTCACTCGCACAGAGAGTACCCCGACCGGAAAAAATGCTTACCCAACCCTTTTTATTGTTTGAAGGTACAGGTAGTAAACCGGTAATTGGTAGTATCTAAATTCTATTATTATGTTACTCTACCTTTGGGCCTATTGAAATCTCATTTTCTTAGAATTTTCAATAGATCCAGTAGATATTATACCATTTTAGATAGCCAAAAAGACGTAAAAGTTTTTAAAATAATTTGCAGAATAACTTCCATGCATTTTCTTTTTCTCTTTATTGATTTAAAGTAATTGGTAAAAATTCGTAATTTAGAAACATTAACAAGCCGCCATTTGAAACTGTTAGTAACTAGTTCAAATTTTTTTGATGATTTTTGATACTTGACATACAGACTAACTAAAAATAACCAAAAATTGCACTCGAGAACCTCTAATAAAAAAAAAATCGATATAATAGCAAAAAAACATGTTTTTTTTTTAGAAAATCTTTAAACTTCAAATATCTCGAAAACGGTTAAGTTTAGGACATCATGTCATAGAATCAAATCGGTCAGAAACGACCTAAACTATAACGTCCTTAATTATCTAGGACGACTTTTCCTGTAACCCTGTATATATATATATATATATATATATATATATATATATATATATATATATATATATATATATATATATGTATACATATATATATATATATATATATATATATATATATATATATATATATATATATATATATATATACATAGGGTTATGGAAATCACTTAAGGGATTACATATAGATGGACGCTGCAAGTATATATATTTAAAAAAAATATTTTAAAAGCTATTAAGTGAATAATACAAAAGAATGGTGATTATATATTTTCATTGTTCTTTAAATTACAAGAATTTTTTTTTTAAATATGTTTTAAATATTAAATGGACCACAGTTAAAAACTATGGCGCCACCTTGTCTGCAGAATAACTTCACGAAAAATAATCTAATATTAAAAATAAAAATTAATCTTGTAAAACAATGTAGTAGTGTCGACGGTTTTTTTTTTTAATAAAAAATTGACGGTGTTTTTAAACTTTAGTATGCAATTTTCGACTAAAAAATGTATGTTCAATTATTTATAAAAAAATCTATTAGATGAATTGACAAAACCTTTCGAGAAAAATAACTGTTAAGATTTTTTAAAAAAAGTTAAAAAATATTAAAAATTGACTAAGTAATCTTCCAGACAGTGTCGGAAACAGGTAGCGGTCCCAATCCAACGCCAGGTCACATTTAATGCTGTAACTTTGTAATGAAATGGAATTTTATTAAAAAAATTTTTTGAATAATTCTTAGAAGTACAGAGAATAAAAATACGAAAAAAAATCGAATTTTTAAGAATTTGAGGTTTATTTAACCCCTTAATATATTAAAGGGGGTGACTCGTGGGGTTATGTAGAAGCACATTTAAAATTTCTGAAAAGTAAAAAAAGGCAAAACAGGATTTTACCGCCAAACCAATCTGCACTTGACAGGTCGCCACTGTGACGCAGACGCATTGTTACTGTGCTGCCTAACACACGATTTTTTTCAGTAATTATAGATTTGCAAATATTAGGTATAAATAAATCAAAATAATAATAGATAATATGCCATACGCCTAGTAAAAATAATATTTAACCATACTTAAGAAGATTTCTTATCTATTATTTTAAAAAAAAAACCTCGGTAATAAGCGGTAAGAAGTGAGTTTATACTCTGAGTCATTGCGACTTAACAGCTAGATTTGACATTTAAGTTAACCTCATCTGTTTGGACAAAATAAAAACAGATTTTTCAAAAAGTTTTTCTAACAACATTTCCAAGATTAAAACCGAAATCATAAACGATTTTCTAAATCTAAGGTTTTTAGTGCTAAAAAAAAACAGGGTAGGTCCAAAAGATAACTGTTTATTATTTTTAGTTTTCTTTACCCGGAATCTTTAAACCTTAAAATTTAAATAAAAAAAATGTGAAGAAGTTTTTTATCTACAATAAATTTCATTCCGTAGGTGAATGTTTTAATTTATCATGTGCAGTTGGATGGTTTATTTGGTTGCTCTTACGAAGCAGAATTCGGCAAAATAGGTTCATGACGACGCCGACGCTTCACTTCCAAAGTAGTCTGGAACGAGAATGTTGATGCCTACCGTTTTTGGAACTAGGGAAAAATATTGTTTATTTGTTATATGGGAAAAGAGTTCATACAAAACGGACAGGTATATGGTAGGATGATCTAGAATCTGAAGGAAAACATTCGAATTCATAAAAAATCAAAATTGTGCTGTTGCAGGACAACTGTAGAGTTTACAAGGCTTACACGGTTCAAGCCATCACTCAAAGCTGTTGATATATTATGGCCCTGATCTAAAGCCTGAGACTTATTTTTGTTAAACATCTAATAATAATAATAATAATAATAACAGCTTTATTACCCAACAGTTTCCCATTAATAGGGTATATATTTAGACATTTACATATTCAATGACAGTCTGTAGTACAACAGTATATGTCACAAACATTACAAATTTGATTAAATTAGTACACATTACATGAATAGATGAATTCAATAACAAATTAGTATTAGGTCTGTTACATCTAAAAAACATGTTTGATCGTGAGTGTATCCGTGGCACTTTGATGTTAATACGAGACAATATATCCCTGCAATCAATCATATTGTGCAATACTCTATATAGGAATAATATTGAGGCACAAACTCTTCTGATTCCCACGCTAAGAATATTTGTCTGTTCACACAAATAATCACTGCTGATTCCCCGTTCAGGATACATTCCATTAATCTTAAACAACAGAAATTTCAGAAATCTCCTCTGCACTTTTTCAAGTGAAACTCTATGCACCTCGTACATTGAACTCTAAACGATACTTGCATATTCTAGTTTCGAGAGAACAAAGCAGAAATGCAAAACCTTCAGCAATGCAATATTAGTGAAACCCCTACAATTTCTAATGATGAACCCGAAAGACCTCAGATACCGAAAATTTTCCTCAGGTAATGGTTTGAAAGCTGCTGTAGAGTAGTTGTTTGGGGCACAAATATGCGTTTTTTTTTGGGAAATGAAACAACTCAAAAAACGGTAACTATGTAGAACAATATATATTTTTAGGTTTTGTGAGTTTGTCTTTGTAACTACGAAGATGTATAAATAGGCAAGAGTCAATAAACACAATTTCGCTGTGGCTTTAATACTGGTTCGCTTTTACTAAGCTACAAGTATATGAAATCGTTGATAGAAACATCGGATGGTTTTCAGCTACACTAACTTAAAACGAGTAATTTAAACAGGAGCAATATTCATTTAACCCTTTCCAGTTTTGAGTTATAGCTCCCATTCGAGTAGCGCTATCCCGATTTATGCTTACAATAGTTGCCAATGTTCCTTTCTAATGCAGCAAACCCTAAATGTGGGATGAATATTAAGAGGGGCACGTTTACCAGAGAATACAACTTTAATATGTAATAAATGTTCACCTGATATTTCGCTGAAATAGCCAAGTGGTGCTATAGAAGTCGTAACAACCGTTCTCGTTCCGCGAAATCCCGATGAAAAACAAAATAATTAGAGAAAATTCCGTGATAGGAATTCGGAATAAGGTCGTGATTACGCTTACTGAAAATTTTGTTTTATGATTATTTTATTACATGAATGAAAACAATTGAATTACGGCAATAACAGGATATTCGTAGACGTGTCTTAGGGCGTTGTATGACCTTGGCCCGTTGTTAAGCACTAGCTTAAGGTCTCGAGACTCCGTCAAGAAATGATTATGGAAACGACCACCGGTGAGATTTAAGAGATTTCTTTTATACTATTTACGATCCCCTGTTTCTATAAACATTGATTACGAGCATATGTGTTTTAATAACTGTTGTGATTCGTCGATGTCTGTGCTTTTGGTGATACCATCACCCCAAAATGAAAAAAGGTTATCCAGTCAAGACGCGCAAGAACTATAATAGTTTATTCAATAACACAGTGCAACACATAAAATGTAAACTAAATTCTGACTTCAGTTTCTGGAAGTGCCCGCCCAAACTAGCGAAACCCTGTTTGGGTTTTGATAGTTTAGTTCAATTTTTTTTTTGCCATCAATTTTTTTGCTCGAGATTTGGTTTTGCCCAGCTCTATCTCGTAAATTATTGGGAATTTCTCAATGCAATCTTCAGACGAAATGTTCTTTACACCAAAATACACAATTTTTGTGAACATGTCGAGGCCAGATTTTTACTCTTTCGGGGTGTTTTTAGTACAGAAAGCCCGAAAAAATGTCATTTTTCACATTTTCGACCATAACTCACAAACCGTGCGTATTTTAGCATAACTGTCTTCGACAAAAAGGTTCTCTGCATCAACACGAGTAACTTTGCTCAACATTGCAATAACCTACAATCGATCCTTATAGTTCTTTTGACCGTTGTAAGGAATTTCGCCACCAAATATGTTCACCTGATTTCACACCAAAATTTCGGCTTGCATCAGCAAATATATCTTTTTTTGTGTTAAAGTTTATTTCGCAAATTTTTATCCATTTTATAGAGCTACTGAAAATTCAAAATTTTAAAAAAAGGCAAAAAATGTGTTTTCAATCGATTTCCATAGCCGCCCGAGAAGTCGATGGTTTTGACCTCTTCGATGGTCGTTCTAATTCATCGTCTGAATCTGTATCATCACCATCTGAGCTCGCGCTAAATAAAATATTTAAGGGCATATCTCTTTCGGTGTGTCCTTTATCTTCCTCTTCGGTGCCTTTATCTTCATGCTGGGATATCTTTCCAAAAACAGAGACTAGTGGTTAGTAAACATTCAAAAGTGAGCTAAAAAAAACCAGTTTTCTTGAACGTAAAACCTGAAAAAAAGCTGAAATTTTGGTGTGAAATTCCTTACAACGGTCAAAAGAACTATAAGGATCGATTGTAGGTTATTGCAATGTTCAGCAAAGTTACTCGTGTTTATGCAGAGAACATTTTTGTCGAAGACAGTTATGCTAAAATATGCACGGTTTGTGAGTTATGGTCGAAAATGTGAGAAAATGGCATTTTTTCCGGCTTTCTGCACTGAAAACACCCCGAAAGAGTGAAAATCTGGCCTCGATATGTTCACAAAAATTATGTATTTTGGTGTGAAGAACATTTCGTCCGAAAATTGCATTGAGAAATTCCCATTAATTTACGAGATATAGCTGTGCAAAACCAAAGCTCGAGCAAAAAAATTGATGATGGCAAAAAAAAAATTCGAACTAAACTATCAAACCCAAATAGGGTTTTGCTAGTTTGGGTGGGGACTTCAGTGATGTCAGAATTTAGTTTACATTCGATGACCTCGAAAATGTTGCACAGTGTAAGTGAAACACCTCCTAAACATAGAGTGCTATAAGAGAAAATCTAGGATCAGAATGTAAGATTATTTCAAGTGTTAAAGGTATTAACGTTAGACTAAATAAAATGGAACTGCTTGCTTTCTCAGTTGCTGAAAATTAGGTGACTAGGAATAACAGTAAAAAATAAATATCTGAGACTACGTAATTTCTCTGTATCAGTAGTATACTACTAAACATGAACAGCAGAATACATGTTTTAGTTTTAATATACGGGTTGAGGGCATCATCTCCTTTGTTCAGAGTTGATTTCAATTTATCGAAACAGAGGAAACTGGCACCTTAAACAAAAAACATAATACTCTCAACCTCCCAGCTCTATGGAAATGCACAATACAACAAGACATCAATAAACAGAAAAACTTATCGAACAACGACAAGAAACGTACATGTTAGCTTAGAGAGGACGTAGTCATCGCCAACCAATCACCAGAAGAAATAAAATATATAGAATTGATTAAGAAACGTATTCAAATGGAGGATATCACAAACACAATATTAAATATAAAATGGACATAAGGAGGACATGTGGCAATAATGGAAAAGACAGGTAGAACAGTGAAAATGATGGAAAAGAATTATCGACGAAACCAAGGATGCACACAATCAAAGAATTTAAAACAATTTTTTTCCTACCTCAATAATTCCAGGATTTTTCGTCTGCTGCTCAAAATTTCCACTTTACCACCATTCACACCACCAGATAACACTATTGCATCAACATCTGTTCAAAAAACCGACCTGTTAGCTAAACGCTTTGCTTTACATTCTTCTGTCGATTTTCAAGAACTACCACGAACTATTGCCATAGTGCAGTCGAGGATGCCTGATATTATCTTCAAAGAACCGATAATAAAATGTATTTTAATGAAGCTAGGCACCACTCAAAAAATTCACTAGCAGAGGAACACCAGTTTTTTGTATCCTGCAAGAAGAGCTTGCCAGTCGCACTGCTTTCAATAATATCGAAAGTTCTGGAAAATGCTATCAATCACTATATACTAAAATATCTAGGACCATTATTAGCTACCATCAATATGTCTCTCTTAAGCAAAGATCAACAGGAAATCTTCTAACTTATGTAACACATGTTCAGAATAACGCAGTTAAATACTTTGGAGAATCACTTGACAGATCCAAGGCATTTGACCATGTTCGGAATGGCGAATTCATGGCTAAGGTACGCTCTTATAGTATGTCTGAACAGTTTTGTTTATTACTTTCGTATTGCCTCGTAGAGCGTTCTTTACTAGTGGCAGTCGACAGATTTCTCTCGAACACCTTCACTATAAAGGCCGATGTACCCCAAAGGTCCATACTATCCCCTTTTTCTTATTTACACTACCGATCTCAGGGAAAGGATCAAGAATCCAATCTACAGCTTTGCAGCTAACAGTACATTTATTTCTTCATTCGCTTTGAACGCTCAAATATCGGCTACTCATACAAATACCTGCAGACAGCAGGAAGTGGCTTAACTTAACAAGAACCATGATGATAATTGGCTGGGTGTAAATGAATGACTGTAGCACTGGATAGAAATAAATTAATGAAAATGGAGGCAGCGTGTGTGCTGAGAGAGAGAGAGGCAGAAACACAGTTTTTCAGTATTGCAGGTATAATTTCCTTGACCTACAATAAAAGTAAAAAGAACGCTTTTGTTTAAACGAATTTTGCTTTTCAGTTACAAAATGCTTACCCATATTTACAGCTTATCATATTTAAACAACATAAGGTATCAGATAAATATTGCTTTCACGTTTCCTTGTTTTTCGAAAAACCTGAAAAGGATTTTCTAGTATTGAACGTCTTAGAAAGAGAAGCTACTCGTCTTAGCCGCTCGGATTTCTTAGCCGCTATTCTTTTAAAATGTTCGTAATGCTGCACTGTCTTACTACTGTGGAATCTTATTTGAGAAAATGCACCAGACGTATTTTCTTACGGAACATATACCTTCTTGTTTATATTATAGCCCAGACATATTTTATTCCAACTGAAAAGATAAGGGAGAGTGACTTCTTTATGTATGTTATATAGTATTATATAACTAAGAATTTCGTCTGATTTAAAAATAGACAAAACGAAATTTTTTCATAGAACAGGTTAGAATTGAAAAAAGATACCGGTCTAATTTACAAAAATAACATTCCAAAATCTTATAAATAATTATTTACTTTTTGAGTGCTCCGTACAAAACTTATGGGATCACTTTGATATCCGTCTATCGGTCTGTTACACTCGATTTTTTCGAAGCTAACACGTAGGCTGAAAAGTTTTTGGTCTAGCTAGTTAAAACACTTCAAAAGACAATCATTTCAATGCTTTTCTAACATTTCTATAACTTTCTTGTAGAAGGATTTGTCTCTGCCTTCAAAATAAACCACAGTTTTGGCGATAACTTCTTCATTGGAGCCAAATCTCTTTCCCGCGAGCATTTTTTTGAGGTCTATGAATAGATAATAGTCGCTGGGGGCCAAATCTGTAGAATAGAGTGGCTGAGGCAACAATTCGAAATTCAATTCATGCAATTTTGCTATCGTAACCGACTTGTGACGCGGTGCATCGTCTTGAAGAAAGAGCACTTTTTTTCTTGTTCTTCTGTGGCCGTTTCTTTGCGATTTCTGCTTTCAAAGGCATCAATAACTTTATATAAACTTTGAATTGTTGTGGCTGTTACTTGATGGAAATTCATAACGAATGTAATGGAAGACTAATATTGTTAAATTTCCACTTTATTTAGTTTCACTGAAACTATATGACGCGTCTCGCTATACTATAGCTTCTTCTGATGCAAAATGATATTTAAGTTTTTTGTCATTGTCTTTATTGAATTTAAGTTAGGCTATGCCTCTTACTTACATTTATGATAGCTTATATTCCTATACTACTTAACCTAGGTTCTATACAGTAATCCTAATTAACTTAACCTAGGACATTGGGTTTTAATTACATTGGTTGACTAATCTAACTTAACTAGAGCTTAATTCTAAACTAATCTAGAACTTAATTCTAAACTTAATCTAGGTTACAATCTTCATGGGGCTGGGGGAGGGCCATCGTCTTCGTCGGATATGGGGTCAGAAGGTCTTGGATAGTGATGGCGGGCGTTGGCGGGCACGTGGAATGCGCTCCTTATGGTGGCGTTTGGGTGTTGTAGCGCCTTTGCGAAGAACTTGATGTTGGTGGACCTCATGTGTGCCTTGATTGTTGGCACACCGAGGTCTTTATGCAATTGCCGGTTTCGGACGAACCATGGGGCTCCCGTGATCATCCTCAGGGCCTTGTTCTGTACTGCCTGAAGTTGAGCTCTGCGTGTCTTGGTGAGTTTAGACCAAGTAGGGCAGGCATGTGTGAGTCCTGCCCTCACGATGGTTTTATAAATTAGCAGCTTGATTTTTGGTTGCAACTTACTGGACCGGCTGATGATTGGGTACAGCTTGCCCAGTAGTTGCTTGGCTTTCCTTGAGGCAGCACAGACCTGGTCTTTCCAGATGAGGTGTTTGTCATACTGGATTCCCAGGTACTTGATGGTGGTTGCCCATTGGATGCGGGATCCCTGGAGCTGGAGTTGTCCATAAGGAGTGCCGTTGCCTTTGGCGAAGACGATGGCCTGTGTCTTACATGGGTTTAGCTGGATCTTCCATCGGTCGAACCAGGGGGCGAGGACGTTCAGGTGGCGCTGCAATCTACTGGTGATGATTCTGTAGCTGCTGGATTCTGCTATGATGGCTGTGTCGTCAGCATACAGGAATAGGGTAGTCTGATCCGTTTTTGGAATGTCGGCTGTGAAAATGTTAAAGAGGTGGGGGGAGAGGACGGAGCCTTGAGGGACTCCGGCTCTAATGGCCTTGACTTCGGAGGTGGCCTTATCGACTCTGACTTGGAATGTTCTGTCAGAGACGAAGGATTGAATGAGTTTGTTAATGAAAAGGGGGTAGCCGTGTCGGATCAGTTTCAGAATGAGGCCTTCGTGCCAGACTCGGTCGAAGGCCTTTGCTACATCGAGAAACACAGCTCCAACTTTGTGACGTTTGTTGAAGCTGTTGGAAATGGTTTGGGCGAGTTTCGTGGTGTGATGGATGGTGCCATGAAGGGGCTGGAAGCCATACTGTTCGTCAGGGACAACACGGAGCGCTGTGGACTTTGCTCTGACGATTTCGAGGATGACTTTTTCAGCTATCTTGCCAAGGCCTGGAAGTAGGCTGATTGGCCGATAGCTGCTTGCCTCGTGGGATGGAGAGCCTGGTTTTTTGATCATAATGACCTCAGCTTTTTTCCAGCAGAGTGGAAAATAGCTGAGTCTCAGTATGCTGTTAATGATATTGGTGGCTTCTGAGATCTGTTTCTTGGGGAGTTTCTTGAGGGCTTTATTTGTAATTTTATCATGACCTGGGGCTTTTCGGATTGAGGTAAATCGAATGATCTCATTAACAGCGGAGGGGGTTGTGAAGTACGTATTGCGAGGGGGCTGGGCAAGATTTAGGGTCTGTATGGTTGTAGCGACCCTAAGATCACGGGCTGGATCGGGATGGGCAGGAGTGTTAGGAGAAAACTGTTCCTCTAGCAGATCTGCCAGAAGGTCAGCCTTCTCCTGGGTTGTGGAGGCTGTGGTGCCGGCGTGGGTGAGGGCTGGCATGGACCTTGGCTCGTCATTGGAAAGGGCTGTTGCCATTTTCCAAAGAGAACAGTCCTGGGTAGTGAGGGATTCTACTTTGGACTCCCACCTGCTGCTGTGGAATTCAGCAAGTGAGTCTTTCACCTGCTGCGTTGCTTGATTTGCGAGCCTTTTGAGGCGGGGTCTACCGTCCTGAGGGCTCTTCTGAGCAGCCGGTTTTTATCCCTGATCTGCTCTTTGATAGCTGGGGGTAGTCTACCTTGAGAAGAGACTGGTTGGGTTCGTGACGTTGTGGCCTGGGCAAGGGCTGTCTGGATATCAGCAGTCAGTTTATTGACTGCCGAATCCAGATCCTGGGTTGTGGAAATTTTTGGGATGGGACCCGTGGTCGCCAGGAGGCGTTGGAAGTGGTCCCAGTCTGTGCTGGAAGTGGTGACTGTGGCATTAATTTTGTCGGCCGGATTTCCCAGTGTAAAAATGACCGGTAGATGGTCAGACGAAAGGTCATGAATGACAGTAATGTTATGCCGGAGGTTGATATTTTTTAGAAGAAAAATATCTAGAAAGTCCGGTCTTCCGTGTCCAATGTGGGTGGGCTCGTCTGGAGCTATGAGATTGAATGGGATTTGGTTCTGGATGGCGTCGAGAGCAATGCCATTAGGGTTCGTAGCTAGGTTTCCCCAGAGAACGTTTTTGGCATTGAAGTCTCCGCCCAGAACGGTCTTTTGATTGACAGGGCCAAACAGCAGATGGAAGTCTGCAGGATCGATGGGATGTTGGTCACCGTTTTGTTGGTAGACCGAGAAGAGGTGGATGGTGGTGTTGTTTGCCATGGTTATGGCAATGGGCGTGGCTTCAGTTTGGACAAGAGGAAGGGGGGGTGGTTGGTAGTGATTTAAGGAGTGCTTGACAAGAATCATGGTCCCCCCTAGGCGGGCCCTGATTCTGTCGTTGCGGTAAACAGTGTAGTTAGGAAGACTGAATCGGATGCCGGGCTTTAGAAAGGTTTCTTGGATTAGAGCTACGTCGACGTTATGGTCTTGTAGGAAATGGAGAAGTTCATGCTTTTTGTCGCGAATGCCGTTGGCATTCCATGACAAGATGTTTAGCATTTTAGGAGAGATCTTATTTGGTCGCTTACTCATACTTGGGCGTTGGAATTAAGCAGGGGCATGAAAGTGGCGGAAAGCTTTTGAAAGTTTTGGATGTTTTTAAAGAAGGTTTGCATGGCAGAATTCATGCTATTGATAGATGTAAGGGCGTCGGTCATGTTTGTTGGAATTGAGGTCGCTGGGGGAGCCGCCGTTTGACGACGGTTTGCCCAGGAGAAGGTGGCTTGGGAGTTAGCTTGGTTGGTTGCGGGTCGCTGCGACGGGTGTTTGGGACAGCCTCTGTAGGAGGCTGTATGCTCACCCTCGCAGTTTGCACATTTGGCAGGTAAATCCCGCGTTTTTTGGCATGTGGACGTGAGGTGCCCCTGCCCGCATTTAACACAGATGGGATGAGTGGCCAAATAATTGGCAGTTGAAGCATTGGGTATTTTTAGACTTGGAGTGTTGGGGTTCTGCTTTTATTTTGTTGTGCCTGACTTGATATTTAAGTATTAGTTTTGTTACATTTATATAAATACCCTAAGGTAGATAGGTAATAAAATTAATACTATAAGCTAATGAATATTTCTGGGAAATCCATTCTGAATATTAATTGTATAAATTGAGTAAAGGGGAGTTACCATGGGCCAGACAGGTATCTTTTTGTTCGTTTAAGATGATGTCTGAATTTATAATTCTATTTATTTCTAAATTTTCTAATAGGTTTAATTGTACGCCTTTGTTTTGTATGTGTAGAATTTTAAATTTATCGTCAAAAAGATGATTTGATTCTGTTAAATGATTACTGTACGCTGAGTCAGTTTTGTTTTTTAAATAGCTTCTTTTATGTTCTAAAATCCGAGTTTCGAATGAGCGACCTGTCTGACCTATGTAACTTTTATGACAAGAACCACAATTTAACTGATACACTCCACATTTTTTTGATCTATTTTGTTTTCCCTTTGGGTTTTTAATGAATTTTCCTAACGAGTTATTTGTTCTAAAAGCTATGTTGATATTATATTTGTTTAAGTGGTTTTTAATTTTCTCTGATGTGTTACCAAAATTGGTTAAAACATTAAATTTTTTCCCTGTGTTTTCTTTCTTGGGGTATACTAAAGAAATAGCTTTATTTTTTAATTTTTTGTTTAGAATTGAGTCTATGGTGTCAGGAGAATATCCGTTGTTAACAGCAATTTGTTTTATTAGATTTAATTCTTTATTAAAATCATCTACAGATAAGGGGACACTTACAAGTCTATGCAACATACTGTGGTAAGATGCCAATTTGGGTTGTAGGGGGTGAGCTGATTTCATGTTTATTGTAGTATCTGTATGTGAGGGTGTGTGAAAAATAGAGAATTTGTGTTTGTTGTAATGTCTGGTTATCGTTAAGTCAAGAAAATTAATTTTATTGTCGACTTCTAGTTCCATAGTGAATTTAATATTTTTATGTATTGAGTTTATATAGTTAAAAACATTGTCAAGTTGATGCTCTGTACCATTAAAACAAGCAAAGGTGTCGTCTACATATATACAATAATGATATGCTAAATTCTTGTCGATGTATTTGTTTTTCAAGGTTATCCATAAATATTTCTGCTAAAAGCGGGCTAAGTGGACCACCCATTATGAGACCCTCAGAACTATTATAAAACGTATTATTAAAGTAAAAATAATTTTGATTGAGGCTCGTGTTTAATAAATTTAGTATGTCTTGTTGTTTAACGATATTAACTTTATTTTTGATTAGAAATGTTTTTATGATTTTTACTGTTTCATCCGTAGGTATGCCTTATAGTCCCCTCTACTGGTTACTTGACCGGAACTGATGGCCTCGCATATGCTATTAGTTCCGCCTGAGTGTTAGGCTAAGTATAAATAGAGTAGATTTTTAGTTTAGCTTTAGTCAATCATCGCTCCTGATGACGCTAACATAGTTAGTGAAACGCGCGTCGAATTCAAAAATAAAGTATTTGGTGTAGTGGTGACACATACTGAGTAGTGTCATTCTGCCAAAGATTTCACATTCCAAACATAGTAGTAAATTTTTTACACTTTTATTACTAGATTCTAGATTGAGCTAGATTGATCTACTGGCTATTAGATAGCTAAGATCTGAAGATATATACTTGTCAGGGACCTAATTAACTTACTCAGTATATACCACCACTAAACCAAACATTTTATTTTTGCATTCGACGCGCGTTTCGCCTGAGTGTTAAGCTAAGTATAAATAGGGTAAATTTTTAGTTTAGTTTTAGTCAATCATTGCTTCTGATGAAGCTAACATGGTTCTTCGCTCCTGATAAAGCGAAACGTGCGTCGAATACAAAAATAAAGTGTTTGGTGTAGTGGTGATATATACTGAGTAGTGTCATGGTGTCAAAGATTCCACATTCCCGACTTAGTAACTAGTTAATTTAGCCTAGATAAGTATTTTATTTTATTTTATAAGCAATCATCGTACGGAAGATTAATTGCGCAAGTCCTACTTGCACGTGGCCGATTTTTTTAATTTTATGTCTAATGAGTTATTAATTACAGTATTTTCACTTAATACTTATTTATCAGAGAATGTTTAAAAAATATTTAAATATGTTAAGAACTTTTAAAAGACATTACATCAAACAACTTGTTTATTTATTATCAAATAACGCCACGTCAAAATATTCGATGCTGGTATTCTCGTTTAATATCCTAACTTTTTGTTTAGCCCATATATTACTTTTATGCTTCATAACCGGGTTGTAGAATTTCCATATTTCCCAGTCTTTTCTCGAAGGAGCGTATATTTCCAAAATTGATTTATGTTCCTTGATAAATACTAATAGAAATGCATATTGCTGTTAACAATAAGGTGTTTTTAAAACTAGGATCCTTGGTTAATTTGATAGCAAACTGGTTATATAATTAGTGAAAAATGAAGGTATACATGGTCCTCACGGAAACTACCAATTATCTGAGTTTTTAGAATCCTTGACACAAGAAATTTTACCACTGCCTGAACAGTTTATTTTTACACTCGACGCACAGTGAGAAAAAATGGAAAAAATTCTACCAGTCCGCAAATCTAATCCAATGGCGGTAATCTTTTTTTCAAACTTCTTCGTATAACGTATATTATATGCTGGAAGTGCTAAAAATGTGAAATCTGTCAAGGCCCTTTTTTGAAAAAGAAAAGAAGTCATTATTGTCAGCAAGGAAGTACTTTATTCAAATAAAATTCGTGTCTGAGTAACAGAAAAGAAATAAATTACGCACGTCAAAAAAACACGTACAATAATTTAACCAACGATTAAAATTCTGAGAAAAATCCCTTCACGATAGCTCGCTAAACTAAAAATCAGAAATCTAAGCAGTTATAATCTATTTATCATGAACAATTGCATGGATGGACGGATGTTGTGGGAATTAGGTGCATCAACTACTAAGGTCATTTAGCATCCCGTATCATGATGGTTTTTTAAGTATGATTTGTGATATTTTCCATTATATCAGATGATAATAGTAATGCTCTTTTAGGTAATTCTCAATGTGACCTATATGGGATAGAATTTGGTCAAATGCTAGGATTTTTTTCATACCCAGTTGTAAAAGATTCCTTTCTCTAGCTTGCTTGGAGTGAGGAGAGTCAAATATATGTTTCACCGTGAGCGTTGACTGGCAAATCGAGCAGATGGGAGCAACTTCGTTTTTTAGTAGATGAGAGTGAGTGAGGTAGGTGTGGCCAATTGCAAGTCTTCTCCATATGGTGTTTTGTCTTCGTGTGAGAGATTGATTGTGTAGGGGAGGGTAAACCATGGGTTTGAGTTCCCAGAGTTTATTTGAAGATTCGTCCAAATCCCACTGTAACTGGAAGAGGTCTCGATATATGTGTTTAATGTGATTGGGATAATCATTTGGATGGTTTTCTTCACTTATTTGGTGGCCTTGTTGCACTGCCTTTTTCGCAGGATAATCCGCTTTATCGTTGCCCACGATCCCTGTGTGTGAGGGAATACAGAGAAAAATTATAGAAATGTTTCGGTGGTTTGCTATGTATAAAAGATCAGATATTTGATTTACATAAGTAAATTTAGGGTTGCCATTCTTTATTGATTCCGATGCATCCATTGGGTCGGAGATAATTAGGTATTTGCCCATTTTCCCTTCGTTTAGTGCATGTCGTAAACTTTCTTTTATGGCAAAAAGATCCGAGGTGAATACCGTGGAGTGAAGTGGGAATTTAAAAATTTTGTTTGTACAATTGTGATTAAATGCTGCACTGGTCCCTAGATGGGTTTTGGAGACCTCAATAAATATAGTTGAAAAATCAGGGAGATACTTATTAATTCTTTCAAAAGAGAGAGCAACGTTGTAAAAGTGGGGTATTTGAAAGATGGTGGAGACAGGTTGTGAGTGGAAAGAATGATTTTAATTCTAAGTGGAATGGAGAGTGGGGGAAAAAGATTTGGATTTTTTCTGTGAATATTAGAGACATCTAATGAAAGTCTGTTGGAGGTTCGATATAAAGACGGTATATAGAATTTCGTCAGTGAGAGTTGTCTGGTCAAGTGCAAGGGAGGAATAGATGAAATACATTGAAGGATAGGGATGGAGGAGGTTCGAAAGGCGCCAGTAGCTAGTCTAATTGCTTGATCGTGAACAATTGATTCTAATAACTGACTCTAGTAATAATGGTATTGATAATATTGGCAGCAGTAGAAGTTACCCAAACACGAATTTTATTTGAGTAAAGTATTTCTGGCACTAATGGCTTCTTTTCTTTTTTTAGTACTTCCAGCATATAATATACGTTATACTAAGAAGATTAAAAAAATATTACCGCCCCTGGATTAGATTTGCGGAGTGGCTCGAATTTTTTTCATTTTTTCCCACTGTGCGACGTGTGTTTCGCTAATCATGTTAGTATAATCAGGAATGACGATTAAGTAAACTCAAGAATAAAAACTAGCCCATTTATATTGACTGTGATACTGAGTGAACGTCGGTTTGGTTCCAACAACAATAAATATTACTCTACTGACAAGGGTTCCTGCGCTTATTTATTGTAGAATTTCACTACTTTCAATTGCTTTAAATTAACTCCTGTCAAATACAGTTTCCAAATTAAGGTTTTAATGACATAAGCTTTTTAAAAAAGTACTGCGGTGCCAGAAAATAAGGTTGATGAACTATTAAAAGCCTTCAATAGTTTCGACCCAAAACAAACCTGAACTAAATAAATTTTCTTGGCTTAACATTAATTGAATATATAGAACAAAAAATCGAAACCAAATGGATCAGTCGCACTACCTTCAATAATATCGGAAGTTATGGAAAAGGCTATCAATGAGAATCGTCTAAAATATATAGAATAAATTATTAGCGATCCTCAATATGGCTTTCGTAAGGAAAGATAAACAGGAGATCTTCTACCTTATGAACCACATGTTTGGAACAACCCAATTGAACATTTTGGAGAATCTGGAACTATAGCACTTGATATATCTAAGGCATTCGAACGGGTTTGGCATGACAGATTGTTGGCTAAGCTACGTTTTTAGGGTGTGTCTTAAAGGTTTTGGTTATGGCTCCTGTTTTTTCTCAGAAAACGTTGTTTACGAGTGAAAGTCGACGGATTTCTTTCTAATATGTTTAATATCAACGCCGATGTGCCCTAAGGCTCCATACTGTCTCATACTCTCTTTCTCCTTTACACTAACGATCTGCTAGAAAGGACCAGGCATCTAACCTAAAGCGTATTTCTTCACTCGGTTTGAATACTTGAACATTGGCTACTCATGCGCTACTGCAGAGAGCAGCAAGTCGTTCAACTTAACAAAGACCTGGCAGAAAGTCTATCTTGGGGTGACAGTAACCAAGCAGAATTTAATGCTACAAAAAACCAGGCGACATCACGAAAAATCTTTTCAGTAGATCATGTAAGGATGTTAAGGCTGGACTCTATGGATGAATAGAGTAATAAATGTTGAAGTCCTTACGCGAATAAGCAAATCCACAGAATTGCTGCTGACTATAAAGGAAAGAAAAACTAGGTATATCGGTCGTATAATGGGGGGAGCAAAATATGATCTGCTGAGACTGACCATTGAAGGCAAGATATAAGGTAGAAGATCAGTTAGAAGACGTCAAAATTCCTGGTTAAATTACAGTGAAAGATGGTTTAATTGTTTATCAGTAGATCTTTTTAGAGCTACATTTTTATGTTAGTCATTTGGATCGCCAACCTTCGTAAGGAGACGGGCTAACTCAGAAGAAAACTACTGATTAAAAGAACATAAGTACATTAAAAATGCTTCAAATGCTCTACACAAACACGAATAACAACCCATACAATAAAATGACGTATGTGGCTCCAAGTCTCTCCAACCGTATATACTACTACTCCGCCTCTTCCATAAATTTTTTTATTTTTAAAAGTTCTACCTGAATATTTCCCTTTTAACAGAAGCTTATTTTTTTATTGAACCGTTAAACGTCATTATTATTCATATTAAAATGCTTCATCAACTGGAAGGAGAACAGGGTCTTTCAATTTAAATGATTTACTGGGGTTTGACAATAATTAATCCTCAGCGTTATTAGGGCAAAATATGGTGAATTATCTTTTTGCTTTTGTTAGTGTTCCATACGGAACACTTCTAAGATCACTTCGCTGTCTATCTGTCCGTCTGTTTGTCTGCCCGCCTATCACACCCGACTTTCTTCGAAACTATTTGACATAGAAAGTTAAAATTTGTAGGAATTGATATCCTCATCAGAGTCGTGTAGTTTTGAAAGTTAAATTTTGACTTAAGGGGTTAGTTTTGGGGGGTTAAATCGGAGGTGAAAAAAAATTAGCAGGTCATCTAGTGGGGGTGTCCAATGAAGGCTTGTAAAAATACGACTTCAAAAATATACAGGTACCCCATATATGTATATGGAATAATGATTTCACAGCATTTAATAATCAGTGTATCAAGAAATATTTAAATAAAAGTTATAGGGTGTTATAAGGCGCACATGCTGAGGTTGACAATAAAATGTTTTGAACTGTCAGTTCGAAGAAGTTACGTCATCTTAAATTTTTTACAATTGAAAGCCCTGTATATTATTTTATTTTTGAGTCCACGGGGTGTAGATTGAACGAAAATTATCACGAGTGAATTATCTTTAATAATTTATCTGGTATATTAAAAAAACAAAAATTTCAAGGTCATCAGTTTTCAGTAAAGACAAACTTTGTTGAAAACTCATTTGGGGTGTGTTTTGAGAAGTCACTGATTATTTTTTATTTTAAAAGCAATCAACGTACGGAACACTAATTGCGCAAGTTCAACTTGCATTTGACCGGTTTTAAATTTTAATAAACATTTAGACAAACCACAGACAAAATCAAAAATGACTTGCCATTTTAAAGTTGATGGTACCTCTCGCAGAAGTTTTCTAAAAATCAAATTGTTGTTCCTTTGTTGGAAATAGGTTTAATTGATTGTTAAAGACATTCTGGATAAAGAAAATTTTGTTTGATTACTTACTTACAGAATATTAAGTAAGTGTCCCACAACATCATCACAAGTATTACTTCACATGTGTTACTGGCTTAGTTCATCACAGGAAACAATTACAGAGTCCTCTACTGTCGGCTTGAATTGGTTCTCATGTTCTCCGTATAACTTATTTCAGTTGTGAGTAAAACTCCGTGCCGGCAAAAGTTACATTGTTTTCTTTCTAAAAAAATGGTACCTTGTTACTCACTAGTGTCACCGTAGTTTTCATTAAAAAAAAACGTAAATTGAAGTGATGCTGTTAACATCAATGCCATAAATACATTTCTAGTGAGAAGAAGATCTTACTCAATAGACTAAACATTAAGAAGCCACGCCGTCTTGAAGTAGATTTCTCACAATTGTTTCTGCTCACAAGTATTACTTTACCTGTTTTTTTTGCTAAAAAGTAACACTTTGGTAACACTTCATCAAAATAAGGGTCACTTTTTCATTTTGTCTGTGGTTTGTCTAAATGTTGATTTTTTAAAATTTAAAAATTGATGTATTGTGATGGTTCCTTTCTTCCGACTGGCAGGGTGGACATATGACTTTGACGAAGTCTAAGCCCTGAAGATGGCCTAATGATTAGGGTTGAAACAGCTAGGCTGATTTTCAATAATAATAAAAAATATACTAACATACAAATTTCTTATATGGTATATTAGACAAATAATATCTAAAATTTTTAGTAGGCTTAAAAATAAAATAATATACAGGGCTTTCCATTTAATAAAATCATGATGGCGTAATTTCTTCGAACTGACAGTTCAAAACATTTTATTGTCAACGTCAGCATATGCGTCGTATAACACCCTAAAACTTTTATTTAAACATTTTTTTGATACACTGAATAATAAATGCTGTGGACTCATTATTACATACATACGGGGCACCCTGTATATAATGTAATACTTGCACATAGTTTACTTTGTATTATTTTTAAAAAATTGCGAAAAATCGCTGTCCCTTCTTATCTCGAAAACTAAAAATTTTGGAATATTCTCTACAGGGTGTAGATTAGGGGTGCTCAAACGGTCGATCGCGATCGACAAGTCGATCGCGAGTGCTTTTTGAGTCGATCTCGAGAAAAAAATTCCGATATAGAACTATTCAGAGATTTTGTTTTAGGTAACTAAAACAAAATGTAATGAATAAACTACTAAAATTTATTCGATCCACAATTAGGCCAGAATAACCCCCTCATCACTTTCTTTTATCGTAATAACCCCCTGCTGGCGGCAAAAGGCGGCTTTATCAAAGGAGTGCGCGGTACTTGTCAAAGAAAAGCCGCGTTTTTGATTCCCGCCGATTTTTCTAGAAACTTCGGGCGGCGTGTTTGACGGGAACATTCAAGACTTCGTTCGCGCCAATATAAATGTTGCGCCTGCAGAAATAGGAGTCAGTCTGAGTTGTAACTTGAAGGCGATACATCGATACAAAGTTTATTAATAAATAGTCCAAAATGAGTGAGGCGAAGAAAAGTAAAACTTATCATTTTAATAACGATTGGGAGGAAGAATTTTTCTTTTGTATGGTAAACGATAAGTGCATTTGTCTCATTTTCCGTGCGTCAGTTGCAATACCTGCGTGGGAACTTAGAGAGACATCATAAAACGGTTCATAAAAACTATGAAAAGGATTTTCTGTAACAGAGTGAATTAAGAAAACGAAAAGTACGTGATTTGATAACTTGTTTGACAACAAACCATGTTCACAAGACCAGCCAAACAATCAAAAGCTGCAACGATCGCGTCATTTAAAATATCTCATATACTGGCGAAACACAAGAAACCATTTGATGATGGAGTGGTTGTGAAGGAAGCATTTATTGAAGCGGGTGAGACTTTATTTGGAGATTTTAAAAATAAAACAGAGATTATGTCTGCTATTAGAAAACTTTAGTTATCTCGTCCGACTGTCACAAGGCGTGTTGAAGTCATGAGTCAGAACATGGCAGATAAACTAAGACATGATATTATGGAATGTACATACTTTTCTTTACAGTTCGACGAATCCACCGATATGACAGACACCGCCCAGCTGTGTATTTTTATTCGAATGGTATTCAATGACATGTCGGCTAAGGAAGAGTTTTTGACAATGGTTCCTCTGACAGGAAAGACCCGTGGCGAAGATATATATGACGTTTTCTTCAATTTTGTAACAAACTACAAGCTACCAATATATAAAATAGTGTGTATTACAACCGATGGAGCACCAGCAATGACTGGAAATGAAAAAGGTTTTGTGGCATTGTGTCAACATGTGTACATCAACAAGTTTTATGTTCAAAAGTTCGAAACATGGAGGAGATTATGAGCATTGCAATAAAAATTGTGAATTCTATCCGTGCACGTAGCTTGCAACGACGGCTCTTTAAATTGCAGTTGGAAGATAGTGAGTCAGCTGAACACACTGATTTAGTTCTTCACACGGACGTCAGGTGGTTGAGTCGCGGACAATTCCTAGAAAGGTTTCAAGAATTATTGCCCGAAATAACAGCTTTTCTGGACGAAAGAGGTGATGACACTCAGATGCTGAAAAACGGAAAATGGCTGACTGATTTGGCATTTTTGACAGACATCACAATGCATTTAAACACCATTAATTTGGAGCTTCAAGGTAAAGGAAAAAAAATTATGGAGATGATTAGCCCAATAAACGCATTCAAAAGTAAATTGCAACTTATGATAGATCAACTGAAAAAAAAGGATCTGAAAAATTTTGCGTCCTTGAAAGCAAGGATTCCTCAGTTGAATTATGATATTTATGAGGCAGAATTATCAAATATTTTGGGCCAATTCGAAATACGTTTTTATGATTTCAGTAAATTGACAAATATCGCATCATTTATGAGTTATCCTTTTTCGTGTAAAAATATTGAGGAATTAGCTACTGAAATAGCAAGTCAGTTTAACATGGACTCATGTTCTGTTGAAAATGAGTTAGTGCAGATTATATCAGATATACATCTCAAAGCCATAGCATCTGATACAAAATTCTGGTGTTTTATATCTGAAGATAAATATCCGAATCTAAGGCAAATCGCCTTTCAACTGACGGCAATGTTTGGATCAACTTACTTGTGACCTACACTTACCTTGTCTAAAAAAATGCATATATAGACGACAATCCTGCATTACACTTACTTGCAGCCTCTCAGAGTCGATCGATCGTAGTCTAACAATATTGAGGTAGATCGCCAGCAGTTCAAGTTTGAGCACCCCTGGTGTAGATTGAAAAATTATCATGGGTGCATTATCTTTAATAATTTATCTGGTACATAAAAAGAACAAAAATTTCAAGATAATCAGTTTTTAGTAAAAATCGTAGAAAACTCATTTGGGGTGTGTTTTGTGAAGTGTTCATTTTGTACCTCCGTAACAGAAATTTTCATCTTAAAAGCACTAAAGTTACGGAACACTAATTGCACAATTCCGACTTGCACTTGGCCGTTTATTTTAAATATTATTGGTTTCTGAATCATTCAATGTACTTAGTTCTCATTTGGACATCCAAAATCAACAAACAAAATTTAAAAGTTACAAATGTATCAACTTAGACATATATACGAAGTACCTCTCTAGGCTTTTAACGTACTCAACTAATATTTTATTCAATTTTAAATACATAGAATGCATTGATGCATCCACCTGTTCCATTTTCACTCAAAGTTTAATTTATTCGCCTCACCGCATATATGTAAACTGATACAGCAATTTTACCGATATTTTCACCCTGCATATAGAGTAACATAGGGGGCTACACAGTTACTTTTATGCAGGTAAAGTGTATCGAACCTTTTTCCATGTAAAGTGGGTTGCCTGTCTATATTAATTTGAGCATGCACATGCTCCTCAAAGGCTGGCTTCCGATTTATATGTAGCGGCTAATTCAATTTCGTTACACTTTGCGCCTTCAAATGTGGCAAAGCGGAAAAGCACATCATGTTACTGTCAGCAAGGATGCTTCGTATCTCTTGTTTTGCTCTTTTATCTGAAAAAAGTCGACTGATGAACGATGAAATAAAATACTAACGTTACGATATAGCTCAAAAGCTACGTTATTGTATTACTGTTTCAAAATTTGTTTTTCTTCTTCCTTTTTAACTTAATTAACACCGTGCTCGCACACAAAACAATACAGTTTTATTTATAATATTAATTTATATTGTTGCGTTTTAACTTCGCCCGCACATTGAGGCGCTACTTGTGGCGTTCCCCTTTCATAATTTCTGAGAATGGATTGAGCTCAGTTTTTCTTGGTAGAGTAATATGGGTAAGAGATAATTTTTGTACGTCTTTTGGAAATAGTCTCTATAGTTGTTTAAAATTTTTGGTTGTACAAATTTTAGGCACCATTCATTTTAAAATAAAAAGGTTCTAACTTCAGCTAAAAAAATGAAAAAAACACTGAAAGGTTATGGTAGTTGTTAAGGAAAATTTTGATATGGTACAACCCTTTTGTCCTGAAAAGTAAAATAGGTGGTACAGTGAAACACTAGCCTTAATAAAGGAAAAAAGGTTTATTAATGACTTAACTAAAAGTTCTAACTTTTGCGGTTCTGTTATTACAAAAAACCTTAGCCTAATAAGTGGTATTGATAAATAAAGTCCTTCAATCAGGATTTTTACTTTTAAAACTTTGCTATACCCGATATTGAAGATTCGTGAGGTTCACTTCACTAGTTATCAGCTCAATTCGATGTTAAACACACTTAACTGCGGGAAAAAAGGTCTACTGATGGATTGGTGACTTACGGTTTTCCTACGAGCTTCTAGGCCTGTCCCGGAGGGATGTTTAAAACACTGATGTCTCCCCCTTGGTTACTTCAGTTCCCTTTAGGCTATTAAACTTTTCTTTGGCCCCTGAAGGTCTAGGAATAAACCGGATTCAAAGAAAAAGGCCTTAAATTGAACACTAAAACTGTTTTTACACTACTCCATCACTAATATCAGTACGGCTACATGATGGAAAAAAAGCCCACTACGGCTACATATTGAAAAAAAAAACGTACTACGATTTCATGTCGAAAAAGCCACTACGGCTCTATGTTGGAAAAAGCCACGTACTCGACTTGGCTCTATGATGAAAAAAAGCCTTGATCCATGTCATCCGGACCCTTAAATATTTCTCTCCCCTCCGCATAAATCACGTCTTTAAGATGGCTACTTCCCGGATACAAATGTCCAGCCAATCGACACATTAGAAACGAATTAAATAAATCCGGTAGAAAACCCGTAATGCACACTGTAATATAAATGACTTAGAAATCCGAGTGAACTACACTGCTTAAAAGTTAGTAAACACTGTTTGATATAAAAATGGAAAAAAATCTAAATTATAAGGAGAAAACAGTAACATAACATGATCTTAAAATCTAGGAAAAAATGAATGTTACAATACGTATATATATATATATATATATATATATATATATATATATATATATATATATATATATATATATATACATACATATATATATATATATATATATATATATATATATATATATATATATATATATATATATATATATATATATATATATATATATATATATATATATATATATATATACATATATATATATATATATATATATATATATATATATATATATATATATATATATATGTATATATATATATATATATATATATATATATATATATATATATATATATATATGTATTATATATATATATATATATATATATATATATATATATATATATATATATATATATATATATATATGTATTATATATATATATATATATATATATATATATATATATATATATATATATATATATATATGTATATATATATATATATATATATGTATATATATGTATATATATATATATATATATATATATATATATATATATATATATATATATATATATATATAAATATATATATTCTTAATTTTTAAGTTTTCTTGGGAATTTTTTAAGGTTCATAATTGAGAAGAGTACTTCTTGAGGTTACATTTATTAAAATACGTTTCAACCAAATTATCTTTGTCTCCAGCAGTTGTATTTATGACTAAAATAATATGTGTATACATGAGCACATGACACTTATTACAGAAATTAATAAAATTTTGGACTTACCCAAAACGGTTTTTCATTATTATTCAAACAAGTATCGAAAAATTCTCTTATTAAACGGGTACTAACATATAAAACATTAATATCACAAACTATTTAAAAATACCGTTAATATAAAACAAAACAAAAATTATTTCCACATTTCACTGTAAGAGATAGAAAAGAACACGCATTCGACATATGTCCATGAAGGTGTGGTTCGGTTTATTCTTCATTTGTTTTTTTTTTTTAATTTTGGTAAGAGTTAGTTTTTACTTTGTTTAGATTTATTACTATTATTATCGATCAGCTATTTCAAATATAAGTTAAATTCCATTTTAAAAGGGTTAATGGGGAAATACAGCTGTACATGGCAAATATGATGGATTTAAATAATGTTGTTGTACAACCTGCTGAGATTTTGTATCTCAGTTTTTCGTTTATTACGTTCATAATTGTCAGTCCAAAATATCTCTGCATTTATACCTGAAAAAAATAACGCATGCAACGTGAAGTAACCATTAAGTTCGAAATCTGGCCTCTTCGTGCATTTTAAACAACTTTTAATTGCTCATAACTTAACTGGTCGCTTGTAGTCTAAGTTTGTACGTAATTGTTAGTTCTACATATCTATGTAATTAAAACCTCAAAAAAGTAATATTTTCAACGTACAATTATGTTTTTGTCCTGCAAAATATACAATACACTGATATCGCCAGTAAAATCGACTTTAGCATCCCCTAAACCTTAATATTTTTGGAACAAAATTTCAGAAGTCTCTATTTACACCTAATAAAAGGTTTCAGCTGATAGTATCGCCAAACATAACCACTTTTTCTTTTTGTGATCAGTCTAATATACATACATATATATATATATATATATATATATATATATATATATATATATATATATATATATATATATATATATATATATATATATATATATTTACATATATATAGTTGTTAGTAAAAATTTTGAATTATTTATTGATAACATCATAACATTCAAACCACATATAAATAAATGTATTCAAACTGCCGATACAAATTTAAAAAGATTATTTCCAGATATGCACGTTTTATCTAAATCTTAGAAAATAAACTTTGCAGGTTCTCTGGTTTTTAGCTGATTCAATTTTTCTGACGCTCTCTGTATTGATACAGAAATCGAGATAGAATTCAAATCGTCCAAAAGTCCTATTTAATATTTATATAAAGTATTCGTCGGAATGATCCTCTTTCTTACAAGTTGACAGAACATGGCTTTCTTTGGAAAATCGCCGAAAAATACATGCAGCCATTTTACTTTATTCAGTAATGCTCTTTAATCCTATCTCGTATCCAACATCCCAAACTAGTGACAGAACTTACGTTCCCTCCATCTTACAGTACTGCTTCTTAAAAGGGATCCTTTTATAATATCTATAAATTTTACAACAACAATCCTGAACGTTTTAAATAATTTTACAGCTTTTAAATATCAATTTAGAAAAGTCTTGCTAAGTTCTGAGGAGCATATACAGTGACCTCAATCTAATGTAATTTTATGAGGAAAATAAGTGCATAATAAATATATCTATTTTTACTTTCTGGGTCTAGCGGGTGTAATGGTAACGGGCAAGACAGTATCAGAATTAATTGTTTTAGTTTTCTAAGGGGGTTAAACCAGAATCTTTTTATCACTGAATTTTAACCTCCTTTTTACCTTGTGTGTATGTATCTGTAAATATTTTTTTAATTAATTAAGATATTAGTTTATTTCAGTATTATACGAGGCTAGTTTGAAAAGTCCGTGCAAAAATAAAAACTACTTATGTGTTTGGGGTAAACCTTTTTTATTTTTCGACATAGTCTCCTTTTAGGCTTATACACTTCGTCCAACGATGTTCTAGTTTGTTGATCCCTTCCGAATAATAGGATTTGTCCAAGTCTGCAAAATATCCATTAGTGTCTACAATCACCTCCTCGTTTGAATAAAATCTTTGTCCCGCCAGCCATTTCTTCAAATTGGGGAACAAATAGTAGTCCGAGGGAGCCAAGTCTGGAGAATAGGGGGGATGTGAAACGAGTTGGAATCCTATTTCCATTAATTTTGCGACCACAACTGCTGAAGTGTGTGCTGGTGCGTTGTCGTGATGGAAAAGGACTTTCTTGTGGGCCAATCGCGGGCGTTTTTCTTGCAGCTCGGTTTTCAAATGGTCCAATAACGATGAATAATATTCACCTGTAATAGTTTTACCCTTTTCCAGATAGTCGATGAGGATTATCCCTTGCGAATCCCAAAAGACAGTCGCCATAACCTTTCCGGCCGAAGGAACGGTCTTCGCCTTTTTTGGTGCAGATTCCCCCTTGGTAACCATTGCTTAGATTGTTGTTTGGTCTCAGGAGTATAGTAATGTATTCATGTTTCATCCACAGTGACGAAACGACGCTTTAAGTCCTCCGGATTCTTCTGGAACAGCTGCAAACCATCCGTGCAACACTTCACACGATTCCGTTTTTGGTCAAGCGTGAGCAATCGCGGCACCCATCTTGCGGATAGCTTCCTCATGTCCAAATGTTTATGCAAAATATTATGTACCCGTTCAGTCGAGATGCCCACAGCTCTAGCAATCTCACGCACCTTAACTCTTCTGTCATCCATCACCATATCATGGATTTGATCAATGATTTCTGGAGTCGTAACCTCCACAGGCCGTCCAGAACGTTCAGCGTCACTTGTGCCCATATGGCCAGTCCGAAAATTTTGAAACCACTTATAAACTGTTCTAATCGAAGGTGCAGAGTCACCATAATGTTTATCAAGCTTCTCTTTAGTCTCCTGAGGCGTTTTGCCTTTCATAAAGTAATGTTTAATCACCACACGAAATTCTTTTTCGTCCATTTCTTGAAAATCACTCGACTTCCTTGATTCACACGAATGCCAAACACAAAGAAATAGACCAATATGGCTGAAACTTGGTGTGCGTTCATTCAAGAGATGCTACTAACTAAACATGACCTCGATACGCGGCAGTGGCGCCATCTCATATATATATATATATATATATATATATATATATATATATATATATATATATATATATATATATATATACAGTGTGTCCCCAAAAAAGTTTTATATAAATGGAGAAAAAGTTTATCTTACATATTACAAGACAATTTACTCTTGATTTTTTTTTTATGGGTCTAGCACACGTGCTACAGGGAGGTCCCTAAAGCGCTACAGGAGCGGCACGTGTGCGGATATAAAGCTCTGCATCACATGGAAATTCATAATCAAGCATCAAAAGTTTAAAATATTTGACGGTATACAGGAGAAATAAAAAATAATGATTTATAATTTTCAAAATAAAATGATATTAGTACAAATTTATTAAGGATGTAATTGTTGCAAAGCGGATAAGAAGGTTAACAAATTTTTAACAAAACAAATTTTTTAGTTCCTATTAACATTTTCAATTATTATTTAGCTCTGTATTTAAATTTAAACACACTTTATTCTTCATTATAAGTCATTATTTTTTATTTTTCCTCTATACCATAAAATATTTTAAACTTTTAATGCTGGATTATCGATTTCCCGTGATGCAGAACGTTTTATGAAAAATAATTTTTTTTTTGTAATAACATAAGTAAGATAAACTTTTTCTCCACTTTGTGAAACTTTTTGGGACATACTGTATATATATATATATATATATATATATATATATATATATATATATATATATATATATATATATGTATATATATATATATATGTATATTTCGCTTAATATTTTATAAGCATAATTAAAAACAGTACAACAAAACAAAATATGAAAATTCTTTTTTAACAACCCTTTTAATTAAACAATTTTAAATATTACCCTGAACTGTGGGTCTTTGCTGCGCCTAGCATGTTTATTTATTTTATATGCAAATATTTATTTTTCAGCCACTTTGCCTGCAAATTTTGCTTTTACATTTTGCTTTAAACAAGAAAGATTAGCCATTTTTTTCTTTATTACATAATATAATAAAATATAAGTTTACGAATTAGAGAATTATATTTACTTACTACCCAAAAAAATGATAAACTGGATTAAATACTGTAACGTATAATAACTCTCTACCGATGTTGAAATAATAAAAAAAAGTGTCATCGCAATTTTAAAAAAATATTTGAATATTAATCATAACCTGACTTAAACTATCAAACCGATGATGGTAGCGAATTTTTTAACATAATACTTATTTAAAATAATTTATTTAAGGATGTTTTGTAGGTATAATAAAAGCGATGGGAATTCTTTGAAAAAATTATATGTTAATCTGATAAGTCGCCTGAATCTCCTCAAAAAAACTGGAAAATTTTTTACAAGCCCGTTCAAAAGTTATTGCATTTTTCAGTTGTAACAAATTTATACGTAGTTAGATGGAAAACATGCTATCGGGCCGAATTCAAGTAAAAAAAAGTATAGAAAATACGATTCGAAAAATTCATAAAATTGTAAACTAGTAGATTAAATATCTGAGAAGCACATAAGCAATTAATATTTAGTGGTTTCAATATTATTTTTAGAGAAAAACAATAAAAATGAGTGATATTTACGATATAATTGAATGCAGAGTGTAATTCATATCGAAAACGTGGCAACCTCACAAACAGTTACGGGAAATAAAATTAAACTCGACTATAGCAAATTAAAAATTTGCTATATGCTACGTTACCGCGTAAATTTAAATGTTAAGAAAATGCGTTTAAAGGTAGGAACGATCAAAATTAAATAGTGACATATATTTTATTAATAACAATATTATAAATTATTATTATAAAAGTATAAATTTTGTTTCATACTACATATTAACAATTACTAAGATGTACTTAAAACAGTACACTTTACGGTAACAGTCTTTCAGATTCAACGTTCTCCAAAGATAACGCTTCCTTACATGAAACACACCACAATTGTTTTCCCAAATATTTTAAATTCACTATACGGCAACCTTCGAGTAATTCTTCTTTTTTATCATTCATTGGTTCTTCTGAATTTTCAGATGCCATAGACTCCTCAAACTTACGTTTTTTACGTAGCTCTGTTAGTTATTGGCCAAGCTGACTTTGCTTGACTAAATAAACTTTTTCGCTGACTATTTTCCCTTTCCAGTGAATTTATTTTCCAGTTTGCGACATTGTGGTAAATTATAAATAAAAACGTTTTCAATTCTACATACAACACTAACCTCGAACGGCATCAATATTATAAATGTAAACAGTCATGCTAGTGCGCAACCTGCAAACGCATGCTTTCGTTCTGGATTTAAATAAAATCTCAACTACCAACTATTAGCATATTACGCTATTGTCACGTTTCACTAGTTAAAAACTAGACTTATTTTATTTAATTCACTTAAATAAAATCAAATTTATAGTTTTCTGAGGTATTTTTCTGTCTTCTAATTTTTTTTTGAGTATATTGACAAAATTTGTAAAAGTGATTTCTGATGTAAAAATTTTACGTATTTTTTCTTTTTAAAGTTATATTCAAGGTACAGTCCCAACCAAATTTTGTTTTATTATTGTTTAAAATATTAAAAAATTCATTGAAAAATTAATTAAAGTCGAACGAATTTCGATTTTAAAAAAAAGTTGATACGAAAAAAAAAAACAAGCTTGTGAAAAAAAGACGTTTTGTTTTTAATGCCGTATTTTAAAAGATATTGAGAGATATTGGTTTGGTCAGAATTTCATGTACTTTTGTATCCGATTGTACCTACAAATCATCCTTAAAAAATCTCTGTCAACTTTTGTTATGAGAAAAGAATGAATACATATCCTCAAATTAGTTATGGAAAATAACAAACATTCTACAAACAAGTCCAATCGAATGACTTAGATAAAGTTGCCAAACTTAGTCCTAATTTTTGTAAGAATTATTTCACCGAATAAAAATACACTTAACTTATTTCTCCTTCCTCAATATTGAAGAAATGGTTTTTGTGCATTCGTTCCTCAAATTGAGAATAATCTTTCCTGCGCGGGCTAGCACTAGTAGAGTTCATTTTTTTTACATTCCAACTAAGGATAGCTATATTAAGGAATTTGATTATTGTTTACTTTACTGGGGGTTTAATATTGAGTTACCACCTCAGAGAAGCAGTCATATATTACGGATTTTTTGCTATAGCCGGGGCTTGGTAGCAATTTAACTAGGCAACCAGGACCGTGAAGTAGTTAGAAATTGTAAAAATTGTAGTAAAATTTGAAATTAAGCTTCTTATATATTTCTGTAGTATATTTTTTCTATTAAGATATTCTCTTCTAGAGGGGCGGTCAAGTCACAAGTAAAAATCTAATTTATAATATATTTTAGACCTTAACAAATTATACCGTTTATCTCAAAACAGATCATTTTCTGCAAGGCTTTTTGACGCAGATTCCACTTATTTTACCCTATCATGCATGTACTACTACACAATTTATATTTTTGAGTTGTGGGATGGTTTGAAAAATAGTTTATGAATCTATTGGACGCAGTTGGTTTTTGATACCAATTCAAAATAATTTTACTGTCTTCAGTCCTGATGACTTAGGTATCCAGAAATGTTGTTTTTTTCCAGCTCAATGGTAAACTTTAGGTGATTATGAAATGAATCGAAAGTGTTTAAAATTTGCTGGGTACCGTTGGCTGGTATAGAACAAAAGATGTCATCCACATATTTCTAGATAAAAGGTATTTTAAAAGGTAATTGTGGTAATACAACACCCAGTAGATGATCCAGTACTATGTTGGCTAGAACTAGACTAATGGATGATCCCCGAATATTTGTCTATAAAATTTGTCATTGTCATACATATATATATATATATATATATATATATATATATATATATATATATATATATATATATATATATATATATATATATGTATATATATGTATATATATATATATATATATATATATATATATATATATATATATATATATGTATATATATATATATATATATATATATATATATATATATATATATATATATATATATATATATATAGGGTCTCACGGAAGCCACGTGATATGTATATGTATTATTTATTATTTGGATTTGTTACGAGATTAATTACGTCTAAAATTTAAAAATATCATTGGTAAAGAAAATAATGTAGTAGGCAACACAGCAACAATTCCATCCCATGAATCGAGTCATCCATTTCAATATGTTAAGTGATTTCCATAACATCCTATATATATATATATATATATATATATATATATATATATATATATATATATATGTATGTATATAGGATATATATATATATATATTATATATATATATATATATATATATATATATATATATATATATATATATATATATATATATAGATATTAGATATGTCAATAAATATCAAAACAACCATTTGTAAACTTCCTGTCTGGGTATTTCACTGCCTCTCTGTTCCGTTACCACGTAAAAACGGCTAGAAATGATTCTTAAGAATTTTTTGTTGAGGATAAAAATATCTCCAGAATTAAATTTCGGAAAAATTATGTTACAAACAATGAACTAGTACTCCTCCAAGACATAATTTATACTAATGTCATTCTTCAAAGTTATGTCCAGATTAAAAACAATAATTTGACAATCATGGTTTTATAGCAAATTTCAAAAATTATTTTGTAAGCTTACATCCTGAATCTAAAAAAGAAGATAACTTCACGGATTTATAAAAAAAAAATATTGAGTGTATGTAACACAGATTATTTTTTATATTTCTAAAAGGTGTTCTAATTACAAATAAGTGTGCATATTCCCTTTAATATAAGTTAAAAATAGAATGAAGAAAAATGATAGACGGTACTATACAAGGTACACATCATTGCAGAAAGCTAAGCAGATAGGCTAGTTTAACATAATAGTTTAAATTAATTACAATGTCTTGAATTAAATATTACATATACGTTTATAAACTACTACTCGGTCAACTGCTCACTTAATTGTGGTGAATTATTCAATAATTCTCTCAATTTAATATGAATATTTCAATTTGCTAGGGTCCCAGAAAGCGACTGAAAATCATTTTCAAGTCAATTTCCTCTAGTGATTAAGTAATAAAATTCATGGGGAAATTGCTTGCGGTAATGATTTTTACATTGCTGTTCAAGATTTTATTGCTTTACACCAATTTTTAAAAGTAAAATATCGTAATTTGAACGCTTAACCTGATTTGGAGAGTCTATTTTAAAACACAATGTAATTGTGAGACAGGTGAAATTGCTATCTTGTCTCCGTGGAAGTTGTAACCGCTGTCTGGGAGGGACGGTATAATCTTAAGTAAATTTACGAGAGAGTCAGAGTTTTATCATCTTGTTTTTTTGAAAGTTACTTCTATCAGTTACATCTTGCGAGTTGTGTTCCGCTAAAACTATTATCGTGGCTATAGTTAGTGAAGGTTTTGGTTATTTGTATAAAAATATTGGTTAGTCTACTTTTTTTTTTACTTGTTTCGTCAATTTTTTAAATTATTCCAAATAAAATTAGATCCTTTCATCTCAACGATTATAGATGCACAATGCTCAACCACACGATTGACAATACGTAATTCCTATCTTTATACTGATTAAGGGGCAGAATTATCCAATGAAATATTACGACGATGGCATTTCCCAATAAGTAGCTAAATTATTTCACAAATAGCCCTGACCCAAACGCTCGAAAACTGGCCACTTAATTTACATTTCAACACCCTCTTGCCTTTTGTCAGGCTAAATTTGAGGCTTAAATTGGCCCAACTCGGCCTTGCGTGGCCATTTTTTAACATTCCATTCAAAAAGGCCTTCATTTTAATTAATGTGTAACCCACAGAGCGTAATTGGGTGCCATTGTTTGATGCTGGAACGTGCTTTTATGTGTACATATTTTTTAGGACTATCGCACAAATGTATAACTGTATAATTAAATGTGTTCATTTTTCTGATGTGTATGTACAGTTTGAGTTAACAATTAATTATGTCATATAGTTATAACTTTTTAGTTCATCTTGTTTTGGAAACCATAATGCGATCGAGTTTAGGACTGCAACAATAACATGTGTTATACACTGACGTGTTTTAATTACTTCTACGGACATTATGTTCCTAATGAAATAACTGAATTTTCGGCAAACATTGGAATACTTTAGCAACTAAAACATCATTTATAAAAATGTTTTTACTCATTTTTTAATATACATTTTTACTGACTGCGTTTTGCCAGTCTTCCTTCTTTTAAAATAAGGTGCCTGACATGAAATCAAGTTATTGTGCAGGAGTGACGTTTTTCAGTGTATATTAATTTAACGATTATGTTGATGCTATAGTTACCACTAAATCATCTTTATTAGCCTAAGTCTTTTTGTCTTTCTAGAGAACCCTATATATGACCACTCGATTTATAAAAGGATTCTACTGACAAGCTTTTCAATTTTCTACAACCTTTCCCGGTAATATAAGGATAAAGAGTAGTTAAGGTAAATATCAACCTGGCTGCACCATCAAAGGGAACCACAATAATGTAACAAAGTTTCATTACAAGCGAGACTAACGCCCTATTGCAGTATAGAACATTGATACGTAAGTTGCATATAAAGTGTACAGAAGCAGCTTTTGATTAAACCGACCAACGGTAAATATTCTAAGTCTAAATTACAAAGTTAGATTTAATTACTTTACAAAAGATATTACACTTTATTTAATTTCACATTCGGTTCAGGTAGGAACTAATTAAAATCAAACTTGGATTTTTTAAATTTTAGAAAAAAGTAAAGTAGTTATCTATTAATTATTCTCGGCGAGGATCGAGAAACAAGGGAACATAATTTTTCGTATTTATCCAGGTACTTACGGAACATAATAGTAAGATACATCGTATTGTACCAAAATTGAAACGCATACCTAGTACTCCATTGGAGGCTGACTGCAGCCACAAGCCGACAGAGTGGTT
>CM032455.1:151529034-151643649 GCA_019049505.1 Pachyrhynchus sulphureomaculatus | reverse complement strand
GTCCATTACCCTCAACAGAGCAATAGTACAGCTGTGATCCTTACGGAAGCCCGATTGTACAGTGGGCAAAATTTTAAAACTGGCGACATAATGTCTGATTTGTCCGTATATACAGGGTTACAGGGAAAGTCGTCCTAGATAATTAAGGTCGTTATAGTTTAGGTCGTTTCTGACCGATTTGACTCTACGACATGATGTCCTAAACTTAACCGTTTTCGAGATATTGAAGTTTAAAGATTTTCTAAAAAAAAAAAACATGTTTTTTTGCTTTCGTATCGATTTTTTTTTATTAGAGGTTCTCGAGTGCGATTTTTTGGTTATTATTAGTTAGTCTGTATGTCAAGTATCAAAAATCATCAAAAAAATTTGAACTAGTTACTAACAGTTTCAAATGGCGGCTTGTTAATGTTTCTAAATTACGAATTTTTACCAAGTGTTTCCTACTTTAAATCAATAAAGAGAAAAAAAAAATGTATGGAAGTTATTCTGCAAATTATTTTAAAAACTTTTACGTCTTTTTAGCTATCTAAAACGGTATAATATCTACTGGATCTATTGAAAATTCTAAGAAAATGAGATTTCAATAGGCCCAAATGTAGAGTAACATAATAATAGAATTTAGATACTACCAATTACCGGTTTACTACCTGCACCTACAAACAATAAAAAGGGTTGGGTAAGCATTTTTTCCGGTCGGGGTACTCTCTGTGCCAGTGACATTTTCTGTTCACTAAACATTATTGAATGATTTTTAGTCTGCTCATGCGATTCGTCCGTGGTAGATGTGCTATACCGTGCTTTTCAAAAATATCTGTTTCATCTTCTGACTGTGTGAATTGGCTCGTAACTGGATTTTGTTCTCTGCTTGTGAATATGGCAACGTATACCAACGAGGAATATGCTGACATCCTAATGTGTTTACAGATTTTGCGAAGGAGTGTCGTCGCGTGCACGTGATGAATACATACTGCGATATCCTACTCGTCGTGTACCTGATGTTAGCGTATTTGGTGGAACTTATCGAAGACTACGAGAAACTGGTTCCGTACAAAGACGGCGGACTGACATGGGACGACCACGTATCTTTGACGAAGACGAAGAAAAAACGAAATACGACGTCTCTTTGAGGTGGACCCAACCGCATCTACAAATGTTGTCGCACAACAGCTTGTTATTTCGCAGTGGAAGGTATGGTTTATAATGCATACTGTTGGGCAACACCCTTACCACTATACGCCCGTGCAAGTCATTGAAGAAGGGGATCCGTTGCGACGATTAGAATTCTGCAGATTTATGCTCAATACCGATGTCGAAGATGCATCTTTTTTTAAGAAAATACTATGGACTGACGAGACGAAATTCGACAAAGACGGTCTTACAAACCACCCACTATTGGGCTTCTAAAGAGGAAGGCAACCCAAACAAAAAACAGAACGAAAGGATCACAAACAAGATTCAGCTTAAATGTGTGGATGGGTATAATTTTAAATTATTTGGTTGGGCCATTCTTCCTGCTAGATAATTTGAATGGCGAGGAATACGACAATTTTTTGCGGAACGATTTACCTAATTTGATGGAAGACCTACCTATTGGTTTGAGACAAAACATGTACTTTCAACACGATGGCTGCCCAGCTCACTACAGAGGAAGTGTTCGTGCATGGCTCAATGACAATTATCCCAACAAATGGATTGGAAGAGGCGGACCCATACCTTGGCCGGCGAGAAGCCCAGACCTAACACCGATGGATTTTTATGTGTGGGGTCACATGAAAAGTCTCGTATACGACCAGATGACTCCTATCGAAAACGTGGATGTCCTAAGACAAAAAAATAATTGATGCGGCTGACGAAAATGAGACGGCACCTCACAACCAGCGTTGTGAAAAGTAGTTTAAGAAAAAGAATGAGAATTTGTGTTAGAAATAGGGGCCACCATATAGAACATGAATTATAATTAATAAAAAATATTAAATTGCAAGGTTTTTTGTTTTATTTTGTGTATATTTTTCGTATTTTCACCTAGAACTAAAAATTTACCTTTTGCTACCCGAGCCCGCTTTAGGTGTCATTCTGTGTACAGTTTTCCTATTAAATCCTAGTATTATACCTTTTTTGATAGCTAAAAAGACGTAAAAGTTTTTTTAAAATAATTTGCAGAATAACTTCCATACATTTTTTTTTCTCTTTATTGATTTAAAGTAGGAAACACTCGGTAAAAATTCGTAATTTAGAAATATTAATAAGCCGCCATTTGAAACTGTTAGTAACTAGTTCAAATTTTTTGATGATTTTTGATACTTGACATACAGACTAACTAAAAATAACCAAAAAAAAATCGCACTCGAGAACCTCTAATAAAAAAAAATCGATATAAAAGCAAAAAAAACATGTTTTCTTTAGAAAATCTTTAAACTTCAATATTTCGAAAACGGTTAAGTTTAGGACATCATGTCATAGAGTCAAATCGGTCAGAAACGACCTAAACTATAACGTCCTTAATTATCTAGGACGACTTTCCCTGTAACCCTGTATATATATATATATATATATATATATATATATATATATATATATATATATATATATATACATATATATATATATATATACATATATATATATATATATATATATATATATATATATATATATATATATATATATATATATACATATATACATATATACATATATATATATATATATATATATATATATATATATATATATATATATATATATATATATATATATATACCTTCTTTCAAGTTTATGACAACTCAGTCGTGTTCTCAACGTATTTTTCCGTAGTATTTCTTAATATTCTTGTATCTGCCATTTCTAGTAACCGCTGTGTCTGAGAAATGTCAGGTTTAGTTTCTGCTGAATAAGTTATTAATGATGTCATAGTAGCTTTATATATACCGGAACTTGTTTCTGTTGTAATCCATCAATTTCTCCATAGTGTTTTAAACATCTTGCTAATGTATAAGCTCTCTTCCATAGCCCGTCCGACACACAAATCTTAATTTGCAATTTGAATTTGAATGGCTCTGTAGCTATTACTAACGACATATTTTATTAAATCTGTGAACTAATCTTGAAAAGTCATTTTCATTCTGAGCTAGAAATCGTCTATATGACAGAATATTTTTATTTATTTTCTGCCCATTATATATCTTCGTCTTATGCTTACGCTCCTTATTATTTCATCCATTATTTGTTTTGAATAGCAAGGGGCTAATATGCCTTTCTTCCTTATTCTGGTTCCTATGAATGTTAGTTCAGTAAGCTGTGCTCTATGGTGTTTCTGTCAATGTCTGCGATATTATCCAGGGGAATTTCTCTATTGTGCAGACGAAGAATTACAATTTAATCTGTCGAATGCTTTTCAGGTCGACGAAAGATAGGAAAGCCGGTCTATTGTAGCCGGTTGTCTTGTGCTGTCTGATTACAACTACAACATCCGTGCATGACCACCGCTACGATAATTCTGTTGTCTATCTTTGTGTTTATTCAATACAAATCGAATTTTAATTATCAATTTTAGAATCGTCATGACTTTATTTAAATAACAATTTTAATGGTTTGCTTTATTTAAATAACAAATCTCTCCTCCATTCATCTGGTACATCAGTGCATTTACTGAATGGTGTTGATAATGGTTACAGCAAAATTCTATTTTTCTATACAAAATATCTTATTAAAATTAAAAATAAATATTATTTACTTTTGTTTGGTTGTCCAGTGTATCAAAATTTAACGATATAAGCTGTCCATCTATGGTTTATATCAAGACGACGGAATGGCCCATTCCCATAGGCAATGATTCCTAAGCTCGAAACTTCTAAGTACTCTTTTATATCGATCAAAACGAAGTGTCGATTTTGCGAATCCCCCAGGATGTTTATATAATCCCTCGATAACTTGAGGCCACTGACGGCAGCAACCGGGATAACTCAATTTCAATTGTCAATTTGATTTTATCTTGTTTTTTCGATGTTTGACTTTTATTCAGTTTGCCACAAATATAAACCAAAGATAATTTATTTTACTACAGTTTGTATATACTTCTTTTATTTCTGTTTTTTTCTTAGAAATAAATCATATCCAATTTTTAAAAAACAATAATATAGATTTTTCAACTTTCAATATATCAGTAGAATAAGTAAACAACCTGACTTCTTGTTCATTTTTAAACAGTTCAGAATATTACAGTAACATTTATCATTAAAACTGATGGTATACTAGCCCCTTTCCACTTAAAAATTGCAAACAAAGACTTTTAAAATTTATAAAACAGGCTGTTATCAGGCGCGTTTTCAGTCGGAAACGCCTATAAGATCACTTCGGTGTCCGTCTGTTTGTCTGTCACACCCGATTTTCTCCGAAGCTATTTGACCTAAAAAGTTGAAATTTGGCACTAATATAGGAATTGAAACATTTTTACCAGGTCATCGAGTGGGGAGTAAAATCAGAGCTTGCAAAAACACGAATTCAGAAATATATATAATGTAATACTTTCGCACACTTTTCTTTGTATTATTTTCAAAAAATTGTGAAAAATCGCTGTCCCCCTCTTATCTCAAAAAGTTCTGATCAAAATATTTTGAAAAAATTCTGGAATATTCTCTATCGGGTGTAGATTGAGCGAAAATTATCATGAGTAATTTATCTGGTATATAAAAAAAAAATTCAAGGTCATCAGTTTTCAATAAAGATCGAAAAAAAACTTTGTTAAAAACTCATTTGGGATGTGCTTTATGAAGTCACTGATCATTTTATACCTCTGAAACAAAATTTTTTATTTTCAAAGCAATCAACGTATGGAACACTAATTACACAAGTCCAACGTGTACTTGACCGGTTATTTTAAGTAAGTACCGTTTGGAAAAATGGTTGTTCCACACATGCACACTGAGTGCCTGCATTCGTCCTACTTTCCCTTTAATTACACAGCCCCACAAAAAAAAAGTGGGGTATACTTTTGATGCGATATATCAGATCCGTAGTATTTTTTGCCCGCTGATCACGAATCTGACGTCAGAATATCGCCATCACATCTCAATTTTTTTCTAACCTCAAAAAATAGGTAAAAATTAGTAAAAATTAAGAAAAATATACTCCTAAAAAATTGATTCAAGCTTTTTCATGAATCCAAAGATGTATTAATATGTATTCGGACACGCTAAGCTAATATTCATCGGTTGGATTAAGCCATACAGTTCTGTTTTCTTTTTAACCTCAATAAATCAGACAGATATAGTGCTTCTCGAATGCAAAAACGAATTCAAATTAAAATTCAACCGATTCTTACCAAATTTGGTACACGGGGGTTTTTTGGGTTGCTGATCATGAATCTGAGGTCGGATTTGCAAAATTCAAAATGGCGGATCCAAGATGTTGGACAAAATTTTTGAAAACCAACCGATTCCTACCAAATTTGGTATACAGTTGGGGAATCCTCAAACCTGATACTCTTAAACCCTAAACCCTGAAACCTTAGACTTCCACACCCTGTAACCTCAAAAAATAGACCTCAATAACCCTGTAACTTTAAAAATGAGACCCAATAAACTCAAAACCAGGACTTTTAAACCATATACTTTCAAATAGTAGACCCTTAAGCCCTAGAATTGCGAAGGTTAGACCCGCGCCTAACTTTCCTTTTTTTGGCTATATCTTGTTCTTTTTTCTGCGAATGACCTATTCAAAGGCTTTCTGCCCAAACGCTTTTGAGGACTTGTTTCTCTTTTTAGCGACCAGCAATAGTCCGCTAGCATATGGTCATCCCATCGTCCTTGATACCGATTTTCTATGATTTTCAGATCTTGGTGAAAACGTTCCCCTTGCTCCTCACTGTAGTCACCAAGATTATCTGGGAAATCATCGATGTGGGAGTCCAGGAAATGTAATTTTAGATTCATTAAGCAACCTAATGTTTGAAAATTTTTTACCATTTTCTCGACTATTTCTTTATACTTAGGACTTTTATTATTTCCCAAAAAGTTTGTTGCGACTTCTTTAAAACTAAGCCAAGCAGCTTTTTCAACTTTATTCATTTTAGTAACAAATAATGAATCTTGAAACAATTTTCTTATTTGTGGCCCGTCAAATACGCCTGCCTTAATTTTAGCTTCAGAAAATTTTGGAAATTTTTTATGCAAATATTTGAAACATGGGCCGTTTGTATCTAATGCTCTCGTGAATTGCTTCATAAGTCCAAGCTTAATGTGAAGCGGGGGAATAAGAACTTTTCCTGGATCTACCAATGGTGGAAACAATACATTATTTTCACCAGGAGTGAACGATTCTCTTGTTGGCCAAATTTTTTTCTTATAATGACGTTCCCTGTCTCTGCTATTCCACAGACATTTATAACAGGGATAAAGTGTAAACCCTGACTGTTGGCCAAGCAATATTGTTACAATTTTCAGATCTTCACAAATTTTCCAGTTATGATCAGCATATTTTATTTTTATCAAAAGCTGCTTCATTTTTTCATATTGCTCTTCCATAACTGTGGAATGAGCAATCGGAATGGGAGCGTAAACGTTGGTATTATGCAGCAAAACTGCCTTAATGCTCCGTTTAGAAGAATCAATGAACAGTCTCCATTCTTCAGGATCGTATGAGTTATTTTGAAATTCATCCATTAGACCTTTTACATCGGTACAATATGAAAGTGACAATTCCTCGTCCATTGTGAAATATTTTCGAAATTCTTCATCTCTGTTTCTATAATAAGAAATCGTAGCTTCTGGCTTAAGTAAATGTCTTTTCTTTAAAAAGGAAGCAAGATGCTCTGAACCATCTTTGGATAAGCCTAAATCTCTGACTAGATCACTAAGTTCTGACTGTGATACGAGTATTGGTTCTGGTTTACGGTTGTATGGTAGAAATTCTTTATCTGTGTCACTAGTATATGATAGGTTGTCACTAGAACATTCATTAGTAACAGTGTTTGAATCTTTTTCGACAGTCTCAATGTTTTCGGCATGAACTGATAAGGTGAAATCATTTGTTTCCATAACATCAGCATCAAGTGGTTCAGGAGGTGGAATTAGTTTAGTTGGTCTTGTTACTGTCGAAACATCGTTATAAGTAATAGTGCTTTTATTTTTTCGGTTATGCCTAGATACAACATTCATACAAAAGTAGTAATCATTTTCACTGTATGGTCTATTCCATATTGCTGGTCTGGAATATTTAGTCGCCCTCTTATTGATGTACAACATTATTTTGCAAGAACTGCAAATGATGTGGGGAACCCAATCTGTATCCTGGTGCTGTATTTCAATGTTAAAACAATCCTTATATAAGGTTTTAATCTTATCCGTTATCGGTGACCCCATTTTACTCAATACGTGTTGACAGCAAATATAACAAAATGAAACACTGTTTTTATCGCACTTATGAAAAGTCCTTGTACCGTGAGACCGTTTTCTTGTAGCATTATACTCTACATGAGCCAAGTCACCCACACATGAAGAGCTACGTTCGCTGGATGACGACGGCTGCGGGCCCGCTTTCCCACCCTGACCAACCGCCGATACTGGGTTTCGAGTCCCTGCATCGTAATTCTCTTTCTTCTACCTGCCATGACGGCATCTAAGCCGTTATCCAGGGACTCTGCCGGCTAGTGGAGTAACACCGTTGCCCACCGTCACCACGTGGAGGTGCCCTGGATGCAGGTAGAAGAATAAAAATTGACCGATGAATTTTCTCGGCGTTCAAAATGGCGCGAAAACATCTGCCATCTTGAATTTTGCAAATCCAACCTCAGATTCGTGATCAGCGACCCAAAAAATCCCGTGTACCAAATTTGGTAAGGATCGGTTGAATTTTAATTTGAATTCGTTTTTGCATTCGAGAAGCACTATATCTGTCTGATTTATTGAGGTTAGAAAGAAAACAGAACTGTATGGCTCAATCCAACCGATGAATATTAGCTTAGCATGTCCGAATACATATTAATACATCTTTGGACTCATGAAAAAGCTTGAATCAATTTTTTAGGAGTATATTTTTCTTAATTTTTACTAATTTTTACCTATTTTTTGAGGTTAGAAAAAAATTGAGATGTGATGGCGATATTCTGACATCAGATTCGTGATCAGCGGGCAAAAATACTACGGATCTGATATATCGCATCAAAAGTATACCCCACTTTTTTTTTGTGGGGCTGTGTTATGGGTGTTTAATATGCCTCAAACCATTGACAAAACCGTCGATTGTAAAATACGCGTTGTAATTTGTTCCTTAAATGGACGGGAAGGAAGAATGGCAAAACGTTATTGGGACAATAGGGCAGTCTATAGCAAAAATACTATGAACGATGGAATGGTAAGAAAATAGGTTAGGGCGCAATGAGGGACGATGAGGGCGACCATCCTTCATTAATGATGACCTGGTATAGAAAGTTGATGAAAAAGTTCGAGAAAATACACGCTTTACGATTTCGTCTTTATCTAATGTATTTCCTCAAGTTTCAAGAAGTGTTCTCTATGAAATGCTTCACGACAATGCGTGTCTACACGTGGCTCATCGAACTCAAAATCGCATCGCGTCATATGGCTGGGCACATGTTGATCATCACAAGATAGACCTGATCTAGCATCCGGTGACTACCATTTGTTCTTGCACTTAAAGAAGCATCTTGGCGGTCAGCGCTACTATACCGACGACGACGTCAAAGCAGCCGTGGTGCAGTGGTTAGCAAATCACGCTGCAGAATCTTGTGAAGATAGAATAAAGAAGCTGGTCTTACGATAAGACAAGTGCCTTAATCTAGGTGGAAATTATGTTGAAAAGTAGATTAAGGTCTGGAAGTTCATGTAAAAATAGAATTGTCAAAAAAGTTACCTTGTGTTTTGTTAATATGAAGACGGTACTTAGAAACGAGCCTCGTATTTCGAACCTAATGCAACAACTGTCAAAAAAAATATTAGTCACATGTTAACAACAGATCTCGCAACCTAAAAAGCGAAAACCTTAATAGACAGCAATAGCGCATTTGTACATATAGTGCAGTAAAAGAAGCATTTGACACAGCCTAGATACAGCAATACAGTAATACCCCGCTTAGCGCGACCCCGTTACGCGCGGTTTCACTATAACGCGAATTTCAAATTTCGCGCTCATGTAGTCATTAACTTCTCTATGGTCGCGGGGGGATCCCCGCTTTCTCTGAATATTCTCTTTGAAGAATTGGGAATTCCCTGTCCTTCGACTTTGTTCTATGGGAATTTCCTCGTTCGTTTCGTGTGTTCATTTGTTCCGTAATGTTAGTTCGGTCGGCTGGCAGTTTTGTTTTAATATTTATTGGAGATACATACATACATAATTTAACCCTACGTTAAAAATGCCGCCTGTAAAGAAAAAAGAGCGTAAAAAGCGTCACTTTGGAATTGAAGATGAAAGTGTTAAGAAGAATGGAAAATGGAGGCAAAGCAACAATTGTTGGGAGAGATTTTGGACTCTCAGAATCGACTGTGAGAACGATTTATAAAAATCGGGAAAAAAAAAAATTAAAATCTCCAGCGAAGGTTCAACACCTATAAGTGCAACAAAACTTTCTCGTTCGAGATCATCTATCTTAGAAAGAATGGAGAAATTACTGTCAGTCTGGATCGAAGATTTGAATAAGAAGAACACACCACTAAGTCAAGATCTCATATGCACAAAAGCAAAATCTTTGTATGAGATGCTGAAAACAAAAGAAGGAGAAGGGAGTGCCACTCCGACTTTTGCTGCCAGCTGAGGCTGGTTCCATCGGTTCAAGCAGCGTTCTAATCTTCACAATATCCACATAACAGGCGAGGCGGCCAGCGCGGACATTCAAGCTGCAGCTGAGTTTCCAGACAAGTTTCAAGACTTCGTTAGACGAGAGAAAATTCCTGCTTGTCTCATCTTCAATGTTGATGAGACCGCACTTTACTGGAAAAAGATGCCATCTCGAACATTCATTTCTAAGGAAGAACGTCAAGCCAGTGGTTTCAAAGCTGCGAAAGATCGACTAACACTTCTGCTGGGTGGTAATGCCACTGGTGATTTCAAACTGAAACCTTTACTAGTGTACCATTCAGAAACACCCCGTGCAATGCGAGGCACAGACAAGACAAGTCTACCAGTTGTGTGGCGATCAAACAGAAAGGCGTGGGTTACACGGGAAATTTTTCAAGAATGGTATTCTAATAGTTTTTGCCCATCAGTCAAATCATACTGTGACAGAAATGGGCTTGAACCTAAAGTTATATTACTCTTAGACAATGCCCCAGGACATCCAACCTCACTTGATACGCCCAGAGACTTAAAAGTGTACGTAAAGTTCCTTCCACCAAACACTACGTCAATATTACAACCTATGGACCAGGGAGCAATAGCAAACTTCAAAGCTTATTACCATCGCCGCACTTTTAGCCAACTAATTCATGAAACTGACGGGGAAGGAAGACAGTCTATGCGAGAGTGGTGGAAGTCATACAACATTATGAAGTCTATTCACAACATAGAAGAGGCTTGGAAGGAAGTTAAAATGAGTTGTATGAATGGGGTGTGGCGTAATCTTTGGCCAGATGTAGTGGAAGCACCTAGAAGAATTGTCCAGATGCAGAGACAAGTGCTTGAAGACATTGCTGCAATGATTGAGGGGTCTGAACTTGAAGATGTCACGGTAGAAGATCTCGTAGAACTTGTAGCAACGCACGACGATCCTATTAGCAATGAAGATCTGATCGAGTTACAGAATAATCCTATCTACGATGAGGAAGAACAAGTAGAAGAGAAAGTTTTATCTTCAGGGGGAAATACAAAATGCACTTTCAAAAATTTATTCAGGTTTGGACATATTGCAGAGTATAGACAATAATGATGACCGTGTCTTGACCGTGTGTCAAACAATTAAAAACAGTGTTGGGTGTTATGAACGTATTTTACAAGAACGTAAACAAAACGTTACCCAAAAGACAATAGATGTATTTTTCCGTAAAAAATAAGAGTATGTATTGCATAAAGTGTTCTTAGAATTAAAGTGATTGATTAAAATGATTTGTATTTTTTTGTATTAAATTTTGACTATGTTTAATCATAAACCTCGATATACGCGAATTTCAGTTAACGCGATTTTTTTCGGAACGTATCCCTCGCGTAAAGCGGGGTATTACTGTATTATGATTTTATCCTCTCTGGGGTATCACCAGGAGTATTGTCTGTGTTTTGGACCTTGAAAAATTTGTGCTCTTTTGTTTATAAACAATTTAAGTTTTCAAAACGCGTTTTTTTTTAGCTTAAAATTTGAATAATTCCGGTTATATAAGTCGGATCGAGACAAAATGAAACAAACTCTTCATAATGAAATTTCCAACAAGTCCTCGTTGTTTTTACTAAGTGGCACAAGTGCGTACATAGCCTAAAAAATTGAAAAAAAACAGGCAGCAAACTGTTTTTTTTTTAAATTTTATTTTACAGGTCGACTAAGTAAACCGATCGACTTGAAACTTTCAGAAAATATGCCTTTTGTTATAACAAAAATAACCTGAAATTTTGGTATAAAAATATTGAACCCAGTGGGCACAATGGAATTTGTTATTTAAAATTTGAATTGCCCGCCATTTTATGCAATTTGGTCCAAAATGGATCATTTTTTTTCCAACGCCATTAAAAAAAATTTTTTTGAGTCATTTTAATCGTTTTTTTTACATTGCTTATTAATCAAATAACAACAACGTTTTTTCGGACATTTCGAAAAACACATTGTTAACGAAAATGGTAGAGAATCTACCAGATGTGATAAAAAAAATTTAATTTCTTTTTTTAAAATGGCCGAAAAACGCAAGGAATTTTAAATAATAAATTCAATTGTGTCCACTGGGTTCAATATTTTTGTGCCAAAATTTCAGGATATTTTTGTTATAACAAAAGACATATTTTCCGAAAGTTTCAAGCCGATTGTCGCCTATACAATAAAAAAAAACAGTTTTTCCCTGTTTGCGACTTAAAACCAACTAGGATTTATGGAAATTTCATTACGAAGAGTTTGTTTTTTTGGTTTCGATCCGACTTATATAACCGGAGGTATTCACATTTTAAGCTCAAAAAACGTATTTTGAAAACTTAAACTGTTTATAAACAAAAGTGCACAAGTGTTCCGAGGTTCAAAACTCAGGACAATACTCCTGGTGATACCCCAGAGAGAATAAAATCATAATATTGCTGTATCTAAACTATACCTATCTCATCATTATTTTGACCTTTTTTTACTGCACTAATAGTACTATTTGATCATAAAGTATCTAGTTATTGTAAAGCAACTGAAAATAGACAGAAGTCCATATTTCAGCAGTTTACTAGCTGTTCTCTTGTCCGTCAAATCCATCCTGAGGACTGACAAACAAGAGAACGGAATCAACTGGTACTTATCCCAGAAGTTACGCAGTACGATGGTAGGATACAACGAATTGTATTAAGTACGCATACCTATTACTCCATCGAAAGCCGACACAGCAGGTTTCGAGCCGACAGAGTGGTTGACACAGTCAACGCTTAAAAGCAGGTAGCGCTTTTCAAGGGATCCTCCTTAGGCATATATAGTTATTGTAAAGCAACTAAAAATAGACAGAGGTCCATATTTCAGCAGTTTACTAGCTGTTCTCTCTTCTGAGCGTTGACTGTGTCAGCTACTCTGTTGGCTCGAAAGCTACTGTGTCAGCTTTCAATGGAGTAATAGGTATGCGTACTTATTACAATTCGTTGCATCCTACCATCGTACTTTGTAACTTATGGGATAAATACCAGTTGATTCCGTTCTCTTGTTTGTCAGTCCTAGCCTGACTGACGAGCCATAATGCGGCGAAATGCGTCTCAGGATGGATTTGACGGACAAGAGAACAGCTAGTAAACTGCTGAAATATGGGTTTCTATCTATTTTCAGTTGGTTTACAATAACTATTCGAGGCTGGTTTGAACAGTCCGTGCAAAAATAAAAACTACTTATGTGTTTGGGGTAAACCTTTTTTATTTTTCGACATAGTCTCCTTTTAGGCTTATACACTTCGTCCAACGATGTTCTAGTTTGTTGGTCCCTTCCGAATAATAGGATTTGTCCAAGTCTGCAAAATATCCATTAGTGTCTGCAATCACCTCCTCGTTTGAATAAAATCTTTGTCCCGCCAGCCATTTCTTCAAATTGGGGAACAAATAGTAGTCCGAGGGAGCCAAGTCTGGAGAAAAGGGGGATGTGAAACGAGTTGGAATCCTATTTCCATTAATTTTGCGACCACAACTGCTGAGGTGTGTGCTGGTGCGTTGTCGTGATGGAAAAGGACTTTCTTGTGGGCCAATCGCGGGCGTTTTTCTTGCAGCTCGGTTTTCAAACGGTCCAATAACGATGAACAATATTCACCTGTAATAGTTTTACCCTTTTCCAGACAGTCGATGAGGATTATCCCTTGCGAATCCCAAAAGACAGTCGCCATAACCTTTCCGGCCGAAGGAACGGTCTTCGCCTTTTTTAGTGCAGATTCCCCCTTGGTAACCCATTGTTTAGATTGTTGTTTGGTCTCAGGAGTATAGTAATGTATCCATGTTTCATCTACAGTGACGAAACGATGCTTAAAGTCCTCCGAATTTTTCTGGAACAGCTGCAAACCATCCTTTCAACACTTCACACGATTCCGTTTTTGGTCAAGCGTGAGCAATCGCGGCACCCATCTTGCGGATAGCTTTCTCATGTCCAAATGTTTATGCAAAATATTATGTACCCGTTCAGTCGAGATGCCCACAGCACTAGTAATCTCACGCACCTTAACTCTTCTGTCATCCATCACCATATCATGGATTTGATCAATGATTTCTGGAGTCGTAACCTCCACAGGCCATCCAGAACGTTGAGCGTCACTTGTGCCCATATGGCCAGTCCGAAAATTTTGAAACCACTTTATAAACTATTCTAATCGAAGGTGCAGAGTCACCATAATGTTTATCAAGCTTCTCTTTAGTCTCCTGAGGCGTTTTGCCTTTCATAAAGTAATGTTTAATCACCACACGAAATTCTTTTTCGTCCATTTCTTGAAAATCACTCGACTTCCTTGATTCACACGAATGCCAAACACAAAGAAATAGACCAATATGGCTGAAACTTGGTGTGCGTTCATTCAAGAGATGCTACTAACTAAACATGACCTCGATACGCGCCGGTGGTGCCATCTTTCGGACTTTGCACGGACTTTTCAAACCAGCCTCGTATATCCTGAGGAGGATCCTCGAAAAGCACTACCTGCTTTTAGGCGTTGACTGTGTCAACCACTCTGTCAGCTCGAAAATTGCTGTGTCAGCTTTCGATGGAGTACTAATAATAATAATAATAGTACTTTTATTTTTCCAGCGACATTTTACAATAAATGTATGGAATTCGTCGCTATACAACACTAATATAAATAATACAGATAACATTAATAGAGTATAACACAAACGATCTCTATACAATTTCTAAAGATGATTAGATATTCCAAAACTCATCCAAACTATAGAATTCTCTATTGATTAAAAAAACGCTTAAGATTCGTTTTATAGCTCAAAAGACCATGGTCTGTCCCAACATGCCGGCGAAGCCCGGTTAAACACAGCACGTCCCAAGTTCTGTGGAGAGTTCTTACCGATGTTCAATCGACTCAACGGCACATAAAGACTGTCTCGGCCCCGAGTTGGCTAACTGTGAATATTAACATGTTGCATTTGATTTATTTAAATAAATATATTTACTCAACTCATATATAAAAATTCCAGAAGCGTCAAAAGCCGCAATCGCGCAAACTGTGATCTGCATGATGAGCCCGGAGAAACACCCAGCATAGCTCTCATGACCCTCTTCTGCGCGACTAAAATATTCTTTGCTGAGGAGGAAGAACCCCAAAAACAAATTCCATAGCGCAGTCTTGATCCCACATATGCATTATAAAACACAAACTGCTTAATTTGGAGCACAACATGCTGCACTGCTCCTTTCAATCAAGATTCTGGTCCATTATTAGACCCAGAAACTTTAAATAGCCTCTCCGCCCACTAATATGTTCAGATTGTCAATTGTTTTGGTTTGTGGTGTGTGAAATCTAACATAACTCTTCTTGGAGCTATTCAGATGCAGAGAATTGTTATTAAACCATTGCATCAGCGATCTCATTCCGACACTACACATATCTACTAAGCTTGTATGGTCCAAAGAGGATACTATAAATAACGAGTCATCTGCGAACAGAGCTATCGTCCATCCAGGTTTAACCACCGATGCCAGATCATTGATATAACATGTAAACAAAATTGGTCCCATTACGGACCCTTGTGGAACACCCAAACCAATGGTATTGATGTCCGATGCAAAACATTCTCGTCCCATTCCAGGATCTCCATAAGAAACTGAGACAAACTGTCTTCTGTCCTTCAAGAAGCTCATCAGCCAGCCCAGTGCAGGTCTCCTCACTGCATATGCCTCTATCTTGCCCGGGCGAAACCGGTGATCTACAGAATCGAATGCCCTGCTTAAGTCACAAAAAATCCCAACAGGCCTTTCTCAGCTCTCCATAAGGTCTATTAATTTCCCATAAAATGGTGAGTAGCCGTCATGGTAGAACAATCTCGATGAAACCCAAACTGGAGATAAAGTTCTGTTTTTCTCTAGAAATGGCTCTAATCTGCTCAAAAACCAATATTCAAATATTTTTGAGAACATAGGAATGAGCGCCACTGGACGATAATTCTCCATTAAATGAATATCACCATTCTTATGAACCGGCACAATCTTGTTCATTTTCAGTATTTCCGGAAATAAGCCCTCCGCAAAGCTCAGATTTATAAGGAAAGTTAAAACTCCTGAAATAGGCTCTATCACGTGCCTTATGAGTGACCCTGATATGTCATCAAAACCGACAGATTTTTTTATTTTTGATTTTGTTTCCCACGATGGATATAAGCTCAATATTAGTGACACCGGACAAAAACAAGCTATCTGATGCCGTCTCTAAAGAGGTCGGAATAAGCTTAGCGGGCATCGGAATTCTATCCACAACCTGCAACGGTGCATTCTTAAAAAAGCTATTGAATATATTTGCAACACCTATCGGATTGAGCTCTAAGCTTCCGTCATTCATTATTTTAGAATTTTTTGCCTTGTTTCTCTTGTCAGTAAGGTCCTTAACTATACCCCAAGCCTCTTTTATAGGATTTTGAGAATTTTGAATTCTTCCTCTGTAGAATAATTTCTTACTCTCCTTGACCAAAGCCTCATGTGCCCTCTTGGCATCCTTATACACCTATGGAAACCTATGCTTTAACTTAAAGATCTCCCTGAGAGCCAAACTGGATTGCCAAAGCTCCCTGCTGACCCATCCTCGGCAAGCTTGCCGAGGACGTAGTGTTTTTAACGGAAAATTAAGATTAAAGTAAACTAGAAAACTATTATTAAAATTTTCAAATGCACTATTCACGTCACCCGCCTCGTATACTGCCAACCAGCTTTCAGGCCGATTGTCGCCTATACAATAAAAAAAAACAGTTTTCGCCTGTTTGCGACTTAAAACAACTAGGATTTGTTGGAAATTTCATTATGAAGAGTTTGCTTTTTGTCTCGATCCGACTTATATAACCGGAGGTATTCACATTTTAAGCTCAAAAAACGTATTTTGAAAACTTAAAAAAAACTGTTTATAAACAAAAGTGCACAAGTGTTCCGAGGTTTAAAACTCAGGACAATACTCCTGGTGATACCCCAGAGAGGATAAAATCATAATATTGCTGTATCTAAACTATACCTATCTCATCATTATTTTGACCTTTTTTTACTGCACTAATAGTACTATTTGATCATAAAGTATCTTGTTATTGTAATGCAACTGAAAATAAACAGAAGTCCATATTTCAGCACTTTACTAGCTGTTCTCTTGTCCGTCAAATCCATCCTGAGGACTGACAAACAAGAGAACGGAATCAACTGGTACTTATCCCAGAAGTTACGCAGTACGATGGTAGGATACAACGAATTGTATTAAGTATACATACCTATTACTCCATCGAAAGCCGACACAGCAGGTTTCGAGCCGACAGAGTGGTTGACACAGTCAACGCTTAAAAGCAGGTAGCGCTTTTCAAGGGATCCTCCTTAGGCATATATAGTTATTGTAAAGCAACTAAAAATAGACAGAGGTCCATATTTCAGCAGTTTACTAGCTGTTCTCTCTTCTGAGCGTTGACTGTGTCAGCCACTCTGTCGGCTCGAAAGCTACTGTGTCAGCTTTCGATGGAGTAATAGGTATGCGTACTTATTACAATTCGTTGCATCCTACCATCGTACTTTGTAACTTATGGGATAAATACCAGTTGATTCCGTTCTCTTGTTTGTCAGTCCTAGCCTGACTGACGAGCCATAATGCGACGAAATGCGTCTCAGGATGGAATTGACGGACAAGAGAACAGCTAGTAAACTGCTGAAATATGGATTTCTATCTATTTTCAGTTGGTTTACAATAACTATATATCCTGAGGAGGATCCCTCGAAAAGCGCTACCTGCTTTTAGGCGTTGACTGTGTCAACCACTCTGTCAGCTCGTATAGCCGTCATGGTAGGACAATTTCGACGAAACCCAAACTGGAGATAAAGTTCTGTTTTTCTCTAGAAATGGCTCTAATCTGCTCAAAAAACAATATTCAAATATTTTTTGAGAACATAGGAATGAGCGCCACTGGACGATAATTCTCCATTAAATGAATATCACCCTTCTTATGAACCGGCACAATCTTGTTCATTTTCAGTATTTCCGGAAATAAGCCCTCCGCAAAGCTCAGATTTATAAGGAAAGTTAAAACCCCTGAAATAGGCTCTATCACCTGCCTTATGAGTGACCCTGATATGTCATCAAAACCGACAGATTTTTTTATTTTTGATTTTGTTTCCCACGATGGATATAAGCTCAATATTAGTGACACCGGACAAAAACAAGCTATCTGATGCCGTCTCTAAAGAGGTCGGAATAAGCTTAGCGGGCATCGGAATTCTATCCACAACCTGCAACGGTGCATTCTTAAAAAAGCTATTGAAATATTTGCAACACCTATCGGATCGAGCTCTAAGTCATTCATTATTTTTAATTTTTTTGCCTTGTTTCGCTTGTTGGTAAGGTCCTTAACTATACCCCAAGCCTCTTTTATAGGATTTTGAGAATTTTGAATTCTTCCTCTGTAGAATAATTTCTTACTCTCCTTGACCAAAGCCTCATGTGCCCTCTTGGCATCCTTATACACCTGTGGAAACCTATGCTTTAACTTAAAGATCTCCCTGAGAGCCAAACTGGATTGCCTAAGCTCCCTGCTGACCCATCCTCTGCAAGCTTGCCGAGGACGTAGTGTTTTTAACGGAAAATTAAGATTAAAGTAAACTAGAAAAATATTATTAAAATTTTCAAATGCACTATTCACGTCTCCCGCCTCGTATACTGCCAACCAGCTTTCACTCTTTAAATTATTATAAAACGCTTTTATACTACTTTCAGAAAATAATCTTTTCTGTACATTAGATTCGTGACTCTGAATTGTCAGAAATTCACAGATATCGACTAATATAGTTATCTGATTGAAAATGTTGTTATCTTCAACAACACATCCCAGCGTACTACCAGTATACACATGGTCTAACAAATAATCTTGCCTCGTCGGGATTGTCACAATGTTAAATATCTTAAAACTACTTAGAATATTATTTAGAACTACATAGTCTCCTCTATCCCTATTTGGATCCAAATTAAAATCCCCAGACAAGATTATTTCGGCTCTTGGATCATAAATTTCTTCCAAAAGAACAGTAAGGCTATCACAGAAGGTTGTAAAATTGCCATTAGGAGAATGATAACGAGTCAAAATATACACCCTAATATTAGAATGTAGAATAAGCACTATTCCACAAATCTCAAAGTCTCTCTCCACACACTCTCTCCTGTCCAAATTTAGTGGTTCCGCATTAACACTACGATGGCTCAGATACCAACCCCTCCACCCTTTTGGTTAAATCTGAAAAAACTTGAGATATTGATAAAATTGTCGATAAATACCAAAGATAAACTTTCGGTTTTGCACCTTGGTTCACAAAACACAATTGTTTGGTTTTATCAGATTGCAAATATGTGCTCGCAATCAAGTCTGCTTTGACTTGGCTCAGTGATTGACAGTTCAAAAAGAGAATTTCATACCCTGTTGTGGCACTCTCACCTACCTTTTCTCTCCATTCGTTGTCCTTGTTTGAAAAAATAATAGATATGCGAGTTACGACCCTCCTATAATACTAAAACTGCTAATGTAAGCATTAGTCATAAGTAAGATAAGAAATGTTATAAAAACCCTAAAGTACGATGATTAACTACTATTGTTCTTTCATTTGTTGTGAGAGCTGTATTCTGATTTTCCAAAACCTCCCAAAATTCGTTGTACGTTTCGAATAAAAGTATTTTTTATTAAACAAAAAGTGTTTTTTAAAAAAGAACTTCCATCGGTCCGACGTATAACTTGCGTACTTAATACAATTCGTCATAAAGTATCTATCATTTCAAATATGTAGTTGAGGGCTTGCGCATTTAATGTTTAGTGCCAGAAAGTCAAATTTAGTATTTATAAAATTATATAAAAGCAACACTATGTTTTAATTTCCAATATATTTAAAGTAACTTGACAATTGTTTCACCATACAATGACTTCTTCAGAAGTAAATAAGAACGAAAAATATTTGGTAGTAATCCTGGTTATATAGTGCTTAAAACTATCCTTAATTACCTAAGATGCTAATAATTTTATTATATTATTTACAGACAGAATTATTTTAAGAATGCAAATCTGTGGTACTATTTCAGAGAACTAATAAAGTTTAAGTAAGGGTGAATGGTTTAAGTCTACCTGTTCGTTTAATAATTGATTGGAGTTTTTCCGTTTGTCAATTTCAAGACAATCAAGCAAATTTAATTTTTTAGATTTATATTCTACATGTAGGATTTTTAACGTATCATCAAAATTATGGGATTTGTTTATTATATGGGTTGTGTAATGTGAATTTATTTTTTAAATAACTATGTTTATGTTCTTTAATGCGAGTTTCAAAAGATCTACCAGTTTGTCCTACGTAGGTTTTAGTACAAGATCCACAATTTAATAAATAAACTTCTGATTTTAAGAATTTCTTAAATTTGGTTTTGTTATTCAAAATTATATTCCCTAAGGAATTACTGGTTTTGAATGCTATTTTATTTTTCTTTTTTATTAAATGTTTGAAAATTGTTCTAGTTATTTTCCCTGTGTATGTGAGTATACTAAATTTTCCTTTTTTGTCATTAATTGTGGGATAAATTAGACAGACTGCTTGTTCAAAGGATTTTTTATTCAAGATATTATCTATAATGTTGGGGTCATATCCATTATTAATTGCTATTTGTTTGATTATGTTGAATTCTTTATGTATGAAAGATTTAAAAGCTGCCATTTTGTGAGTATAAGGGTTGGATGAACCATTGTGTATGACTATTCAACCCACCCTTATACTTACAAAATGGCAGCTTTTAACTCTTTCATACATATTTTGTTACATATCCCTATGACTAAAACTAATTTTAACAAAGAATTCAACATATCAAACAAATAGCAATTAATAATGGATATGACCCCAACCTTATAGATAATATCTTGAATAAAAAATCCTTTAAACATGCAATCTCTCTAATTTATCCCACGATTAATGACAAAAAAGGAAAATTTAGTACACTCACATACACAGGGAAAATAAATAGAACAATTTCAAAACATTTAATAAAAAAGAACAATAAAATAGCATTCAAAGCCAGTAATTCCTTAGGAAATATAATTTTGAATAACAAAACCAAATCTAAGAAATCCTTAAAAACAGGAGTTCATTTATTAAATTGTGGATCTTATACTACCTACGTAGAACAAAGTGGTAGATCTTTTGAAACTCGCATTAAAGAACATAAACATAGTTATTTAAAAAATAAGAACAATACACATTACGTAACCCATATAATAAACGAATCCCATAATTTTGATGATACGTTATAAATCCTACATGTAGAAAATAAATCTAAAAAATTAAATTTGCTTGAATGTCTTGAAATTAACAAACGGAAAAACTCCAATCTATTATTAAACGAACAGGTAGACTTAAATCATTCACCCTTACTTAATCTTTATTCTCTGAAATAGTGCCACAGATTTGCATTCTTAAAATAATTCTGTCTGTAAATAATATAATAAAATTATTAGCATCTTAGGTAATTAAGGATAGTTTTAAGCACTATATAAGCATGATTACTACCAAATATTTTTTGTTCTTATTTACTTCTGAAGAAGCCATTGTATGGTGAAACAATTGTCAAGTTACTTTAAATATATTGGAAATTAAAACATAGTGTTGTTTTTTATATAATTTTATTATGAATTTCCAACAAGTGTCGGCTAACACAATCACAGAATTTAGTACTTATTTTAGAAAATATTGTTGACAAGTCCTAGGTAAAATCACTTCGCCGATTATCTTTTTTGTAGTTAATTAATTTCAACGTTAATAATGAAAGAGCAAAAAGTTTACACAACACATTAGCCAAGATTCTTATTAAACTCATGTCGTTTCCATTACCCCACGGCTTATTAGACACTTGTCGATTTATAAAACGATTAGCGTTCGGTTAATGTTTACCTGACAACTTAATACAGGAGTCTGGTGTTTAAATATTAATTTTACGGTACATTAGGAATTTTCTAAAACCTGCAGCTTTTTAGGTTATTTATCAAAAGCCGTTAAAATACTGGAGATTAAAATTTTAATAACGGGAGTGTTGTATATACGCAATATGATTAGGAGAGTGTTTGACTGTAAAATTTCTGGTAGATACGGGGGTCTTCCATTAATAGCCGCCATTTTGAACTAATCCATTAAGGATGTATGACTTTTGATTACTAATAGCGGCCATGCTGGTTGTTATGTTTGACATCGGATGTCAGTTGTGTTTGTGTTTCACGTTAAAAGAACGCTTGGAAATTGTCCAAAATTACTCGTTTTCTCCAAAATTTCTTCCCAGAATTTGACAAAATTGACGCAGACGACTTTTATTTCAACAGAATGGCGCACCGCCACATATTTCCGGCCCAAATATGGCTTTATTGCCAGTCATTAATTTCACGTCATGGCCCAACCGCTTGGCCGCCGAGATCGTACGATTTAACGCGTGTGTGTTTTCTTTGGGGCCACGTTAAATCACAAGTTGACAGCAACAAATCAGCAACTCTTGATGCACTTGAAGCCAACAACAACAATCAAGGCCGAAAATGCTGGCCCGAGTTATGAAAAATTGGCGTAAGCGGATTCGTGTCTGCAAAAAGTGCCGCGGAGGCCATTTGAACGATATCTTGTTTAAATCTTAAATGGCATAAAATTTCCGGTTAAATAAAAGTTTCAGAATGAATTTTGCTTAAAAACTCTTTGTTTTATTCAATTTTAAAGTTAGAACGCTCTTAATGGAATATCCCTTATATGCTATTTTTCATTTATCAACGAGGTAGCTGCCATTCTATTGGCAACTGTCGAAAAAAACTATACTCTGAAATAAAATTAATCGTCATAGGCTTTAACAACGCATTAAATTTTTTTTATAGGCCTATCACACGAGCTTTTTTAGTGTTCCGTACGGAACACTTATAAGATCACTTCGGTGTCTGTCCGTCTGTCTGTCCGTCTGTCACACCCGATTTTCTCTTTTTCGAAACTATTTGTCGTAGAAAATTGAAATTTGGTAATAATATAGGAATTGATGGCCTCATCAGAGCCACGTAGATTTGAAAGTTAAATTTTGACTTAAGGGTTAGTTTTGGGGGTGAAATCGGAAGTGAAAAAAAATTTTTTTTTTTTTTAGGTAATCGAATGTGGTGTCAAATGCAAGCTTGTGAAAACACGAGTAAAAAATATATATATAATGTAATACTTGCGCGCACTTTTCTTTGTATTATTTTTAAAAAATCGCGAAAAAATGGCTATCCACCCGCCTTATCTCGAAAAGTACTTATCAAAAAAATTTTGAAAAAATTCTGGAATATTCTTCACGGGGTGTAGATTGAACGAAAATTATCACGAGTGCATTACCTATAATAATTTATCTGGTATATAAAAAAAACAAAAATTTCAAGGTCATCAGATTTCAGTAAAGAGTGGAATCAAACTTTGTTGAAAACTCATTTGGGGTGTGTTTTGTGAAATCACTGATCATTTTATACCTGTGTAACAAAATTTCTTATTTGAAAAGCAATCAACGTACGGAACACTAATTGCGCAAGTTCAACTTGCACTTGACCGGTTATTTTTTATGGGTCTAGCACACGTGCTACAGGGAAGTCCCTAATGCGCTCTAGGAGCGGCATGTGTGCGGAAGCACGGCGCGGTGCAAGTGCAGTGCCGCAGGAAAATCCCTATAGCGCTACAGGAACGACACGTGTGCGGAAAAAAGCGATGCACGTTGGTTTTAAATCGCTGTAGATTGTACTCCGTCGGAAACACAGTCCTGGGCAAATTATTCCAAAAGTATGAGGTTAACCATATAAAAGACTGCTTGAAAAGGTTGTACCAGGACAAGCTGAATCTCGTACGGATGTGAATTATTAGCGCCACGTGTATTTCTAGCATGTACCGCTCTGGGAGGAATTAAGCGGGCTACATCCATCCAACACTTTCCATGAAAATTCTTTAAGAATAGACTTAAGCCGCCAACCTTTCTTCGATGTTCCAACAAATCAAGGTTGCTAGCCAGTTCCGGGTCTCCAATCAGGTGAACAGCTCTCTTTTGAATAGAATCCAACAAATGCAGTGTATGTTTGGGAGCAGAGTACTAAATATGGTAGCAGTATTCCATCGTTTGTCGAATTTGAGCTTTGTACAGAATTAACAGTTGTTGTGGAGTGTCAAGCTTTCTAGTTCGAAATAATATTCCCAGCTTTTGCGAAGTACTCTTTGCTATGCTTGCAACATGTTCATACCAACACATATTTGCTCCCAAATTAACGCCCAGCAAATTGAACGACGATGCTAGAGAAATGGAGTGCCCCGATATAACTACGTCGGATTCAGCAACGCACTGTGTTCCAGGAATTTAATTTTTTATTCAAAATTATCTACAGGTCTTAATTTCAACCGACGTTGATATATATTTTCTTAAATGCTCGTAACTAAATTTCTAAAAAGTCTCTTGAAGCCGATTTTTGAATTATGGCCAATCTTTGGTTATTTTTTTACCATTCTGGGATAATTTTTAGTAATTTTTTCGAAGTTTGCAATATTTGAATGAACAAACCAAAGCAGTTTATGTTTCTTGATCCACATAATCTGAAATCTGTTGCTTCAAGACCTAAAGGTCGCAAGGTGAATCAACATAGCCATTTTTCAAACATAAATCGCTAAGGTTTGTTCTAACCAATATTGTAAATCTGACTAAAATGATGATAAATGGTCAAAATATATTCAGGTAATGGCCGTAAAATGGTTAATTCATCTTGTAACCTTTAGGCCTTGAAACAACAAATTTCAGATTATGTGGATCGAGAAACATAAATTGCTTTGGTTTGTTGATTCAGATATTACAAATTTTAAAAGAATTACTAAAAATTATCAAAAAAATGTAGAAAAATAACCAAAAACTGGCCATAATTCAAAAATTCATAATTCAAAAATTGGCTTCGAGAGATTTTTTCAAAATTTAGTTACGAGTATTTAAAAAAAAAATATATATCCAAATCGGCTGGAAATTAAGACCTCTAGATAATTTTGAACGAAAAATGAAATTCCTGGAGCACAATGCATGTTCACTTTTTTTAAAAAAAAAACTGCCGCCTGAGTTTTTGTATCGTTTAAATTCTAGTTGGTTACTGTTACCCCCAAGATGAAATTTCTTCCAGGTCTTTGTTAAGTTCAACGACCTCCTGTTGTCTCCGGATATTTGCATGAGTAGCCGATATTCGAGCGTTCAAAGTTCGTATTGTCATCTGCAAAGCTGTAGATTAAATTCCTGATCTTTTCCAGCGGATCGTTAATGTAAATGAAAAAGAAAATAAGAGACGATATGGAGCCTTGGGCACACAGGCGTTGATAGTGAAGATGTTAGAAAGAAACCCGGTGATTACTACTCGTAGAGAACGTTCTTTGAGGAAACTTGAGAGTCATAAACAACACTTTTCAGACGTACCAGAAGAGAGCAGTTCAGCCAACAATCCATTGTGCCAGACACGGTCGAATGCCTTGGACATATCAATTACAACCGCTCGAGATTCTTCACAGTGTTCAATGGCTTTGCTTCAAACATCTGTTACATAAAATCTCCTGTTGATCTATGTTTATGAAAACCATATTGACGGTTGCTAATAATTTTGAATCCTTCAAGATATTTTAGAAGATGCTGATTAATAGCATTTTCCATTCCATATTGAAAGCAGTGCGACTAGTCGGTAGTTGTTTGGCAAGGTCTTCTTTGGGTATCAGCGGCGCATTTTTCAGCAGAAAAGCAATATTGCGCTCTCTGTAGGATAGGTTGAAAAGACTACAGAAAACTGGTGTTAATTGTCTCGCGCAGTTTTTGAGTACTATGGTAGGTATTCCGTCAGCGCCAGAAGCTTTTTAGTGTTTAGCTTCATTAAAATATGTTTTATGACTCGCTGTCTGAAGACAATATCGGGCATCCTTGACTGCACTGTAAGAATAGTAGGTGGTGATTTTCCTCGAAAATCAACAGTAGAAATGTGAAGCAAGAAACAAACTTCTTGCTTGCCCCAGCAATTCCAAGTCCTTCTGGACTAAGACAGTTAGTCAACATTTCACCAAAGCGAACTTGTTGGCTGAACTCTTTGCTTCACATTCTACTGTTGATTTTCCTTGAAAATCAACAGTAGAATCTGAAGCAAAGAGTTCAGCCAACAAGTTCGCTTTGGTGAAATTTTGACTAACTGTCTTAGTCCAGAAGGACTTGGAATTGCTGGGGCAAGCAAGAAGTTTGTTTCTAAATCATTGATTGTGTGCCTCCTTAGTTTAGCAGATAATTTCTTTGTATCTGTTCAGGGTACAAACCAAGATGTTACGATTTATGACGGTAGGATTTTCACGCCATTGTCGGTAGGTGTTTAGAAGCAACAGTTTCTTTGCATTTTCGGTCAAACCAAGGCTTGCCTTTGGAAGGCCATATCTTCGAAAAGGGGATATAAGTGTCCATTCTATTCAAATTAACATCGGAAACCTCCTTAGCGCAGTCGGATGGGTCGTCGGATCGAAAACAAACGTCTAACCAAGGAAAGTTCGAAAATATTCCATGAGTTTTTCCCATTTAACAGTGCCAAATCTTGCGCCTCTTTGTCACTGATTGGTAGGACACTTGATGTTGAGAGCAGTTTATGATTGGAAGAACAGAAGGGCGAATTTTCGGTAACAGAGTAAATCTCTGGACTGGTGGTTAAAATTAAATTACAAAGACTGGCAAACTCTTCATCTCGACCAGGGATCCGTGTTGGCTCGTCAATAAGCTGAGTTAAGCCACAACTTATTGAGAATGATTCAGCTTCATGACTGTGTTCGTCGGTAGTACTTGAATATTAAGCAAGTTGATGTTGTGCACATTAAAAGTCGCCCAGGATGGCAATTTTGGCATTTAGGTAGTTAATCTGTAAATGATCGATGGTATCTGCAAGAGAAGCAAAAAGTGTTCTAACCTTGTGGTTTGTTAAGTTGTTATTTTTAACCACATAACATCGAGTTTTGGTGCTCCAGAGCCTCTTCTCGTTGACAAGAGAGGTCGCTTCCAAAATTACGCTTAAATCGAAAATACAAGTCGTATCCAGGCTAGAGAAAGTTGACTGTGCTGATCGATGAGCTGACCTGGTTTCACAGAGAGCGAGTACATGAGGTTTACTTGATTGCAGGTGTTGGTGCTCCGAATTTATGTTCGCGTTTAAACCACGTATTTTGCAAAAAATCCATTTTAAAAGGTGTGATCTCGGCATGTTGACGCCCCTAAATCAGCCCCCACCCGGAGATCCGAACGGGGGACTATTTTACCTATCGAATTTTTTGTATCGAGGTGCCTCATCAAGCTATTTGGTCCCACAGTCCGGGGACATCGGCACAGCCACGAAACGTTAAGCAACTTCACGCAGCTTAAGCCGATACGATAGTATCACATAGGGCGATGCCTGGTGAGATGTGGACATCTACCATCTAAGTTGTTCTTTTAGTCGCCTTCTACGACCGGCAGAACGTACCGGCGGAGATATTCTATCCTGCTCCCCTACGGGGGATGATTGATAGCCTTTGACATAACTTTCAATATTATTTAAAGCAGTGTGACTGGTTGATAGTTATTTGGCAACATATTCTTGCATTTTTTGGGTATCGGTTGAACTAGCAGCGTATTTTCAGCAGGAAGAAAATATTCTCTTTCTGTAAAATAGGTTATCAATACGTGTCGTAGGACAGTATAATAAAAAACCAATATAATTTTGGCATGGATTGTATATCAGCTAAAATAAATAATTTTTAAAATCATAATTCGATCATTGATTGTGTTAGCCGATACTTGTTGGAAATTCATAATAAAATTATATAAAAACAACTCTGTTTTAATTTCCAATATATTTAGACATATCTATATCAAAAGTGAACAATAAACACGATTCTTAGACATATCTATATCAGAAGTGAACAATAAACACGATTTCTCGATTTTTCACAAACCTTCACATACTGACACAGTCATACACAATAGTTCATTCCACCCTTATACTCACAAAATGGCAGCTTTTAACTCGTTCATACATGGATTGTTACACATCCCTATGACTAAAACTAATTTTAACAAAGAATTCAACATAATCAAACAAATAGCAATTAAATATATAATAAAAGACTGTTTTTAGTCAATTTCCACCGGTTTATTTGAATTGCGATGATAGGTTTCTCTGTCGATGCGATGCGAAAAACTGGGGAAATTTTTAAATCAAGAAAATTTTTAAATCAAAAACATTTATACAACGAAATTACAGAACACGAAAAAAGTTTCATCAATAGAAAATCTAATTCAACATATGCTAATTATCTTTTAACAGAAAATTACACATTTAACAAGAATTTCAAAATTTTACTCACCCAACAAAAAGGTTTAAAACTAAACCTTTTAGAGACAATGCAAATAAATCGATTAAGGGCTACAGGTACTTTGCTCAACGACCAGGTAGATTTAAGCAATTCACCATTATTGAATTTTATTTTCCTAATTCCAAATCTGTGTGGGTTTTCCAATACTATCAATGTAATTTAATTAGGTGTAAATATTATAATTAAGAAATTATATAAAATTGTGAACATTAAACCTAACTTGACAGTATAAAATGTAGATCTGAAGAAGCTGCATCTACAGCGAAACGCGTTATCGCAATTTAAATAAACCAGTGGAAATTGACTAAAAACAGTCTTTTATTATATATTTATAATGAATTTCCATCAAGTACAAGCTACAACCATCCAAAATAGCAATTAATAATGGATATGATCCCAACATTATAGATAATATCTTGAATAGAAAATCCTTTAAACAAGCAATCTCTCTAATTTATCCCACAATTAATGACAAAAAAGGAAAATTTAGTACACTCACATACACAGGGAAAATAACTAGAAACAATTTCCAAACATTTAATAAAAAAGAACAATAAAATATAGCATTCAAAATCAGTAATTCCTTAGGGAATATAATTTTGAATAACAAAACCAAATCTAAGAAATCCTTAAAATCAGGAGTTTATTTATTAAATTGTGGATCTTGTACTAAAACCTACATAGGAAAAACTAATAGATCTTTGAAACTCGCATTACAGAACATAACTAGTTATTTTTAAAAATAAGAACAATTCACATTACGCAACCTATATAATAAACGAATCCCATAATTTTGATGATCCATTAAAAATCCTACATGTAGAAAATAAATCTAAAAAATTAAATTTGCTTGAATGTCTTGAAATTAACAAACGGAAAAACTCCAATCTATTATTAAACAAACAGGCAGACTTAAACCAATCGCCCTTACTTAATCTTCATTAGTTCTCTGAAATAGTACTACAGATTTGCATCCTTAAAATAATTCTGTCTGTAAAAATATAATAAAATGATTAACATAATCTTAGGTAATTAAGGATAGTTTTAAGCACTATATAACCAGGATTACTACCAAATATTTTTCTTTCTTATTTACTTCTGAAGACCTCACTGTATGGTGAAACAATTGTCAAGTTACTTTAAATATATTGGAAAATTAAAACATAGTGTTGTTTTTATATAATATCATAATTCGAACTGGTTTTTATTTTGTATTAAAAACTGTTTTCGTGGACACATGGTATAATTAATAAAATATATAATAAGATGTATTCTTCATATAGTTTTTCATTTGATACAGTATTTTTATTGCAACGAATTCCCTCATGTAAAATATCTAGTCCCACGTTTTCAATAAGTGTGAAAACTAAAAATTGTCAGAGTGGGATATTTTAAGATGTTTTCAGGCGAGAGAAATAGAATATGACACATGTAGGAAATTATATGTTAGGAGCATCGTCGTTGCGAAACCATTGGAAATATTGGCCTGTTAACGGTGAGTTTTTGCACAAACAATGCCGTAATCCTGTTAGTGAATATATTTTTATATTTTATTGTAAACTAGTAGTAGTGCATTAACGGACAGACAGACAGACAGAGAGACGTTGCGTTTTATATATATTATAGATTTTTTTTGATAAATATTGAGTTAAGAATTAAAAAAAGAAAAAACGTAAATCAGATAAGTGGTTCTCGAATAATAAGCGCACTAACGGACATACAGACAGACAAAGAGACGGTGCGTTTTATATATATCATTATATAACATTAAAGAACATTAAAGAACATATGTATAAATTAAAAAAAAACACGTAAATCGGATAAGTGGTTCTCGAATGATAAGCGCACTAACGGACAGACAGACAGAGAGACGTTGCATTTTATATATATTGTATTCTTTATTACATGATATTGTTCCATATTTGACGGTTTAGGCAGCGTATTTCAAGAGAGTGCGCTAGCGGCAAACTTTTTTCCCGCTTGATTCACTATTATCGTCACTGCTTATTTCTTATATTACCTAACGTAATAAATATATTCTGTAAACTGACCTGAGAACATATCAACAAAAACATTCACATTTAAAACAAAATACGTAAATCGGAGAAGTGGTTCTCGAGTGATAAGCGCACTAACGGACAGACAGAAAGACGGAGCATTTTATATATTATAAATTATAGATTATTGTTAGATAACCTGAAAAGAGAACATATGTACGAATAAAAAAAAGTGGTTTTCGAGTGATAAGCGCACTAACGGACAGACAGACAGACAGACAGAAAGATGTTGCATTTTATATATATTATATTCTTTGCTACATGATATTGTTCCATATTTAATGGTTTAGGTGTATTACAAGAGAACGGGATGGCTGCAAACTTTTTTCTGACTTGATTCACTATTATCGTCATTGCTTATTCCTTATGTTACCTAACGTAATAAAATATATCCTATAACATGGCTAGGGACCATACGTATGTTTCTGGTACTCGAGTGATAAGCGCACTAACGGACAAACAGACAGATATAGAGAGATGTTGCATTTTAAATATATTATAGAAGATTATAGATAACCTGGCCAGAGAACAAATGTATGAATTAAAAAAAAACACGCAAATCAGATAGGTGGTTCTCAAGTGACAAGCGCACTAACGAACAGACAGACAGATAGAAAGACGTTGCATTTTATATATTATAGAAGATTATAGATAACCTGGTCAGAGAACAAATGTATGAAATAATAAAAAAAAAAAACATGCAAATCCGATAAGTGGTTCTCAAGTCATAAGTGTACTAACGGACAGGCAGACGAATAGAGAGACGTTGCAATTTATATATATTATAGATGTTACCTAACGTAATAAAATATAGCCTTAAACCTGGCCAGAGAACATATGTATGTTTTAAAAAAAAAAGCACGTAAATCGGATAAGTGGTTTTCCAGTGATAAGCGCAATAACGGACAGACAGACAGAAAGACGTTGCATCTTATATATATTATAGATATAGATATTCGTTGCTACATGATATTGTTCCATATTTAATGGTTTAGGCAGTGTATTGCAACAGAACACTCTAGCGGCAAACTTTTTTCCGACTTGATTCACTATTATCGTCACTGCTTATTCCATATGTTACCTAACTTAATAAAATATAACCTATAACCTGGCCAAAGAACATATGTAGGTTAAAAAAAGCACGTAAATCAGATAAGTGGTTCTCCAGTGATAAGCGCACTAACGGACAGACAGACAGACAGAGAGATGTTGCATTTTATACGCGTGTTTTATAGATTACGATAAAGCTTTTGATTATCATGAGTAAAAACATTCTTTAATTAGCTAACTTCGACTCTTCATGCTCTAATAAAATGTACCAAGTTAACCTGCCCTGTTAATTAAAAAAATTACTAAACAATAATTAACGATTCTTCACTAAGGTCATATTTACATATTCTAGTGAGTTACGATCCAGCCTATCAGTTCTCGAAGGGAATACATTGGTTTTTTAGGACATCGTGTATATTGTCCCATAGATTACTTGTAAAAGTCCGTTATTTACTGTGGCGACATAACTTTGAAACTGCGAACTTTATTTGAATGATTTTTTTATGGTGATCTAAATAAAAAAATACCTAATCAAACATAAGAAAATTTTATTCATATTGGTCAAATGTAGATATTTGAAACAGATAGATTAAGGGTGGTAACAATGGCGGCGAAAACTCTTTACGGCCGACTTTACTACGTGAGAAGAAATGGAGAATCTGCAAAAGCAATTTTTACTCAGAAGCTGTTTAAAATTTTGTGTCGTCTGTCACTCAGACCTTTTTTTTTTAAATGAAATTGTATTTGAAATTTGTCTTTATTTTATGTTATTGATATGTATTGTTGCTTTGAATATTTGATGATCATTTTTTATGTGACCTATTTAATACGAGTTGTTCTGTGTTGTAGCTCTCACAATAAAAAAATAACTGGTCAAATGCAAGTTGAATTTGCTCAATTAGTGTTACGTACGTTGATTGCTTCTGAAATAAAAAAAAATTGTTACAGAGGTATAAAATTATCAGTGACTTGACAAAACACACCCCAAATGAGTTTTCAACAAAGTTTGTTTCCGATCTTAACTGAAAACTGTTAACCTTGAATTTTTTTTTTATATACCAGATAAATTATTGAAGGTAATGCACTCGTGATAATTTTCGTTCAATCTACACCCCGTGGAGAATATTCCAGAATTTTTTCAAAATTTTTGGATCAGTACTTTTCGAGATAGACGAAGAGGACTGCGATTTATCGCGATTTTTTAAAAATAATACAAAGAAAAGTGTGTGCATGTAGGACATTATATATATTTTTGAACTCGTGTTTTTACAAGCTTTCATTTGACACCCCATTCGATGACCTAGTAAAAAAAAAATTTTTCATTTCCGATTTCACCCTCCAAAACTAACCCCTTAAGTCAAAATTTAACTTTCAAAACTACACGGCCCTAATGAGGCCATCAATTTCTATATTAGTACCAAATCTCAACTTTCTACGTCAAATAGTTTCGGAGGAAATCGGGTGTGACAGACCGACAGACAGATGGACAGACAGACACCAAAGTGATCTTATAAGTGTTCCGTACGGAACACTAAAAATGATACACAATACTAACTTTTCAAAACGGTGCGCTTATTGGAAAATAAAGACGAGCAACATATTATAGTCATATTTTTTTATGGGCATAACACACCTGCTGCAGGAAAATCCTTAAAGCGCTAGAAAAGAGCTATGGGTGTGCGAATAAAGCGATTCACGTTAGTTTTGAATCGCTGTAAATTGTACTCCAGAGAAAACACAGTCCTGGGAAATCATTTCCAAGGAATGAGGTTCTCCATATAAAATACTGCTTGAAAAGGATTATACGAGGAGTAACAAGCTGAATCTCATCTCTCTCTCTCTCTCTCTCAGACCTTTCACCCCAATAGGAGTATCGGTGATACTATGCAGTTGCTGCCTCAACTGTCAATCTCCAGGCATCTCGATCCTGCACGACTTGACTTGACTCGTACATATCCGTCCCAAGGAGAGATCTTACTTAGTCGGACTATCTTGTCGGAGACCATCCCCTTGACCTTTTACCTTCTACTTACCCCGCTACTACAAGCTTTTCCGTGGCATTTACTTTCCTCATAATGTGACCAAAATATTTCAGGTACTGTTTATTAATTCTATTTGAAAGTCTGGTCATTTATACCAAGCTCTTCAAGAATAGATAGGGACGGTGTTCGGTATATGATACTCTGAGGATTCTTCGATATGCCCACATCTCAAACGCATCGATTCCTCTTATGTCAGCTTGTTTAATGGTCCTTGTTTCCGATGTGTAAGTTGCTATAGGGCTTATAAAGCTGGATAGCAATCTTAACTTTGCATTTTTTGTGACAGCTGGATCTTTCCGGACCTTATTGAGTTTGATAGTCCAGTTTCTAGCCATTACCAAACGTTTTTTACTTCTGCTTCACAACCACCATTATTAGTTATAAGGGATCCCAAATAGCTGAAATGGTCTACAACAGTGAAACCAGCAATTTTATATATTGTGACAGATCTTTATTACGACTAACAATCATTACTTTGGTCTTCGCTCTATTAATTGCCAATCCATAGTTTTTGCTAGTGATTTCCAAGAACTCCATAGTTGGTTCTAGGTCTTGTATTGAAGTTGCAAGTATAACAGTATCATCCGCATATCTAAAGTTACTTAGCTTTGTCACATCCCCACTCCAGCCATCCAAAACAGAACTCATTATATGTTCACTATATATTACTCAGTATATATCACCACTACACCAAACACTTTATTTTTGCACTCGACGCGCGTTACGCTAACCATGTTAGCTTCATCAGGAGCGATGATTGACTAAAGCTAAACTACCAGTCAATCATCGCTCCTGATGAAGCTAACATGGTTAGCGAAACGCGCGTCGAGTGCAAAAATAAAGTGTTTGGTGTAGTGGTGATATATACTGAGTAGTATCATTGTGCCAAAGATTCCACATTCCCAACTTAGTTCACTATATATGTTAAAAAGTAAAGGTGCCAGAGTACAGCCCTGTCTGACGCCGGCTTCTACGATAAAGGGATCGGAAAAAGAATTATTCAGTTTAGTTCTGCTATTTGTGTTCTCATACAAAAATCGGATAAGGTTTACAAGATGTATAGATGTTCCCATGCTCATTAGAATCGACCAGAGTTTGTTCCATTGTATGCAGTCGAAAGCCTTAGAGTAGTCTATAAAACAAATATGTATTGTTATTTGTAATTTCCTGACTTTTTCTATTATCTGGCGTATGTTGAGAATTTGTTCTCTAGTCTCTCTTCCTGGAATGGAGCCTGTTTGTTCGATAGATATTTGCGGCAGCAGAAAAGTTTTGAATCTTTCATTTAGGATCCAGAGAAACACCTTAGCAGCGTGTGACACTAGAGCAATTTTTCTATAGTTGTTACAATCTAAAGGGGATCTTTTCTTAAGCAAGGGTATAAATGCAACACAGTCATACACAATAGTTTATCCCACCCTTATACTCACAAAATGGCAGCTTTTAACTCTTTCATACATGGATTGTTACACATCCCTATGACTAAAACTAATTTTAACAAAGAATTCAACATAATCAAACAAATAGCAATTAAATATATAATAAAAGACTGTTTTTAGTCAATTTCCACTGGTTTATTTAAATTGCGATGACACGTTTCGCTGTCGATGCGATGCGAAAAACTGGGGAAATTTTTAAATCAAGAAAATTTTTAAATAAAAAAAATATCAACATAGCTTACAAGACTAACAATACTATAGGGAAATATCTTAAAAACTACAAACTACAAATCAATAAAGACAATAAATCAGGGGTTTATCAATTAACATGTGGGTCATGTCCTAAAGCATACATAGGACAAACTGGACGTACATTTACACAAAGAATTACAGAATACGAAAATCTAATTCAATATATGCTAATCATCTTTTAACAGAAAATCACACATTTAACAAGAATTTCAAAATTATACACACCCAACAAAAAGGTTTAAAACTAAGCCTTTTAGAGACAATGCAAATAAATCGATTAAGGACTACAGGTACTTTACTCAACGACCAGGTAGATTTAAGCAATTCACCATTATTGAATTTATTTTCCTAATTCCAAATCTGTGTGGGTTTTCCAATACTATCAATGTAATTTAATTAGGTGTAATATTATAATTAAGAAATTATATAAAATTGTGAACATTAAACCTAACTTGACAGTGTAAAATGTAGATCTGAAGAAGCTGCATCGACAGCGAAACGCGTCTTCGCAATTTAGATAAACCCGTGGAAATTGACTAAAAAAACAGTCTTTTATTATATATTTATAATGAATTTCCATCAAGTAGAAGCTACCATCCAAAATAGCAATTAATAATGGATATGACCCCAACATTATAGATAATATCTTGAATATAAAATCCTTTAAACAAGCAATCTCTCTAATTTATCCCACAATTAATGACAAAAAAGGAAAATTTAGTACACTCACATACACAGGGAAAATAACTAGAACAATTTCCAAACATTTAATAAAAAAGAACAATAAAATGGCATTCAAAATCAGTAATTTCTTAGGGAATATAATTTTGTCCTGCCTGACGCCGGCTTCTACGAGAAAGGGATCGGAAAAAGAATTATTCAGTTTAGTTCTGCCATTTGTGTTCTCATACAAAAATCAGATAAGGTTTACAAAATGTATAGATGTTCCCATGCTCATTAGAATCGACCAGAGTTTGTTCCATTGTATGCAGTCGAAAGCCTTAGAGTAGTCTATAAAACAAATATGTATTGTTATTTGTAATTTCCTGACTTTTTCTATTATCTGGCGTATGTTGAGAATTTGTTCTCTAGTCTCTCTTCCTGGAATGGAGCCTGTTTGTTCGGTAGATATTTGCGGCAGTAGAAAAGTCTTTCATTTAGGATCCAGAGAAACACCTTAGCTGCGTGTGACACTAGAGCAATTTTTCTATAGTTGTTACAATCTAAAGGGGATTTTTTCTTATGCAAGGGTATAAATGCAACTTCGCACCAGTCTTTCGGTCATCTTCCAGTCTTCCATACCTCATTACGTAGTTGATGTAGCATAGTCACGGCGGTTTCTCCCATCATCTTTATTATTTCCGCAGTGATCTCATCAGTACCTGCGGTTTTTCTATTCTTTAACCTTTGAATAGCCTTCCTAACTTCAAACTTAGGAATACATGGCTCTTGTTCTTCTGCGGCTTCTTGTGGTCGATTGTTCGTAGCGTGTTGTTCTGGGTCCTCACATATATGATTCCTTTTTACAAGCCACCTTGATTTCTTTATTGATTGACCTGATTGTTTTGTTGTTTATTAAAATTATGTTTCTTCTTGTTTCTATAAGCTTTAGGTTATCGTCGGTCATCCAATGTTTTTGAGGGTGTTTTTGTATTTTTACCGAGCATTGTGTAGCAGCATTTGTTATCCACTTCTTAATATCTATCCACGTTTTTTCTATATCTTCTGTGATTTTCGGGATGTTAAAGTTGATTATTGTTTGGAAAAGAGTACTGTCCGACACTGTAATTCTCTTGTTTGTTGTTTTTTTTAGGGATGGCTAATTTTTATTCTGATATGAGCTTTTAATAACTTGTGATTTAAACCACATACCGCTCCTGAGCGGGATCTTACATTCAATATATATGCCCTCCATATAGGGCTAATCAGGATATAATCAATTTGCCATCTTTATTGTTAGACCTCGTACCATCCTTTTCAAAAACTCCTTTGTATAGAGATGTAAACCAGACAACAGCGATAGATAAACAAAATTTTTTAGTTTCTCTAAACTACAAAACTCTAAATAACAAAACTTTCAGCTTAATGTACCGTCCTCTATCGTAAACTACTGGCAATCCACTATTAGGACCAGTTTCAAGCATGTTAAAGCATAACATCCTCACTTAAACCTCCAAACAGACGGCTGTTCTTTCCAGGAAAAATAACTTAAATAACTAATATTATTGTGTTAATATATCCATTAACTCTATACAAATTTGCTAGAATAAATACAATTTAATTTGTAGTAGTTTGAGAGTAATCACTAAGCGTTAATTGTAATATTGTAATATAACCGAAATTACTTGAACAAATATTAGTTATATCTTTTGGGTTACTGGGTTTATTCATATAATCGACGTTGATAAAAATGATTTTATTTCATTAAATAAGTATTTTGAAGCTGCTTACTTTAGTGCTATATAATACTCTTAAGTATATTGAACAAAGTTAAAGCGTTCTATCTTCAAAAACTTAAAATGATTTTGCCTCTTCTAATTAACAGTGCAACTTTTGAACTTACCACTAAGTGCATTAATTATTATCTCTGACAAACTTTTACAGGAAATCCATTGAAATAAAAATTATCATTGAAAATTTGAGCCACTTCTATAAGAATAAGCGGGATAAAGGATTTTTTTTAAGAAAACTACTTTCAGAATATAAGAATTTAGACTTTAAAGTTTTGAGTATATTAACTGGACTAAGTGCTGTTCAGTATGAATTAAAAAAATTGTTGTATATATATATATATATATATATATATATATATATATATATATATGTATATATATATATATATATATATATATATATATATATATATATATATATATTGTAACATTCATTTTTTCCTAGATTTTAAGACCATGTAATGTTACTGATTTTTCCATTTCAAATTGTACTTATTTTCATTTTTGTTCCGAACGGTATATTAAACAGGGATTCCCAGACGTTCGGTAATATAGTGAGTTGTGCGGGTTCCTGAGCGAACCTCTCGCTACGCCGCGATTGGTGGAATGTTTGATCGGCAGTTTTGATTGGAGCGTCGTGATATTACTGGCAAAAGTCGCACGATTATTTAAGGCTCCGCAGACCGTAAATCGAGGTTGTTTTCCATCTAGCCGCAACCAGGCAGTACCATCAAGCCGCTGCCGGGCTGTTTTCCATCTAGCCGCAGCCAGGCAGTACCGTCTAGCCGAGAGGCTATTTTTCCATCTAGCCGAAGTAGGCTAATTTTCATCAGAGCCGCTAAGTAAAAGCACCAGTGTCTTAAATAAAAGCCGTAGTGAGCTTTCTAAGTGTTTGTTAAGAAAAAGTGTGAAATCGGGCGTAGTCGATCACAGCAGGAATAAAAAACAGTAAGTCAACAAAACTCCCTTCAATAGACTTATTCGAGAGTAGCGCCTTAACTGCAATGTAAAACAGACTAAAAAGTGAAGTGTAAAGCACGATTTCTCGTCTTCGGGGGTTATAATAGTCTAAAATTTTAATGTAACAACTACTAGATTAGGCTAGAATTTGTTAGGTAAAACTGTAAAGGTTAGAACTTTTCATTTTAAAAAACAAGAATAAATTTTCTTTTTTGATTAAAGCTAGTGTCTCACTGAATATTTATTTTTCTTTTCAGGATAAGTTGTACTAGACTAATTCTTTTTAGTAATACCCATAAAACCCTTCAGCATTTTTCCATTTTTTTAGCTGAAGTTAGATCCTTTCTATTTTAAAATGGATGGTGCCCAAAATTTCGTACAGCTAAAGCCTTTTAAAAAAATAGAAATGAATTCCAAAAAAGACGTAAGACAATTATCTCTTACCCATATTTCTCTACCAAGGAAAACTGAGCTAGTGTTTGTTTAATTTCTTTAGTTCTTTTAAAAATCAGGATCCACTCAATTCATTAGCAGAAATTAAAGCGGGGCTGCAAGAAAATTGTGCTCAAGCTTGGGGCAACATTTTTTTCACACGTTACAAAATAGCGCTGTCAACGCGGGGCTTTTGGAATTTTATTTTTTAAAAAAGGGTTCAGTGTACTAGCTTTCGAACAAAATAAAAGCTCTAACTTTGCAGATATTTTTATTTCATAATATTTATTAAACGAAACTACACTATAGCAGTAAGACAAAAGCAGGAAATTTGTAGAATTTTTTTTATTTCAATTTATCTGATGGTGGAATTTTGTTAATTGACTCTAAGATAAGTGATCCCTGCTTTTTCCTTAAAAGCTAGCTTTATAGTTCAGATTAGCAGATGTGTTGGTCGACTTTAATTTTGCACTGTTTATTTTGCGGATAGCCGAGGAAAAAACGGTACGTTTTTTTTTCTCATCTATATTTTGCATGAATATTAAAAATACTTTGCTGATAGACGAAACGATATTTGGAGATTTTTTATAGGAAATTCTTAAGATATTAGTAAAAGAATTTTAATAGAAGGCAATACTTAGAAATTTTTTTTGAAATTGTCGAAGATTTTTTAAATGTTTGATAAAGAAGTTTACATATTTTAAGTGCCTTTACGTATTTTTTATTTAGACTATTGGGAGCACAGGAGAAATATTTTTACGATTTTTTTTTAAAAACAGTTCTTTTAAATTTTATTCATTTATCATGGAAGCCTTCAATTTTAAAGTCAATCACCTACTGGAATATGAATTAGACTATGAACTGAAAATCCGTCGTACTTTCTCAGAACGTCCGGTCGCGGATAAAAGAAAGATTCTAACGAGGATCTTAAGTAAAGAAATTAATGAGCCGGGAAAAATGATAAAAATAGGGGATGACACTCTGGATAATACAGAAGAAACGGCTGGTATCGAAAAGAGTTTAAATTCTATCCAAAACTTAATCGATAGTTATGACGGCGATCCAAATGATTCACTTGTACACCGGGTTAAATCACGTTTATCGCATGTAGCGGGTCGCGTACAAAGAATTCCCATGCCGGATGACGAAGAGGAAGCGTCGAAGTTTTCCAAATATGTTCAAGAAACAATAGCTACGTGTGTACTCATGGAAGCAAATCTTGCAGAAAAGATAGCTCCTGGTCATGAGTTACCACAGCTGCCTATTACAACCCCAGTCATAAACGTACCAGCTCCAATCGTGAATTGCGCAGCCAGAAATATTCCTGTCAGCGAATGGCAATTGAAATTTAATGGAGACTCAAAGAGACTCTATCCTTTTTTGGAGAGGCTGACTGAAATAGCTCAAGCTAGGAAAGTATCGGAAGATGAACTTTTCAGCTCTGCTGTTAAATTTTTCACTGGCGATGCTTTCATTTGGTTTAGAAGCATAAAATCAAGTGTCAACGACTGGCATTCCTTGGTAGATAGGCTAAAGAAGGACTTCTTGCACTGTGATGATGATGAAGAATTGTGGTCGGAAATAAAGAGGAGGCGACAAAGGAAGAATGAGTCCACTGTGATTTTTATTGCCCACATGGAATCTTTATTTGGTAGATTATCCACCAAGCCTTCGGAAAGTACCAAAGTTAAATTTATACGGAGGAATATTTTGCCTAGTTTCGTCAATCGGTTAGCTCTACTAGATATTAATTCGGTAGCCGAACTCGCCGGGTTATGTAGAAAACTTGAAGAGTCCGATTATTTGTTGGAAAAGAGCAGACCAAAAAGCGAAACTAATATACATCAAGTAGAGTATAATCCAAATGGCCGAAGTGGAGTCTCGACAAATAAAGCTGGGAATGTAAATCGGAACCCTAGGAGTAACCAGAAAACGGGTAAAGGAAAAGATAATGACTCTAAAATTAGCGACACTGCAGCTAAAGTGAACGACAAGCCGGTTTCACCTAAGGCAATTTTCACGTGTTGGAATTGCACAGGCCCGAATCACACTTACCAAAATTGTACAGCACCAAAGAGGGTATTTTGTTTCAAATGCGGAACAACAGGTGTGAGACTAACATCATGCCCCAAGTGTACAAAAAACGAGTAAGGACGGTATATTACCGAGGCGGATATCCTAAGTCCAACAAAAAAGCCTCTAATCATTCGGCTAAGTCACAAGCTCATATTCGCAGTAAAGCCCCTAACCCAAAACGTTCTAGCAACACAGACGAACAAAAATATTCCAGTAGATCAGATTGGACTAAATGGTTACAAAAAGTTTCTGATTTTTTTAAGTCTAATAAAAATTCTCCTTCTCAAGTTAAAACTCCTGCTTCTCCAAATGGTCACATGTCTCCTCTATTCGTGCATAAATATTTAGATAACAGACCGCATATCAAGATAAATCTATTAGGTGCCCATTTCTCGGCTTTATTTGACTCTGGTGCAAATGCCTCCGTTATAGGTCAGAATGGTATTAAAAATTTTAAGTCGTTTAAGTATAAAAATATGCCACGTCAAAAATAGAAGTGTTACCACTGCAGATGGCAGCCGTCTAAAAGTTTTAGGTACGGTTGAGTTGCCGCTAGTCTGCAATGGTCATTGTTTAGTAATCTCTGCTCTAGTAGTACCTTCTCTATCACATACTTTGGTTTTGGGATGTGATTTTGCACAAAAATTCGGAATTTTAGTAAATTTTAAAAATAATTCGTGGTATCCACAGTCCCTAGAAGTCAATTCTCAAACAAGTTTTAAAGATAGTTATTCAGAAAGTTCCTTAGAAAACCTTTTCTCGCGTCTATGTACCCTAGATGATCTCTCGCGGACGGAACGCTTAAAGGCAGAAAAAGTAATAAGCTCTTTCAAAGAAATAAGTAGTAAAGATAGGTTAGGCCGAACGAATAAAATCAAGATGTCTATAGATACGGCTGATGCCAGTCCGGTAAAGACAAGGCCCTTCGCCATGTCTCCTTATATGTCAAAAGTATTAAATAAAGAGTTGGACGAAATGTTGAAACTCGGAGTGATTGAAGAATCAAACAGTCCTTGGTGTTCTCCAATCTTATTGGTGAAAAAGGCCGATGGACAGTATCGTCTGTGCTTTGACGGAAGAAAGCTCAACGAGGTCAGCAAATTTGATAACTACCCATTACCGAACATCGACAGAATTTTGACATCACTCAGGAATGCTAAGTATGTATCTTCGATAGATCTTAGAAAGGCTTTCTGGCAAATTCCTTTAGACAAATCCTCTAAGGAAAAGACCGCTTTTGCAGTAGTAGGCCGAGGTCTATTTCAGTTCGTCACTATGCCGTTTGGTCTAAAGAACGCTGCTCAAACTCAGCAACGTTTAGTGGACGCTATATTTGGTCCGAAATATGAGCCACATATTTTTACCTATCTAGATGATATTTTAGTAACATCGGAAGACTTCGAATCGCATATACGCTTACTTAAAGAAGTAAAAAATAAATTGAAAGAGGCCGGACTGACGATAAATTTGAGCAAATGTGATTTTTTCAAAACTTCTCTAAAGTTTTTTAGGCTATATAGTAGGCTCAAATTCCTTACGTACCGATCCGGATAAAGTAGCAAGCATGGTTAATTATGCGAGACCTACTAATACTACGGAAGTTAAGCGCTTCGTAGGAATGTGTTCATGGTATAGACGTTTTATCGAGAATTTTTCTACCTTGTTGTCGCCTATTAATGATCTTTTGAAAGGACGAAAAAAAGGACAATCGATAGATTGGACAAAGGCAGCCGAAGAATATTTTATAAAGATTAAAGAGCTATTGGTTTCAGCTCCCATTTTATCCCAACCAGATTTTTCCGAACAGTTTTATATTTCTAGTGATGCTTCTAATACCGGTTTAGGGGGCGTCCTAACACAGAAAATCAATGGTGAGGAAAGAGTGATAGCGTATGCCAGTAGAACTTTATCAAGGGCTGAACGTAACTATTCGGTTGTGGAAAAAGAATGTTTAGCAGTACTCTTTAACATCGAAAAGTTTCGACCTTACATAGAAGGTGTTCCTTTCACGGTCATAACAGATCATTATAGTTTATTGTGGCTTAATTCTATTAAAAACCCTAGTGGCAAACTAGCGCGTTGGGCGATTAGGCTGAGACAACATACATTTAATTTAATTTGGCCAAAATGCGTTTTGATATCTTAAAGTTTGTGAGGACTTGTGAAGTATGTGGAGCGCAGAAATCTCCAAATACACTACCTATGGGACTGATGGGAAAAGAGAAAAAACGGTTAATTACCCTTTTCAAGTCATAGAAGCTGATCTAGTAGGTCCATTTCCACGTTCAAAACAAGGAAATAAATGACTTTTCGTAATTTCTTGCTGGTTAACAAAGTATACCGTGTTATTTCCTTTGAAAAGCTCTAAAGCCGAATGCTTTTTGAAAATTTTAGAAAACGATATTTTTCTAATCCACGGAGTTTCATCGCTTTCGATATGCGATAACGGTACTCAGTTTACCACTAAGAGTTTTAAGAGCTTAAGTGAGACATATAGTTTTAACATCCGTTTTAATCCCGTATACACCGCAAGACACGAAGTAACCGGGTTTACACCGTCTTTCTTAGTTTACGGCAGACATATACCTCTATCTGGATCATATTATAAAAACTTAGATTTGGATGTCAATGTTGACAGCGAAATAATTCCGGGTAACAGGGGTGCGTACGCCGAAAATTTAAAGGGTTTAAAAGATATTTTCACCGACGTGCGTAGTAGGATACATAAGGCTTATGAACGGAACAGTAAGTCTTACAACCTTAGAAAAAGGGATTTTGCCTTTAATATAGGTGATCACGTTTGGCGAAAAAATAAAATTCTTTCCAGTGCAGCAGATAAATTCACATCTAAGTTGGTACCTAAGTATGTGCATTGCGTGATAAGAGAAAAGATTTCAGACTTAGTTTATGGTTTAGTTAATTTAGATGGGACTAAAAATAGGACGATGGCATATTAAAGACTTAAAACCATTCAACGGACCTAACCCTAGTGAAAGTTTGTCAGGAGAAGAATAATTTATATTTACATTATCTTAATTGCTTAATTTTTTTTTTTGATGTTGCTCTGTGGAGGTGACGACCTCGTTTTTTTGACTGTTATAAAAGTTGAGCAGAGTATAGCTTACTTTTATAGTTTTTTTGCTAAGGTTTTGGGTACTGATCATATCCAAACTTAGGTTGATTGTAGTTGATGTTTAGCATCGACTCAGTTTTGCGAGCTTGCGAAGGAGTCACACTCAGGATATATCATAAGACTGGTATGTCGGTGGTCGCGGGATTTGATTTGCTTATGACCCCAAATAATATCCAGTTCTTGACACTTGGAAGCGAAATTTTGATTAGAGGCAATCCAAGGTGATCTTGAGTTAGGACAAGCGCAAGATGTAGCTCGCGTGGTATGATGTAGAGTCAAAATTATGAGCAATTTCAAAGTTTGTTACCCGAGTGGGTGTATTTCTATTACCTTAGTGGTATATGTTGGGTGCAATTAAGAGTAAATTGATTTGGTTTATCCAGTAAGTCTAAGACTTGGATTATTTTGATTTAGATCTTCTTCTGAATTGACAAACTGAGGGTATATTCTATTTTTTTTTAGAGCCGTTTAAACGTTACCTTTGAGTCACTAATTTTTTTAAAATTTTTTTTGCATAGACTCATAGGCGTCTGATGAGTTTTTTCGGTATACTATCAGATTGATAGAAAATTGAAGTTCTGCAGGAGAACTAAAGGCTGATCATTTACAGGAGATGAGAGCAGAGTAAGACAGTCGTTTCACAAAGAAATGATCAAAATCTGATACCGAGATGAGAACCTTGTTAAGAGAGGCTAAGCGCAGTGAAGGAAGATTCCTAACCGAATTTTTAGATTTCCAAGAGGTAATCTAGAAGTTTGGGCTGACAGAGAACGGTTATGCCTGATACCTGTAGCAGTTTCTTCTAGAGGCTATTGTCTAGGAAGACGATTAACACCATGATCAAATATTTTAGCTGTCAACGATGTTTTCTTCTTGTTTCTGATTAAGCTTGAAAAGCTCTTGTCGTCTTCCACAGTTTTGTTGCGTTGCCACCAAAAATTTGAGAAATTTTTGCTTCATGTAGCTTTTTAAGCTCATTTTCGTTTTTTTAAAATTTCGTTAGAAGCTTGGTTAAGTCAACCTTGTAAACCTTTTAGGTTGTATCCCATGAGTTATCTGTTTTTACAGGCTGTGATGCACCGGGTGCTAACAGATGCCGTTACGACGTTTGGCAGGGAGTTAGTCTTCCTGAGGAACAGACTGATTGGAAGGGTAGTCTATGGGGGGTGAACGTTTGACCTTTGGGGACCTTTAGGGGTTTTGTTACCCAATGGTTATTTCTATTTGAACCAAAGGAGAGCCTAACTACTGTAGTCGGCCTCAGCTCCAATTAGCCTATTAGTGGTGACAGGCTGTTGGCAGTAGTGTGTTTCGGAACACCCTATTGATTAAATTTTTTTTTGACTTATGGTGGTGTGGTAGACACCGTTTTAGTTTAGTGGATGCTATAATCTACTCCCTTTTGTTGGTGGACTCCAGGGTCACCATTTCCGTATTTTATTGTCTCCACCTTTCAGTATATCGTGGTGAGGTGTTTGTCTCCTGTTATGTGGGATGGATTAAATTCTTTTCGTTGTTGTTCTAGGGCGAGACCAGTACACGAGGGTTCTTCATGCAACTTGGAGAGGCGCAATGCTGGTTAAGTTTTATATCTCTGTGTAGCCACCCTGAAGAATGACGGAGGGCGTTTCTTCTGGCTCATGTTTCTAGGCAGATTTGTCACTTTGGTGCGATGTGCCGAATATTTGATTAGCTTTTGCTAAGAGCTTTCACCAAGCTCAGTATGGAGTTATCATAACCAAGAGTTTGGGATTTGAACTCCTGTATATATGTCTGTATATATTTCTGTATATATTTCTGTATATATTTCGGTGTATGTTGGTTTGCCTGAGGGCATGTGCTCAAAATGCGAGATTTTGAGTCGTTTGGCTTATGGACTCCTATATATAGGATTATGACTTTAGGGAGGTCCTATTTCGAGACTTGCTGTCTCACATAGTTGTGCTGGGAATGTTTCCTTGAATGTTAGTTGCGCGCGGACTAATCATTCTGTTCTTAGTGAACATTGCTTTTTGAAGCAGGATCATTCAGTTTGGTGAATTTTAGCTTTTATAGCTATTCACTGTGTTTAGAGTGAATTTTAGCTTTTGTAGCTATTCACTGTGCCTATAGTGATTTTGTTAGCTTTTATAGCTGCTCACTATGTTAATGGCGAGATTGTTCTTTAAGAACGCGGACTTTGTGTAGTCGAGGACTATTTACAGAGTGTTTTCTTGGCGAGGAGCCGAGTTTTTTCTGGCGATGTACCAGAATGTTTTCTTGGCGAGGAGCCGAGGTTTTTTCTGGCGATATACCAGAGTGTTTTCTTGGCGAGGAGCCGAGTTTTTTCTGGTGATATACCAGAGTGTTTTGTTGGCGATGAGCTGACGTGTTTTCTGGCGATCAACCAGAGCGTTTTCCCTAGCGATTTTAGCATGTCTAGATGTCTTAGGACGTCGACATTGCGCGATAGAGTGCGATTATTTTCCGAGTGCGACTAGTAGTGATACTAGATTTAGAATGTTCTCTTAGTGATGAGCTAGAGCATGGATGGCGATTTTTCCCGAGCGTTTGTCTGGATATTTATCCAGATGTTCTTCTTAGCCTAGTGCTAAATGGTCTGACAAGACTTTTTTCTTTTTAGTGTAAGTGTTTGCACTAGAATCATTTTTTTATTTTTCTTTATTTAAGAATTTTTATAAATTTCTTTTGCTGACATAGAAAATTTTCAGACAATCCTTAAAATATTTTAAGGGGGGGTGTTCATATTTTATTTCAGTTCACTTTTTTTGATTTAGACAAGAGTCTAGACAAAGTTATATTTTTTTTTGTTTTGGTAACAATAACAGAGCTGATTCTTTTATATAAGAAGACCGCTATTGTTACTCTGGACAGGTATTTCTTATGTTCATGCAAGGATTTTTATTTGCTTTTTGATGTACTTAACCTTAGTGTTTAATTAAGTTAGGTCTAGTTATAAGATTCTTGTGATCATGCAAAGATTTTCATTTGGTTTTCATTGTACTTAATATTAGTGCTTAATTGAATTAAGTCTAGTAGTAAGGTCCGAAGTTTGTAATTTTGTTTTAAGTTCTGACCTTAGTATTAAGTGATAGTGTACCACTTTGTACCTTTTCATAAGTAGCCTAAGTTTAATAGACTAGTGTAGTCTATTTCTTTTTGGAAGGGGGTAAATGTAACATTCATTTTTTCCTAGATTTTTAAGACCATGTAATGTTACTGATTTTTCCATTTCAAATTGTACTTATTTTCATTTTTGTTCCGAACGGTATATTAAACAGGGATTCCCAGACGTTCGGTATATAGTGAGTTGTGCGGGTTCCTGAGCGAACCTCTCGCTACGCCGCGATTGGTGGAATGTTTGATCGGCAGTTTTGATTGGAGCGTCGTGATATTACTGGCAAAAGTCGCACGATTATTTAAGGCTCCGCAGACCGTAAATCGAGGTTGTTTTCCATCTAGCCGCAACCAGGCAGTACCATCAAGCCGCTGCCGGGCTGTTTTCCATCTAGCCGCAGCCAGGCAGTACCGTCTAGCCGAGAGGCTATTTTCCATCTAGCCGAAGTAGGCTAATTTTCATCAGAGCCGCTAAGTAAAAGCACCAGTGTCTTAAATAAAAGCCGTAGTGAGCTTTCTAAGTGTTTGTTAAGAAAAAGTGTGAAATCGGGCGTAGTCGATCACAGCAGGAATAAAAAAACAGTAAGTCAACAAAACTCCCTTCAATAGACTTATTCGAGAGTAGCGCCTTAACTGCAATGTAAAACAGACTAAAAAGTGAAGTTAAAGCACGATTTCTCGTCTTCGGGGGTTATAATAGTCTAAAATTTTAATGTAACAACTACTAGATTAGGCTAGAATTTGTTAGGTAAAACTGTAAAGGTTAGAACTTTTCATTTTAAAAAACAAGAATAAATTTTCTTTTTTGATTAAAGCTAGTGTCTCACTGAATATTTATTTTTCTTTTCAGGATAAGTTGTACTAGACTAATTCTTTTTAGTAATACCCATAAAACCCTTCAGTTTAAATAAATAAAATAAATGTTTAAGTTTTTCTTAACCCTTGTGATTATAATTTATTTTTCATTTTTTTTTCTTGGGATTATAGGGTTATATTTTAATTAAACAACTTATTCCTCAGACGTTTCGCTCAGGCATGGCTGGCTTTTTCAATGATTTTTCTTTTTGTTTTATTTTGGTTGTAGGTGCATCTACAACAAAAGTGTCATCATTGGACTAACGGATAGAGCTCTTACCTTAACTTCTGGTAAATTCCGAACCGAGGTAATAAATAAAGTCCGTAAAATCCTTTACAACAACAACTATCCAAAAAACCTGGTAGAGACAATCATTAAACAACGAACATATAAATTCTATAATACGACAATTCAAAAACAAACTAAAACTAAGAACACAGTAATATATATATAGCCATACACACCACCAAGGTCAGAAAAAATTAAATTCATAATGAAAAAACATGATATATGTGTCTGTTACAAAGCTCAACACCGTCTTTCATCGCTATTCACACCACTAAAAGCTAAAACACCATCTAACAAAAGATCAAACGTAGTATATTCCATCCCATGTCTTAATTGCCCCAAAAAATATATAGGAATGACAACACAATACCTTGGCAATAGATTAAATGGGCACAAATACACAAAAAACGCGTCTACTGCCCTACATAAACATGAAAGTACTGAATTTGATTTCCGAAACACCAAAATAATCACCCAGGAAAGGAACTATAACAAACTTCTTATCAAAGAAATGATACACATTAAAAAAGAAAAAACGCATGTAATGACAAACAAAACGTAAATAACTTAAGTAGAATTTACCACCAATTAATTAATTATTACTGTCATTAAATTAATACCATAGTACAATTGTGACGAAAAACGAATTAAACATACTACATTTAAAAATAAAAATATCGGGTACTGATCACAAAACAATAAAAATAGTAATAATTATAATAATTTTATTTTATATATTATAAATTTGAAACTAAGGTGTTTATGGGTTTAAACAATAATTTAATCGTTATATACAGATGTGGTGTCCTATGTTGAAAAATAATTTTAAATGTATTGATATTGGTTAGTTAAGAAACCTGGTTTAATTGTAGATGCACCTACAACCAAAATAAAGAAAAAGAAAAATTATTGAGGAATAAGTTGTTTGATTAAAATATATCGAGTATAGAATATGCTTTTAAAAACCTAATTGGGATGGAAAAGGCATAAACATCGATGGCTAATATCTAAATCACCTGCGCTTTGCTGCTGATATTGTCATAATATCCGACAATCTAGGTAATGTCCAACAAATGCTTACCGAATTTCAAATAACATCAGCAAATGTTGGTCTAAATATTAAATTTCAGAAAACCAAGTTTATGACTAATCTAGTTACGAACAGTAATATAAAATTTAACGAAAGCGAGGTTGAGCACGTCCAAAATTACCAGTATTTGGGTCATGAATTACAAATTGGCAAAGATAACCAAACTCGTGAGGTACACAGTCGTGTGGGTTTGGGATGAACGACTTTTGGAAAGCTGAGAGATACGCTGCAAGATATTTGCCAATGTGCTTAAAAAAGAAAGTTTATGAAAAATGCGTTTTGCCGGTAATCATATATGGCGCCGAGACACACACAATAAGAAAACAGTCAGCAAACGAACTGAGAGTATCGCAACGAGCAATGGAAAGAGCTAAGAGCTATGTTGGGTATCACAAGGAAGGATAGAATAACAAACATATCTATCAGACAACGAACAAAAGTAATAGATATTATCCCAAAAATTAGGCAATTTAAATGGAGATGTGTAGGTCATATAGTCCGAAATGATGGTTACTGATGGTGTAGGAGACTAATAGAATGGAGATCCAGAAAAGACAAAAGGAACAGAGGTAGACCACCAACAAGACGGAGCGATGGCATCAAACGAGGGGCAGGGTTAACACCGCTCAGGACAGAGATTAGTGAAAGTTCTTAGAATCCTGCAGTTAATGAGGATGGCTGATGAATGATGATATACAGAATATCTCAAAGTAAACAGGATTAAAAAAAAAAATCTAATATTTTGAAAAAAATCATTTATTATGTTCAAAATGGTCCCCTTCGGACTTGATACAGCGTTTTGCATGATCTATAAGCATATGAAATAAGTTTTTTAGCTCCTCTTTGGAGATGTCCTTTATTATCCTGGTAGACGACACTGGGATGTCTTCAATATCTGCATAATGCTTTTCTTTCACCATAAATGTAACTTGGGGAATAGATAGTTGAATGGTTGGTGGTTAAAATGCCGTTTTTGGTGAAAAAATTAGTAACAATCTGCGACTTCCACTTTTAAGATATTGTGGCAGTACACAATGAATATGCGACAATAAACGATTCGTAATACCTAGGTAGTTCTCAGCATTAACCGTTTTTCCCAGTGGAATGAATTTTATGTATACTTTAACCTCTGAACCGTAAAAAGACATTAAAATTGTTTTTACTTTCGATTTCGATTTTCTTTTCAGATTTTCTTCGCTTAGGTGCTTTGACCAGAGTTTTGGTGTTTGGTTTTTGGAGCATATTAAAAGCACCAGGTGCTGCAACTCCTGTTTGAAAAACTTACGACAGTGGACAAACATGACATCTACTGAACTGTTTAGAGCGGCAATAGATAAGATCAGTTGGGCAAATGTGATCGCCAACATCCTTAAAAGATAAGGCACACTAAGAAGAAGATTGAAAATATTACGTCTTATCGCCAGTTACAATGGAATAATTGAAGTTTTTGCCTTTTTTTTTGATTTTTATATCATCTGTACGTGCAATTCGACGCAATTTTTTGGTCATCAGTCAATTTGTGTGTTGCAAACCGTACCCAAATCTTTCTAAGCGCCAAATGCTTAGTCAAAATGTGATAGATTGAAGCTCTGAAGAAATATAATTCCATTTTCATATATCACTACAAAGATTTAAGCTCTTTTTCGATGAATATTCACGGATAATTTCGAGGTTTTATTCGGTTATCATGAATTTTGGTTGACTAACATATTTATCGTCTTTCGGTCCTTACGACCTTCTTCAAAAGGTTTATACTACTTATGCACTCTGTTATGAGATAAACAATCATTACCGTAAACATGTTTCATCAATTAGAGGTGTCGGTCAAATTTTTACGATAAACCCAATATTCGCTCTTTGTTCGAAGTTCATTTTTCGACCGATAACTAAAACATACTGTAACTTTAGGCACAATATCTCAGCTTTTATTCATCCAATTGTCATGAAAATTAGAGAAAATGTCAGTCAAAGATGTACCATTCCAGCTCATAATATATCCAATAGGTGGCACCACTAATAGCTAATATTTTGAGAAAGACCTTTTTACTTTGGGACACACTATATGTGTATACATATGTATATATATATATATATATATATATATATATATATATATATATATATATATAATATATATATATATATATATATATATATATATATATATATATATATATATATATAGTATATGTATGATTATCATCATCATTAGCTTATTCTACGCATAGTTTGATGTAAGCCTCCCCAAGTTGTTTCCAGTGAGCTTTGTTGTTTGCTTTTGGCATCCAATCGTGTCCTGCTAATTTTTTTATGTCGTCCGTCCAACTTGTCTGTGGTCTACCTCTGCATCTTTTGTGTTCTCTAGGCCTCCATTCAACTATATGGCGTGTCCATATGTTATCATTCTGTCTTAATATACATATTCGTCGTATTACATCTGTCACTTTTGAGCTTCTTTGTATCTCATTCTCCTCTTCATTGCTCTTTGGGTGACCTGGAGTTTATTTATTATACATGTTGATCGAAGACTCTGGCTTTTATTGTATTTGGGATGTCCGTTTTAAATGTAGATTGTCAGCCTTTAAATTATAATTTGATATTTCGACTTTATGTCCTAAATATATGAATGTTTGTAACTTTCCTATTCTTTCACATTCTATTAATAGTTCCTGGCTGTTATCTTCACTTTTGTTGTTCAAATATTTAATTTTGGTGAAGTATATTTTTAGACCTATTTCTCGAGACTTGTTATTTAATTCCATCAGCATTTCTTGTAATTCTTCTTTTGTGTTGGCGATTAGAGTGATATCATCTGTGAACCTTAAGTAATTTAATCGTTCACCGTCAATTATTATTCCTTTATTTTCCCACTTTAACGATTTGAACATGTCTTCTAGAGTCAAAGTAAATAGCTTTGTGGATATCGAGTCGCCTTGTCTCATTCCTCTCTTAATTTTGATTTTATTTGTTTTTTCTTCAAGTATTATTTGTGATGTGACATTTTTATATATGTATTCAAGAAAAGTATATCTTTCATCTACTCTGATGTTGCTTAAGGAGGTAAAGACTACACATATCTCTACTGAATCAAATGCCTTTTCGTAGTCAACCATTGCTATCCACAAGGTGACCTTATATTTATTTGCTTTTTTCACTAGTAATTGTTTGAAGATGGTTCAAAGTGCTGTACCCCCGTCTAAATCCCGCTTGTTCAAGTGATTGATAGCTCTCTCCTAGACCTTAAGTCGTTGGTTAACGGGAATCAAATGCAGAAGACGAAATAAGGAAACAACTACGAATAGAGTTCTAAATTTTTTCCTGCCAATGTTGTTTCTTTCCTCAACGCACTTGTGTCACAAGCATTTGGTGGAAAACAAAATGTAACTAAGTATCCAGTGGTAATTGAACCCTACAGATTAAACGTCCAGCTAACTCTCTGGAAAACTTTTGGTTCTTAACTCCAAAACGAACCAATATAAAAAAAGAACTCAATCATTCATTCACCTCTTCATTGGTGCTTAAAAACCGACAACCAGTAACTTGATGTGTCGTATTTACAATTATCGACATTAATTTTTACGAAGTTAACAGTATATACCTGTATTTGAGTTCAAGATCCAAAACAAACATTTTAAGAACTAATTTGATTTTAAATTGATTTCACAATTAAAACAGGCAATATTTTGGAAATGCCAATAACATTTATCAATTTTTTATTGTGTACCTATCCATAAAGGCAGAAGAAATAATCATACGACTAAAATCAGGGCAAATTACAATTTACATTAATTGTCCCTCATTATACTACAATACAACCGAAACAGATGACAGGGAAGTTAGTGAACGCATACACACGCAAGAAAAACAATTAATTTTCTGAGTGGAATATTCTGAAGCTCTGTGACTGGAAAGAAACAAAAATGTAATATCTACGAAACACTTAGAACCATTCTGGTTTATGGTGCTAACACATGGAGAATAAAAGAGAACAACCAAGCTAAGGAAATGGAATGGTTAGACGATCTCTGGGAATATATAAAAGAAAAATAATATGAAATAGAAATGTGCGACAATGAATGGGAGTGGATACTTCTTTGATAATAGATAATGAAACAAAGCCATTACGAGGTTATAGTAATGTACAGAGACTGGAGGAAACTAACCGCCTAAAACAGTTATAAAATGGGCACCATCAAACCGCAGAAAACCTAATTTGTGTGTGTCTTCTCGTTCCTTTGCCATATAAAATATAACTTTGTATTAGATAGAAAATTATATTTTAAAATCAATTTGCAAAATTTTTCTTCTTTAAGCAAATTTTTTAAGTACTCTCCTAAATTTTTGTAATAAAAATATAAATAATATGAATTTTTTAAAGTGTTTACGGTTAGACAACGCGCTTTCATAGAATCCTCTATCATCTCATACATCAAATAAAACGGCCACTTAGTACTTAAGTTACCCATACACCGTTCCCTTGGCATGTATCCTTTAGAGGCAACAAAGCCACATTATTTAAGGAAAATAATAACCCTTATTAGAGGCAAGTTTCCATTTTCTTAAGTTAAAATGACGCGTTAGAAATTCAACGCTGTGTAACGTAATCCCTTCAAAGTTTACTGCCTCGAAGATACTTTGAAGGTTCAAGTTTTACCATATTAGTATATAATATTTAATAATGTTTGCATAATTTTGAATATCTTCTCTTTACATTGAGAAATAAATTGTAAAATATAATTTTAGCAGCTGTATTCGATTATACATTCAAGGAAACAGATTTGATCTTTTCCTCAATTGTTAATGCTATTTAAAGAGTACTTCTATAACAAACGTACTTTAAAAAAAAGGGTCAAAATAATGATGAGACAGGCATAGTTATCCTGAGTTTTGAACCTCGATAAGCTTGTGCTCTGTTGTTTATATACAAACTAGCCGGGCCCGCGGCTCCGCTCGCGTGGACTTGATTCACTACTATCGTCACTGCTTATTCCTTATGTTACCCAACGTAATAAAATATCTCCCATTATTTCTCCTTATCTCCCAATATTTCTCCTTATTTCCCATTATCTCTACATAATTTCCATTATCTAAGCTTATCTCTGCTCATCTCCCATTATTTCTCCTTATCTCCCATTATTTCTTCTTATCTCCCATTATCTCACCTTATTTCCCATTATCTAGGCTTATCTCGACTTATCTCCCATTATTTCTCCTTATCTCCCATTATTTCTCCTTATCTCCCATTATCTCACCATAACTCCCATTATTTAGACTTATCTCTGCTTATCTCCCATTATCTCTCCTTATCTCCCATTATTTATACTTATCTCCCATTATCTCACCTTATCTCCCATTATCGAGGCTTATCTCGACTTATCTCCCATTATTTCTCCTTATCTCCAATTATCTCACCTTATCTCCCATTATCTAGGCTTATATCGAATTATATAGAACATATGTATAAATTTATAAAAACACGTAAATCGGATAAGTGGTTCTCGAGTGATAAGCGCACTAACGGACAGACAGACAGACAGAGAGACGTTGCATTTTATATATATTGTATTCTTTACTACATGATATTGTTTCATATTTAATGCTTTAGGGAGTGTATTGCAAGAGAACGCGCTAGCGGCAAACTTTTCTCCGACTTAATTCACTATTATCGTCACTGCTTATTCCTTATGTCATCTAATAAAATGTAGCCTATAACCAGAGAACATACGTATGGTTAAAAAAAAACACGTAAATCGGATAAGTAGTTCTGCAGTGATAAGCACACTAACGGACGGACAGACAGACAGACAGACGGACAGAGAGACATTCCATTTTATATATATTATAGATATTCTCTGCTACATAATATTGTTCCATATTTAATGGTTTGGACTGTGTATTGCAAGAGAACGCGCTAGCGGCAAACTTTGTCCGACTTCATTTACTATTATTATCACTGCTCATTCCTTATGCTACCTATCGTAATAAAATATAGCCTACAACCTGGCCGGAGAAGATATGTATGTTTAAAAAAAAAAAGTACGAAAATCGGATAAGTGATTCTCCAGTGATAAGCGCACTAACGGACAGACAGACAGACAGAATACGTTGTATTTTATATATATTATAGATGTAATAAAATATATACCTATAACCTGGTCAGAGAACATATGTATGAATTTAAAAAATCACGTAAATCGGATAAGTGGTTCTCGAGGGATAAGCGCATTAACGGATAGACAGACAGACAGACAGACAAACATTGCATTTTATATATATTATAGATATAGATTATTTTTATTATTATATAACCTGGCCAAAGAATATATGCATGAATTTAAAAAAAGACAGGTAAATCTGATAAGTGGTTCCTGCGTGATAAACGCACTAATGGACAGACAGACAGACATTGCATTTTATATATATTATAGATTATACATATACAGATACATAATATTGTTCCATATTTAATGGTTTAGGCTGTGTATTGCAAAGGCACGCGCTAACGGCAAACTTATTTGCGACATCATTCACTATTTTACGTCACTGCTCATTCTTTATGCTACCTATCGTAATAAAATATAGCCTATAACCTGGCCAGAGAACATATGTATGTTTTAAAAAAAAAGTACGTAAATCGGATAAGTGGTTTTTGAGTGATAGGCGCGCACTAACGGACGGACAGACAGACAGACAGACAGACAGAGAGACGTTGCATTTTATATATATTATAGATGTAATAAAATATATATCTAAAACCTGGTCAGAGAACATATGTACGAATTTAAACAATCACGTAAATCGGATAAGTGGTTCTCGAGGGATAAACGCACTAACGGACAGACAGACAGACAGAGAGAGGTTGCAATTTGTTTATATTATAGGTATAGATTATTATTATTATTATATAACCTGGCCAAAGAATATATGTATGAATTTAAAAAAAGACGTAAATCGGATAAGTGGTTCTCGCGTGATAAACGCACCAGTGGACAGACAGACAGACAGAGAGACATTGCATTTTATATATATTATAGATTCTAGATATTCTCTACTACATAATATTGTTCCATATTTAATGGTTTAGACTGTGTATTGCAAGGGAACGCGCTAGCAATAAACTTTTTTCCGACTTCATTCACTATTATCGTCACTGCTCATTCCTTATGCTACCTATCGTAATAAAATATAGCCTATAACCTGGCCAGAGAACATATGTATGTTTTAAAAAAAAAAGTACGTAAATCGGATAAGTGGTTCTCCAGTGATAAGGTCACTAACGGACGGACAGACAGACAGACAGACAGAGAGACGTTGCATTTTATATATATTATAGAAGTTCAAAACTCAGGCCAATACTCCTGGTGATACCTCAAAGAGGATAAAATCAAAATATTGCTGTATCCAGATTGTGGAATTTCAAATGCTTTTCTTACTGCACTATAGTGAACACAGGTGGCCAATCACAGATATCGACTTAGTTTTCTTCAGATAGCCAGTATAAAGGACTGTAAGGGATAGTTTAGCCTCCGTCTAATAATTTCCTATTCAATATCCGTTAATTAACCTTAAATTATCCAATGTTACTATATAATTGTGGTAACGAGCATGTTCAGCAATAATTTTTCTGAGCTACTACTGTATAGCTGTGTTGTCCCAACTTTCGAAAGCCGTCCTGCGTTGCGCATGCTAGTCCAATCTCTGATATTTCTCTCTATCTGCCTTTTTCTTAAGCCATCCTCGTTTTTAGTTAAGGCAGATGATACCTCGATCGTCTCAAAATGTGTCCGAGATATCCGATTTTCTGACACTAAATTTTGATAAGTAATTAGCGATTGGTATTGGCTAGTAGATCCAAACGAAAAGAGGAGGACACAAATAGACTCTTTTCATCAAAATATTTTATATGTAACGAACACCTTCTTCAAAAAGAACAAAAACTGGAAATGGACATGTTCTAGTCCAGATGGTAAAACAAAAATGCAGTAGATTTCATAATCAGCAACAGAAAAGACATTATCCAAGACGTAAGTGTTCTAAATAGATGTTCAGTTGGGAGTGTCCATCGCATTGTGAGAGAAAAAGTGTTTATTAACATTAAGCAGGAAAGACACAACATGATTCTCAAAAGTAACCATAAGAAATGGACAACCCCGGAGGATGTAGATTCTTATAGAAGAGATCGCAAGCTCCTTGGAATACTATGAAAATAGAGCAGTTGATGACATATTTGAAAACATCAAAAATAGTGACATTGATAAAACAACAAAAAGAACAGAAATTAAATCAAAGAGTAAAATTGCTAATGAAGCAAAGGAGAGAAATGGTAGATAAGACTACAGTTGAATACAGATCCATAAATAGAGAGATACTGAGAAAAATTAGAAAATACAAAAGACAAAAATACAGAGGAAATTAAAAACGTTGTAGGACAGAATAAAAGCTTAAAAGTTTTGAGAAGTAAGAACATAATGGGAAGGAAGGACATATACAAGATAAAGGACATGCATGGTAATGTAATAACAAAAAAAGAGATATTTTACAGATCATCGAATTATTTTACCAACAATTATATACCTTACAAGATAATAGAATATAAATCAACATACCAAAAGTCCTAAATCAAGGGTCGGAGGATATCCCAGACATCGCAGAAGAAGAAATCACATCAGCCTTAAAGGACATGAAAAATAACAAAGCTCCGGGTGAAGACAATATTGTAGTAGAGGCAATTAAGCAAGGAGGACAAAAAATTATTAAATCTCTTAAAATGTTATTCAATAAATGCCTTCTGGAAGGAATAACTACATCACAATGGAATAATGCAATTATCGTCATCATGCATAAAAAAGTAGATACCTCAGATCTTACAAACTATCGACCCATTCGCCTCCTGAGCCATGTATACAAGTTATTCACGAAAATACTTACCAAACGTCTAGCAAATAAATTGGAGTTTTTCCTTTCAAAAGAACAGGCATAAACATAGGCAACCCTCATAACGACAGAGCGGATTATCTTGCTAAACTTGCCATAGAAAGGGGCAGTATGAACATGGGAGAGAATCACTACTCTGATTTTAACATCTTCATAAAACACCTACACAGCTCTCTCTTCCAACTCAAATGGGACTTTGAAGATCCCAACAACAAATTATGGTCCATCAAAACCAATGTATTTTCTCCCCTTAACTCCACAGAATTGAACCGAAGACATAATGTAATAATGAGAAGACTGGCATTGGGACACACCTACTCCACGCATGTACATCTATTAAAGAGAGATCCCCCTCCACTCTGTCCTAAATGTGACTCCCCCTTATCAGTGTTACATCTAATCGAATCCTTTCAACATCAAAACTTGAGAGACACCCACGGTATCCCATCCAACATCACCATCCTCATAAAATCTTTTGTCCCACTTAAAGAAAACATAACCAATTACTTAAAAGAATTCAACTTCATAGTCTAATCTATTTATACCAAACTAACTCTAGTGGGCGCTAAATGATCTTAACTGTCGATGCGCCCTGCCCAACAGAAACAAACAAACAAAACAAAAAAGAACAGGCAGGTGTCCACTCGGGGTATGGAACAAACGACCATCTGCTTACAGTTAAAATCCTTACTGAAAAATCTATAGAATATAATAAGCCTCTTGTTCTCATATTTGTAAACTTCGAAAAGGCTTTTGATTCTGTAAATCAGTAGAGACTTTTGGAAGCGCTTGCTGAGTGTCGTATTGATCATCGATATTCTAATATAATTAAATACATATATGAAAATGCCACTGCTCATGTCAAAACACAAGCTAACCAATCCACCAGCAAATTTCGAATCGAAAGGGGAGTGTGGCAGGATGATACGCTCTCTCCCAAGGTTTCCGTAACACTCCTAGAAAGTACTCTAAAATCAATAAACTGAGAAAGAATGTGACTTAACATTGACGGTGAAAAGTTAAATCACCTTTGTTTCGCCGACGAAATTATCTTAATTACAGACAAAATACAAGAAGCACAAACTATGCTATATGTTTCAGGAAGCTTCATAAAAGGTTTGTCTAAAAATCAATCTATCTAAGACCCAGTTTGTGACAAATCTTCTATTAATCGACATTATAAAACTGAATAACGTAGAGATCGAGCAAGTGTAACAATATAAATACCTGGGACATGAAATCAGCGTAGAACAAGGTAACCAAACACATGAAATTCAGCAGAGAATAGATCTCTTCTGGGCTGGCCATCTGACCTATGTATTCAAATCTAACCTTCTTACCGGTTTAAAAAGGAAAGTATTTGACAGACGCATACTCCCCGTTCTTACCTACGGGGCCGATAATCTCACAATGACGAAAAAAACATCAATAAAATATATGTCATGCAATGAAAGATGAAGAGGTTAATGTTAGGCATTACTCTTAGAAATCACATCCCAAATCACATTATCGGGAAAAGAACAGGGGTACAAGATGCAGTCAAATTCATTTTACACCTGAAATGGAACTAGGCTGGGCTTGTTGCTAGGTTTAAGTAGGGACGATAGACAAACAGAATTATAGAATGGTGACCAAGATCCGAAGCCTATCGGAGTAGAGATATACCATCAACTCGGTGGACTGATGATTTGAAAAGAGTGGCTGAACATTGGGTACAAATGAACCAGAACAGGAAAAGGTGGCAAGACTTGAGGCTTTCGTCCAGCAGTGGACAGTATAAGCTGTTGATGATGATGATGATGATGATGATTGACTCTCCAGATGACTTCTTGATTAGCTAAGCGGATGGCCCATAGTACTTTCAGAAATGTAGAGTATATCAACATTTCCTGTGTTTAAGAAGTTAACGTTTCTTCCTGCTGGAAATGCACTACTGTTTAGCAAATACTTAAAAAAAGCAATATGATCTTGGCAAACAACTACCGACCAGTCTCACTGTTTTTAATACTAGCGACAGTTATGGAGAAGGCAGCATCAGCATCTTCTAAAATATCTAGGAGTCAATAATGTTAGCGACCATTAACTTGACATTCATAAGCAAAGATCAATAGCAGAACTCTAACAAATGTACCATATCTTTGGAAAAACCCAATTGAACATCTAGGAGAATCACGAGCGGTTGACATATTCAAGGCATTCGACCGTGTTTGGCATGACGGATTGTTGGCCTGTCCCTCTAGTATCGTCACCCAATTTGCTGGGTGTTAACTTGGGAGCAAATATAAGTTATCACGAACATGTTGCATGCATAAAGAGCTTGTCAAAAGCTGGAAATATTATTTCAAACTAGAAAGCTATACACTTCACGTAAAACTGTTAATTCTACACAAAGCTTAAATTCGACCAGTGATGGAATGTTCCTTCCAAAAATATACTGCATTTGTTGGATTCGATTCAGAATAGAACTGTTCGTCTGATTGGAGACCCAGAACCAGCAACCTTAATTTCTTAGAATATCGAAGAACAGTTGGGAACTTCAGTTTACTCAAAAGTTTTTTCATGAAAAATGTTTGATGGATGTAGCGAGCTTAATTCCGCCCAAAGTGGTACATTTCAGGAATACACATCGTCTCAGTCAGCACCATACAATAGCACTGATAAAATGTAACCTCCCCCCACCAACCTCTGCCTTAATACAAATTTAGGCTCTGATTGCAGAAAAAAGAAAAAATCTTCCTGAAAGCCTCTCTTGCTTATTCAGTGCAAAGATTAATCTTAGTTTCAGTATCCAAATTCTCTGTGATAATGTTGCCCAGATATTTATATTCACTCTATAGTGAGGGGAACATCTTGTTGCTGCCAGTTGTGAGTCTCATATTTTCACTAGTAGGTTTGGCCCTATGAATTAAAATATTTAGTATAGATTTTGATAACCTTAAATGTTCTTTGCTTGAAACCATTTTTCTCGTCTAACTAACTATCGATATATCGATAACCATTGACAGTTAGTAATATCTATAAAAATCCACATATCGAAAGTTACCGATATAACGATAATTATCCATATATCGAAAGTTACCGATATAACGATAATTATCGATAAATCAATAGTTACCGATCTATCGATCATCATCAATACATCGGCATTTGTCGATATATCGATAGGTATCACTTACTTTCATCTTCGGTCATCAATTTTAGAAAGTGATAAAATTTTGTTTAGAAGTAAAGGTTCCTTCTCTGAAAGTCTTTCTCGCCTTCGTATTAAATTTTTAAATAATAATTATAGTGGATATGTATCAATATATCGATAGTTATCGATATGTACAGTTATCAACATATCGATAACTATTGATAGTTACCAGTATATCGATAATTATAAATACATCGATACTATAGGTAAAATTTAATATAGCTCATCCCTAGTGATTGAAACTTGAAGAAATGCATATTTACATATATACATATATATATATATATATATATATATATATATATATATATATATATATATGTATATATATGTATATATATATTATATATATATATATATATATATATATATATATATATATATATATATATATATATATATATATATATATATATATATATATATATATATATATATATATATATATATTATATATATGTATATATATATATATATATATATATATATATATATATATATATATATATATATATATATATATATATATATATAATATTTATGTATATATATATATATATATATATATATATATATATATATATATATATATATATATATGTAAAACAACAAAAAATATTTCGATACATTTATTTATTTCTTTTATTATTTAAAGATTAGGAGTAAAAGTTAAGGGTATATATACCAAAACAGTTATAATTTCTATGGGGATAAGATTTTCTTAAAGAGGAAATATATTGAAAGTTGGAATTCTTGGTATCTGACCCTTATCCTGCGGTTACTAAAAAACTTTTTGGCCCACAGGCATAGTTGAGATGCCTCTTATTATGTTTTAATATTATTTCTTGTTGTCTGATGACAGGAAACCAAGTAAAAAACTTTTTCTTTCGATCCTGTGTAAACTAACCTTCAAATTTATAAACAATAACAACAACAAACGAACTTTTGCTTTCAATTTCAGAAATATTTTGTTAATAAAAAAGTATTTGCCATTTATTTTCCACGATCTATAAGATTACTGTTCTGACCACAAAATTCTTTATGCTCCTCACAATAATATAAGTTATATAAGCCGCATAAATCTTTACACCAGCAATTGAAAAAAGCTTTCCTATTGTCAGGCATTGTTCTCCTTTTAAACTTCGTGTTTCAACACCCATAAAAGTCAAATGAAATTTTGCCGAAAGATTGTATTATGGATGAGTAAGATAGATCGATTTTTCGAAACATCGATGTTTTAATCACCAACAATTGATATTTTGTATTATAATTATTTAGATCTTTTGTAAACCCTGCTTAGTGTCAGTGATATTATCGAATAACAATACAAAATGAAATGCAACATAAAATCTTTAGTAAGATTGAGGACATGTTGGTATTACGAGTATTAATGTTTACTGACATATTGGCATTTAAAATGGGATCCAGGATAATAGTTTTTCCGTAATTATTCAACATGGCCCATGTTTTGTATTAAATTTAAGAAATGGTTAATTTTTCCATACTAATTTAAGTACTGTGATAAGTAGCTTGATAATTTTTCAGTGAAATGCTACTTCTCACTAATTACATAAACCAAGAAAGAAACTGAAAAATATTCACAGGTAAAATAATTTTTTGTAATCACTAGTGTTATATCAAATATCGACATCAGCAGTTCCCTGCTGCCCCGTGGGGGAGCGGGATAGAATATCTCCCCGGTACGTTCTGCCTGTCGTAGGAGGCGACTTAAAGAACAATCTAGATGGTAGGTGACCAGATCCCACCAGTATCGCCCGGTGTGATACCATCGCATCGGCATAGGGTGCATGAAGTTGCTTAACGTTTCGTGGCTGTGCCGATGTCCCGGACTGTGGGACCAAATAGCATGATGAGGCACCTGGATACAAAAAATTCCGGAGGTAAAATAGTCCCCCGTTCGGATCTCTGGGTGGGGGCTGGTTCAGGTGCGTCGACATGCAGAGATCAGAATTTTAAAATGGATTTTTGCAACATACGAGGTTTAAACTCGAACATAAATTCAGTGCACCAACACCTGCAATCAAATAAACCTCATGTACTCGCTCTGTGAAACCAAGGTCAGTTCATCGACCAGCACAGTTAACTATCTTTATCCTGGGTACGACTTCTATTCCCGATTTAGGCGTAACTTTGGAATCTTGTCTTTTTGTCAGAAGCGACCTCTCTTGCCAACGAGAAGAGGCTCTGGAGCCCCCAAACTTTGATGTTATGTGGTTAAAAATAACGACTCAACCAACCACAAGGTTCATCTGTATCCTGTATCGACCACGCCTAAACCGCGCAAGATTTGGCACTACAAATCTGCTAAATGGGAAGATCTCATGGAATATTTTCGAACTTTCTCTTGGTTAGACGTTTGTTTTCGATCCGATGACCCATCTGACTGCGCCAAGGAGGTTTCCGATGTTATTTTGGCCGGTATGGAGGCTTACATCCCTTTTTCGAAGAAATGCCCTTCCAACGGCAAGCCTTGGTTTGACCGAAAATGCAAAGAAGCTGTTGCTTCTAAACATCTTGCATACCGACATTGGCGTGAAAATCCTAACACCATAAATCGTAACATCTTTGTTCGTGCCAGGAATAGATGCAAAGAAATTATCGACGAAACCAAGGAGGCACACAATCAACGGATTAGAAACAAACTTCTCTCTTGTCCCAACAATTCCAAGTCCTTTTGGTCAGTCGCTAAGGCAGCTAGTCAAAATTTCACCAAATCCACCATACCACCACTCACACGGCCAGATAATTCTATTGCAAAGACACCTGTTGAGAAAGTGAACTTGTTGGCTGAACTCTTTGCTTCACATTCTACTGTCGATTTCCAAGGAAAAACACCACCTAATATTCCCATAGTACAGTCAAGGATGCCCGATACTGTCTTCAGGCAGCGTATCATAAAACGTATTTTGATGAAGCTAGACACCAAAAAGGCTTCTGGCACTGACGGAATACCTGCCATAGTTCTCAAAACCTGTGCGAGGGAACTAACACCAGTTTTCTGTAGACTTTTCAACCTATCTTACAGAAAGGGAATATTTCCTTCCTGCTGGAAATGTGCCACAGTTCAGCCAATACCTAAAAAAGGCAAGAAGACCTTGCCAAATAACTACCGACCAATCGCACTGCTTTCAATAATATTGAAAGTCATGGAAAAGGCTATCAATCAGCATCTTCTAAAATATCTTGAAGGATTCAACCTTATTAGCGATCACCAATATGGCTTTAGTAAAAATAGATCAACAGGAGATCTCCTGACTTATGTAACACATGTTTGAAACAACGCAATTGAATACTTTGGAAAATCTCGAGCGGTTGCTCTTGACATATCCAAGGCATTCGACCGTGTTTGGCACAATGGGCTGTTGGCTAAGCTATGTTCTTATGGTATGTCTGAAAAGTTCTGTTTGTGGCTCTCATGTTTCCTCAGAGAGCGTTTTTTGCGAGTGGCAGTCGACGGATTTCTTTCTAACACCTTCACTATCAACGCCGGTGTACCCCAAGGCTCCATACTGTCTCCTACTCTCTTTCTCATTTATATTAACGATCTGCTGGAAAAGACCGAGAATCCAATCTACATTTTTGCAGATGACAGTACACTTATCTCTTCATTCACTTTGAACGCTCGGACATCGGCTACTTAGACGAATATCCGCAGACAGCAGGAAGTCATTCAACTTAACAAAGACCTGGAAGAAATTCTATCTTGGGGTGACAGTAACCAAGTGGAATTTAACGCTACAAAAACCCAGGCGGCAGTTTTTTCTAAAAAAGTTAACGTTACTGAACCCGACATAGTTATGTCAGGGCACTCCATTCCCCTAACATCGTCACTCAAATTGTTGGCCGTAAATTTGGGAGCAAATATGTCCTGGCATGAACATGTTGCAGGCATAGCAAGGAGAGCTTCTCAGAAGTTGGGAATATTATTTCGAACCAGAAAGCTTTACACTTCACAACAACTGTTAATTCTTTACAAAGCTCAAATTCGACCAACTATGGAATACTGCTCCCATGTTTGGGGCTCCGCTCCCAAACATACACTGCATTTGTTGGATTCTATTCAGAGAAGAGCTGTTCGTCTGACTGGAGACCCGGAACTGACAGGTAGCCTTGATTCGCTGGAACATCGAAGAACGGTTGGCGACTTGAGCCTATTCTACAAGTATTTTCATGGAAAGTGTTCGAAGGATGTGGCCCGCTTAATTCCTCCCAGAGCGGTGCATGTTAGAAGTACACGTCACGCTAATACTTCACATCCGTATGAGGTTCAGCTTGTTACTCCTCGTACAACGCTTTTCAAGCAGTCATTTATATGGAGAACATCATTCCTTTGGAATAATTTGCCCAGGACTGTGTTTCCCACCGAGTACAAGTTACAGAGATTTAAGAACAACGTGAATCGCTTTCTCTGCACACGTGTCGCTCCTGTAGCGCTTTAGGGACTTCCTTGTAGCACGTGTGCTAGATCCATGAAAAAAAAAAAAAAGTTCACTAGTCTCGATCTTTTCTACAGCATCAAAACAGAAAATTACACTGACAACGTGAATCTGCTACTGGGTTCTTCATACCATAGACTCTTATTAATATTTGTATGTTCCGCCAATTACTGACCCAGAAGCTTACTGTGTAAAAGTACAGCGAAAACACGAACTTTCCTTTGGTTAAGTTTTTGTGTTAGTTCTGATGATCTATCTGATTGTGCTCACGAGGCTGCTAATATCATCTTGGATGGCAAGGAAGCATTTTTTTTTAGAGAAATCCACTTCTAGCGGTAAACCTTGCTCCTAACGAAGATGTTAACCTGAACTCCATAAATCGTAATATCTTTGTGAGTACTCGAAACAGATGCAAACCAAACCAAGACGGCGTATGTTCAGGAAACTAATTTAATTTCATTAAACTAATTAGATCACCACTTGTCTGGCCAGACAAGATTATTGCAATAAGATTTGTTGAAATTTTCAAATTGCTAGCTAAACCACTCTAACTTTTCTTGGAAAGATACCAACTATTATTCTCAATATGTGGTTAAAAATGTCCGGTATTGATTTTAGACAGCATATCATAAAACACATCTTAATAATCCTATGAACGGCTCTAGCTATAATAAAATCCCTGTCGTCGTACTTAAAAAATGTGCCAGTGAATTACCACCAATTTGCCGTCAAATTTATTCTACAGAAAAGGATTGCTTACTTTCTGTAGAGTAGGGACTATCTAGAACATGCACTAAGTGACTACCAACTAGTATTGTTCTTAGTAATATCAAAGTTTGGAATGCGTCCAAGACTGTTTTTTTTCGACCTAGTACAACTTACGGCGATTCAAAGCTAGTTAAATGCTATTTCGGCAGATGTGCTATTCCTGCGGCGAGTTACTGATTTCCTTGCAGCACTTATACTCTACCCATTAAAAAGACTTTAAAATATTATGTCAAGCGGATAAATTTTTTACGTCTTTATTTATTTCTATCGTCAGATACGTCCTTTTGAATCAACACTGCGTAAGTAATATCGATACTCTTCGCGTATCATAACATCCCTATTTTCAATTCGGCAAAGGATTACCATTTCCTTTTATTGTTTTGTGGTCCGATGAAAGGTAAAGCTTCAAGTTATGTCAGTGAAAATTCCTTTAAATGCCATTAAATTCTACAAGGTTTAGTTTTACACGTAATTTTCGGCGCCAATAAAAGCCTGGTTTAATTAAATATAGAGGCATATTTAAAACCCTGTCGTGGGTCCGATGTTGTACATTTTCGGAAAAGGCCACTTTAGAGTTTGTAGGACAGAGTAGGTAATTATTTTATTCTATTAAATTGAAATTAAGTTATTTAGGTTACGTAAAATTAGGTTGAAATAATAGACCGTAATTAATGATGAGTTTAAATTAGTTTGCATATTATCGAGCAAGTCTAGTCGAAATTTTATTATTTTGAATAGTTTTTCTTGGTTTGTAATTGTATTATTATAAAGGATGATGTTCAAAGACGTGAGATTTTTATCATACTTACTTTTAATATTTAAAACATATGTCAAAGGACAGGTCACTGTGTGTAATATAAAGCATCTGCTACGCTAATACCCATTATAACCATGACTACATATATTAACGTCTCTCTCAAGGAAATAATACGTTTAACATATATTTAATAATTATGTGACAAAACTCTGAAATCAAAAATGTGATTGTAATTGTGAAAATTGTGTAAATAGAGAAATTATATTGATACACTTGTAAACTAACCATACTGCGATTAAAAAGTATAGGAAATGATTTATTTATTGACTGTCTTCTTACATTAATTCACAGATTACTACTATTGTCGCCAGCATCTACCAGGTGTACAAGTATGAAATGCGGATTTTTTTTTCTAAAATAACATGTTAAATTAGGAAGAATGATAAAAAGTGCTTTATTCAAAGTATGCTCCATCGCTTGTTTTACATTTTTCCCATCTTTCGGGCAATTTGTGAATACCACGCCAGTAAAAATCTTCCCCCTTTTGCTGCGAACCATTCATCGAGCCATTTTTTCACATCTTTGTATGAACCAAAGCGCTGCTCAGCAAGTGCTTCATCGATGCAAACAAGTGGTAATCGGAAGGAGTCAAGTCTGGTGAGTAAGCCACATGGGGTAGAACTTTTCAGCTGAGTACTTCCAACGTGTCGCGAACTGGTTTTGCCGTATGTGATGGAGCATTGTCATGAAGAAAAATGACTTTGTTGCCTCTTTCGGTATTCTGGGCTTTTTTCAAGCAGCGAACGGTTCAAATCGGTCAATTGTTGTTGGTAACATTTAGTATTAAACGTTTCCCCAGGTTCTAACAGCTCATAATAGACCACGCCCCTCTGGTCTCACCAAACACAGAGCATCGTCTTTCTGCCAAAGCGATTCGGTCTTGCGGTCGATGTGGATGATGCGCCTGGGTCTACCCATGATTTTTTTGCGCTTGGGATTCTCAAAATAAATCTACATTTCAGCCCCTGTAACTATACGATGCAAAAACGACTTCCTTTTCGTACCGAGCGAGCAAAATGTCACACGTGTTTTTGCGCTTTTCAATTTGCCTGTCATTCCCCTCATGTGGTACTCATCTACCGGTCTTCGGAATCTTTCCCATCTCTCGTAGGCGATTGGAAACAGCTTGTTGACTAACGCCCAATTGCTCGGCAAGTTGTTTTTGTGTTTGTGAATCATCTTCGTCCAACAATGCTCGCAATTCCACATCTTCATATTTTTTTGGGGGTTTTCCATGTTCCTTGGCTGTAACATCTAAGTCACCATTTTTGAAACGCCGAAACCATCGTTCACACGTATCTTGCGATGGAGCATGTTCACCATAAGTTTCTCGAAGTAATCGGTATGATTCAACAGCAGTTTTCTTCAAATGAAAACAAAAAATTAATGCTGTCCGCGAATGCTCTTTGTTCGGTATAAATTTCGACATATTGAACACAACAACACGACACTATGCACACACTTTTCCAATTTATCACTCATGCGCGTTTGACACTTGTTGATGACACAACAAAATGGCGCAGTGTCAAATCTTTATAGCACAAACTGCATTGGTGCACCATCTGTTGTCTGAAATCCGCATTTCATACTTGTACACCTGGTAATAGTAATGGGTATGTCACTGTCTGTAACTAAACACTGATTTTATGAGTAAAAAAAATTTCTATTCTTGTGATTTTCCAAAATGCTCACTGTACCTAAGCAAAGAATCTAAATTGAGTTATGTTTTTGCAACAAAACTGCTGCTGCGAGAACGATGGCAATCAGTTTTCTAGGGGTACAAGGTATTCATGGGGGCAGGGATTGCGTTAAAGATGAAACATGTCCAGTTAGGGCATCCACTTCAAGTGATTCCTGGATTTGGTATTTAATTAATTAACAGCTTTTAACAATCAGCGACATTATTGGATATATATTCTAATATCATTTGGAACGTGTCAAGCAACTAAAGGATATTTGAGCTTATAGCCAGTCGTTTCTAGAATTGTCTCGAAAATATTGAATATTTTCCGAAAATAACATCAATCATATGACCGAGGAGATGTTTTTTTGAGAGTAAATTGTTATTAAAAGGCATTTTTATGGATATTAAAATATAACTGCACTTCTACATCTTAATATTCATTTAAAAAGTATCTGAAAAGTTCAAGATAATGTTGTTTTTGGTTCATGTGGTGTTGTACATGACGAATTCCAAACTATTAACAGAGAATGATATTCGTGCCTCTTGCTTGGTTTATATCAAGATAACTCGTGGATTTTTCATCATGATCATGATAATCCATTTTATGGCTCAAAATTTAACAAGAATGGTACCGTAAATCGCATGTTCACCTGACTTATCATCGTATGATTCTCTTGTTTGCTGTCGATGGATCCTACAGAAGATATTTCGCCGCAAACCCTAGAGTGGTTTTATGAAACAATATTCAAGCCTGTTTCAAGAATTGGAAAAAACGAGGCAAAAGTACGAAATAAGTTTGACGGCTAAATTCAAATCTTGCATTTTATTGAACCTTTTCTAATATATTTTGGTTATAGTAAAATTTATAACACCCTAATATATTAAACAAATTCAGATTACGTATAACCTACATGGAATTACTCAGACGTCTTACTGCAGTCTAGGGAATACTCTTATAGATAAGAAATACAAGACAGACAGATAATCCTTCAGGTGCCATACTTGGTATCGTAAAGGGTCCATCCTGCATGATTGCTAGCAGTAGACCTTTCGAAATCGGTCCTTTCATGAATATCAAGTAAAATCCATGAAGGGACGCGTTTGATCTGTTTCGATGTGTAATAGGATTTATATGCTGAGCTTTTTGTTAGATTATTGGAATCGAATTGGATATTTTATTAGAATTTAAATTTTTGGCGGTCGTGAATATATTGTAAAATCAAAATCACAGATAAGGTCACTGGGTAAAAAAACTGCACAGATAAGGTTACTGGGTAAAAAAAAGCATATGGTATTTCTTATATATTATTACATAATTAATTATTTTAGTAATCACTTGTTTTATATATAATATTTGCATTGCAAGTAGCTAGTTTGCCCGAGTAAAATGATAATTTGTGTATGAAAATAATACGTATACATAATTGTAATTATTGTATGGCTAAGTGAAATAAAAATACTAATTGTAATTTGGAAAATTGTGTAATTAAACGAAATACAATTCAATTCAGTGGCGAAACTGGGGGTATTCGTATAAGAAAATCAGGTCTCAGTTTTTAAGAGCCCACGTGGCAGTCTGCCATTTTAAAAAGGGAACCAGCTGGAGATTTTAAATAGAAATAATGTTAGTGTGCAAAGTTTTATCGTTCAAAATCATAGATATTATACAAACGTTTGTAAATTTTTAATTTAATAAAATGTCAAGTTAATGAGTAATATGAAAAGGAGCATTTTGTTAGAAAAGAGATGAATACAAGTGAAAAATTTGACAGGAAGGAATTTTTAGAAAAAATGTCGCAGACAAAAGTTTTAGCATTTTCTCCATGGAATTGAATTAAAGCATATCAGATTTTGGGCCTAACGCTTTGTTGGGACTCTATAAGGCTCAAAAGTGGAAACTAGAACCCAAATTATTTAATACATATTTGAATTCAGCAAGTAATTTTTTGTCCGAATACAAATTGAATGTTTCTGGGCCTGATTGGGCCTCATTGTAACTACAATAAAATCAGACTCTTATAGGGATCTTTACCTGTGTTATCATCCGTTCGTATACGGAGTATTCTTCATCTGATCCCATATTAACGTGTGGATACGCGATACGAATAGACGATTTTTCAAATCATTTTTTGAATATTTTCTGAGAAAAATGTGAGGCGTATATTTTATGATTTTTCCACAAAAATTTTCAATTGAACAATTGATGACGCGTTTGGTTGCTGCAAGCCAAATCTTTGCTCTGCAACGAAAAAAAGTCATAAAAGAAATAGCTTCCCAGAATTCTCCAATTTTTCCGCGTACGATTTCTTAGGCAATTGATATTCTTTAATTAAATTATTTACCTATCAACATTTTTGGGGAAGAAGAAGAAACTCACTCCGGGAGTACTTTTTGAATTATTTTTACAATTGTCTACGGCAACCACCTTTCCCCATGAATATATAAATTGTTTGCCAATATTTTCAATTCTCTTCACTTACAAATTTTCTTTTTATACAAACTTTTTCTACATTCTGCCTTTAAATTTATATAAACTGTAGTTACATCAAGAAACGGTCGACAATACATTTCAAAAAGACACATTCCGAGATCAGATTGAACATTGAGTGGCCATTTTGAAAGAGCGACCCGTCGACGCACGCGCCGTTAAAATCTCGACACCAAGTTGAAGCTCACTTCTGTATTGGATTTACTGTGGTATAAATATTGTTGAATTGGATGTTATCATGTCACATTGGCAGTATTAGTATCTAAACCCTGCGAAAAATATATTTATATTGCAATTAGCTAGTTTGTCCAAGTGAAATGATAAATTGTTTTCGGAAATATTGTATGTTCATAATTTTAATTATTGTGTGAGTAAGTGAAGTAAAAAAAAAGCTAATGTAGTTTGGAAAACTGTGTAATTGTATGTGCCACAGTTCAGCCGATACCTAAAAAAAGGCAAGAAAACCTTGCCAAATAACTACCGACCAGTCGCACTGCTTTCAATAATATCAAAAGTCATGGAAAAGGTTATCATTCAGCATCTTCCAAAATATCTTGAAGGAATCAACATTATTAGCGATCACCAATATGGCTTTCGTAAACATAGATCAACAGGAGATCTTCTGACTTACGTAACACATGTTTGGAACAACGCAATTGAACACTATGGGGAATCTCGAGCGGTTGCTCTCGACATATCCAAGGCATTCGACCGTGTTTGGCACTATGGACTGTTGGCTAAGCTACGCTCTTATGGTATATCTGAAAAGTTCTGTTTTTAGCTCTCATGTTTCCTCAGAGAGCGTTCTTTACGAGTGGCGGTCGACGGATTTTTTTTCTAACACCTTCACTATCAACGCCGGTGTGCCCTAAGGCTCCATACTGTCTCCTACTCTCTTTCTCATTTACATTAACGATCTACTGGAAAAGACCGGAAATCCAACGTACAGCTTTGCAGATGACAATACGCTTATCTTTTCATTCACTTTGAACGCTCGGACATCAGCTACTCAGGCGAATATCGCAGACAGCAGGAGGTCGTTCAACTTAACAAAGACCTGGAAGACCTTGATTCGCTGGAACATCGAAGAATGGTTGGCGGCTTGAGTCTGTTCTACACATGGAAAGTGTTCAAAGGATGTAGCCCGCTTAATTCCTCCCAGAGCGGTGCATGTTAGAAATACACGTCGCGCTAATACTTCGTATCCGTATGAGGTTCAGCTTGTTACTCTGCGTACAAGGCTTCCCAAGTAGTCTTTTATATGGAGAACAACATCCCTTTGAAATGATTTGCCCAGGGCTTTGTTTCCCACCGAGTACGATTTGCAGCGATTGAAGAACAGCGTGAATCGCTTTTTCAGCACAGGCGCCGCTCCTGGAGCGCTTTAGGGACGTGTGTTAGCCTCATAAAAAAAATATACAAAATACAATTACGCATTGGTAAACAAAGAAAACACTATAAGTGTGGTTATATTGAATGTTATCATGTTACATGTGCAGTATTAGTATCTAAATCTTGCAAAACATATATTTTATCCATGGACACCTCACTGATGCTGCAGGAGCATCCCTGGAGCGCTACAGGAGCGACCGTGTGCGGAAAAAGAGATTCACGTAAATCTCGAATTGCTGCAAATCATTCCGAAGGGATGATGACATGAAAAAGATTGCACGAGGAGTGATAAGCTGAACTTCATACAGATGTAATGGATTAGCGTGGCATGTATTCCATACATGTGCTACTTTGGCAGGTATCATGCAAACTACATTTGTAGAACACTTCTTATGAAAGTACTTATACGATAGACTTAAATCACCAACCGTTTTGGAATATCAGAGGGAATTAAGGTTTGTAGTGAGTTCCTGGTTCCTGGTCAGGCGAATAGCTCTCCTCTAAATAGAAAGTAACAACTCCATCTTACGTTTGACCGCAGAGCCCCAAACATGGGAGTAGTATTCCACCGTTGGTCGAATTCTATAGGATTAAAAGGTGCTGCGCACTGTAAAGCATTTTAGTACCAAATAATTGTCCTAGATTTTGGGGGCACACTTTGCTATACATGCAGCGTAAGAAGCTTTTGACAGAAAGAGTTTGCAAAATTACCTTAACCGAGAATAGAAATTATACTCAGTGTAGAGAAAATTGTCTGTGTTAATCTAGGAACTGAAATTAGTTTCGCAGAGTGCCAGTATACCAGGTTTATTAATGTTGGTGAATTGAATGCATATCCGAGTTTAAAGCTTGTATGTTTCTATAATCTAAATTAAAATTTTAATCCTCACATGTTGAAGCTTCTGAACTAGATCTCACTCGGAGATCCAAACGGGGGGTTATTTTACTTTCGTAATTTTTAGATTTTAAGAGCTGCATCATGCTCTTATTTTCCCATTATAAATTGGACAGCAACATAACCACGAAACGTTAGTTCTACGACATGAAGAAAGGGGAAAATGTTTAATGTTTTTTCAAACAACTATAGATTCCAATTGTACTAATTTTTCAGTGTTAGGGTTTTAACAAAGTTGTTTATAATTATCCGGTTTGGTGTTTTTGTAGCCGTTTAATTTGAGAAGTCCAAAAAAATTAAAATTGCAAAAATAATTGAATTTTTACATAAATAATTATAATAAAATTACAGTTTTAATGCTGGTAATAAATTTATTATTTATTTATTTATTGCCGTAATGTGCTTGTATTGGCAAACAAGAATAAATAGCTTTAGAAACATGCAAAATGTATCAATCGTAATTAACTAATTTTCTCGTTCATATTAAGAGGATATTTTCTTTTTATGGGTCTAGCACATGTGCTACAGGAAAGTCCCTAAAGCGCTACAGGAGCGACACGTGTGCAGAGAAAAGCGATTCACGTTGTTCTTGAATCGCTGGAAATTGTACTCGGTGGGAAACACAGTTCTGGGCAAATTATTCCAAAGAGATGATGTTCTCCATATAAATGACTGCTTGAAAAGCGTTGTACGAGGAGTAACAAACTGAACCTCGGATGTGAAGTATTAGCGGGACGTGTACTTCTAACATGCACCGCTCTGGGAGGAATTAAGCGGGCCACATCCTTCAAACACTTTCCATGAAAATACTTGTAGAATAGGCTCAAGTCGCCAACCGTTCTGTCAGTTCCAGGTCTCCAATCAGACGAACAGCTCTTCTCTGAATATAATCCAACAAATGCAGTGTATGTTTGGAAGCGGAGCCCCAAACATGGAAGCAGTATTCCATAATTGATCGAATTTGAGCTTTGTAAAGAATTAACAGTTGTTGTGGAGTGTAAAACTTTCTGGTTCGAAATAATATTCCCAACTTTTGAGAAGCTCTTCTTGCCATGCTTGCAACATGTTCATGTCAGGACATATTTGCTCCCAAATGAACGCTCAAAAAATTGAGTGACGATGTTAGAGGAATGGAGTACCCCGACATAACTATGTCGGGTTCAGCAACGTTAACCTTTTTAGAAAAAACTTCCGCCGGAGTTTTTGTAGCGTTAAATTCCACTTGGTTACTGTCATCCCAAGATAGAATTTCTTCCAGGTCTTTGTTAAGTTGAATGACTTCCTGCTGTCTGCGGATATTCGTCTAAGTAGCCGATGTCCGATCGTTCAAAGTGAATGAAGAGATAAGTTTACTGTCATCTGCAAAGCTGTAGATTGGATTCTTGGTCTTTTTCAGCAGATCGTTAATATAAATGAGAAAGAGAGTAGGAGACAGTATGGAGCCTTGGGGTACGCCGGAGTTGATAGTGAAGATGGTAGAAAGAAATCCGTCGACTGCCACTTGTAAAAATTAAGAGGATAATTCATTAATTATACTTACCTAATTATACAGTTGAACAACGAATGACATTTTATTAATTAGTTATCTGGTTAACTAATTTATTATATTTTTTAAAGAAAATAATCTTGAAAGTACAAAAGCAAAATTTTAATGTTTGGATTAATTCATTTTTTAGTGTTCTCATACTTATCAACCCAAAAAAATTGGAATCAGACTTCTATGGTCAACAAAAACAAATATTGAAATTCATAAGACAGCAGAGAACTGAGATGAAAGAACTAATAGAGTATACACACGTGAAGGAAGGAACGTAGGTAGCATATCTTACACAATTATATAAAAGAGAACAGAGTATTACCATAAATGAAGAAACGTATATAACACTGTGCAACATTTTCGAGGTCATCGAATGTAAACTAAATTCTGACTTCAGTTTCTGGAAGTGCCTACCCAAACTAGCAAAACCCTATTTGGGTTTTGATAGTTTAGTTCGAATTTTTTTCTTTGCCATCATCAATTTTTTTGCTCGATCTTTGATTTTGCACGGCTATATCTCGTAAATTATCGGGAATTTCTCAATGCAATCTTCAAACGAAATGTTCTTCACACTAAAATACACAATTTTTATGGACATGTCGAGGCCAGATTTTCACTCTTTCGGGGTGTTTTTAGTGCAGAAAGTCCGAAAAAATGCCATTTTTTCACATTTTCGACCATAGCTCACAAACCGTGCATTTTTTAGCGACTGTCTTCGACAAAAATGTTCTCTGCATAAACACGAGTAACTTTGCTGAACATTGCAATAACCTACAATCGATCGATCTTTATATTTCTTTTGGCCGTTGTAAGTAATTTCACACCAAATTTTCAGCTTTTTTCAGGTTTTACGTTCAAGAAACTGGTTTTTAGCTGACTATTGAATGTTTATTAACCATTAGCATCTATTTTTGGAAAAGAAATAAAAAAAAAATTTTGTTTGTAAACTGCTATGGTACACACACACACACACGCTGGAATAAATACACACACATTTGAACGGGGAATCGCTTGTATGTAGTATGGAATTGACGCGCACTGTGCTAGTATTGGTACAGTACCATATATCTAACATGTGCGCATGTTATAGCACAGTGCGCGTCAATTCCATACTACACACAAGCGATTCCCCGTTCAAATGTGTGTGTATTTATTACAGCGTGTGTGTCTGTGTGTGTGTGTGTACCATAGCAGTTTACAAACAAAAATTTTTTTTTCAATTTCTTTTCCAAAAATAGATGCTAATGGTTAGTAAGCATTCAAAAGTGAGCTAAAAACCAGTTTCTTGAACGTAAAACCTGAAAAAAAGCTGAAATTTTGGTGTGAAATTGCTTACAACGGCCAAAAGAACTATAGGGATCGATTGTAGGTTATTGCAATGTTCAGCAAAGTTACTCGTGTTTATACATAGAACATTTTTGTCGAAGACAGTTATGCTAAAATATGTACGGTTTGTGAGTTATGGTCGAAAATGTGAAAAAATTGCATTTTTTCGTGCTTTCTGCACTAAAAACACCCCGAAAGAGTGAAAATCTGGCCTCGACATGTTCACAAAAATTGTGTATTTTGGTGTGAAGAACATTTCGTCTGAAGATTGCATTGAGAAATTCCCAATAATTTACGAGATATAGCCGTGCAAAACCAAAGCTTGCGCAAAAAAATTGATAATGGCAAAAAAAAAAATTCGAACTAAACTATCAAAACCCAAATAGGGTTTTGCTAGTTTGGGTGGGCACTTCCAGAAACTGAAGTCAGAATTTAGTTTACATTTTATATGTTGTACCGTGTAATGAATGATATAAAGATACAGAACGAAATATGGACAAAACAAATATAGAATAACTCAACTCCACTTGCTTTACACTCCTAAAAAAAGAGGTAAAAAGGCATAAGGAGTAAGTAAGTATAATCCTTTTTCCTTATATGTACAAACACATGAAAGTAGAGAAATTTTTAAAGCATGCATAAAAATGATGCTTCAGCATGAGGCAAAATATCACTAATAATCTTTTTGAGGTTACTGGATAATGCCTTATTGGCGCTTACAAATCATTTGAACCAGGCATATTTCCGTCTTGTTTAAATTTGGCAAGAGTAATCCAATTACATAAGGGAGACGTTTCCAAAGACCTTTCTAATTTTAGTCCTATTTCCTTATTGCTATTTTTATCCAAAGTAATAGAAAAACTTGTAAAATTCCAACTAAAGTCTTTCTGTAATAAACATGAACTGATTTTATAGAACAGAACAGACCTTTTAAGAAATCTAAGCGTACCAATACCGCCATTTTTGCATTTTTTTAAAAATCACATCAAACACCATTAGTAGCTACAATAGTGTTTTGTGACTTATTCAAAGCATTTGATGTAGGTAATCACGAAATACTGCTCTAGAATCTAAAAAATATATGGCATAAGGGGAAACGCCTTGCGGTGATTTAAGTCATGCTATTCTTCGCTTGATCAGTAGATAAATTTTACTAACAGAACTTCAAGCCGCTTGGAAATTCAATCTGTGGGTCCTTAGCGCACTGTCCATTACTGTTCTTGTACATGATGTAATAACCAATATCTTCTTCTTCTTCTTTCAACTTATAGCTAGGCACTATTACCTGTTTTCTTTGTTCCCTTATATATATTGTCGCTCCATTTCTTTCTTGGACATCCCATTGATCTTCTTCCATTTGGCGATTTCACTCTTCTTTGTTGTTTGCCATTCTTCCTATGCGTTGATCCCATTCCATTTTTCTTTCTCTTATCCACTGGTTGATATTTTCTATATTACATGTGTCTTCACTTCTTTCTCTATCTCTCAGTGTCTTATTTGCACATCTCCTAGGTATTCTCATTTCATTTAGTTCCAGCATCCTCTGTCTTATAGTTGTTTCAGATGTGTAAGTGATTACTGGGTTATTATCGTGTCATCTGTATAACATATAATTCTAAGCTCTCTGTTACCCATTCTATATCCCTTCGTTCTTTTGACATTCTTTATAATTTTATCCATAACAATATTAAACAGAAGAGGACTTAAAGAGTCTCCCTGCTTGATTCCAGATTCATAGTTGATTGGTTCTGTCATTCCTTCTGCTAATCTTGCGACTACTTTATTATCTTTATATATATTTTTCGATAGTTTTGTTTCAGTCTAATGGGATATTCCTGTTATATAATAAATGAATAACGTCTTCTATTTGTACACTGTCGAAAGCTTTTTTAAGTCTATCAGGCACAAGTATGCTGGAATGTTGTATTATATGGATTTTTCTTTTACCTGTCTCACAGTGAATACGGCATAGGGGCATGAACGCCCACTTCTGAATCTTTGCTGTTCTTCTTCCAGTTGTATTCTTGCGTTTATTTTTGTTGTAATAATTTTTGTTGTTAATTTCAGTGTACAGTTTAATAGATCTATGCCTCTATAGTTATTTGGACCTCCTTTTTCTCCCTTCTTGTGCATCAGTAAAACTATCGCCGTTCTCCATTCGTCTGGGATTCTATTCGATCTTATAATCCTCTATATAAGTGTTTGGAGTTGCTTAACCAGAGAGTATATTTTAATAACTCATTCGCTATTTGGTCTTGGCCCGGAGATTTACGGTTTTCTAATTTTTCCAGTGCTTCTATTATGACTTCTTTCATTACATATGTTTCTTCATTTATTGTTATATCTGGTGTTGTTCTTCTGTCAGTTCATCCTCTTTTCCATTTATACGTCTAATATTCCGTGTTCTCAACCTAATACCTCGATAATTATTTCCCATTTCTTTTTTCCTATTTCTTTGATTATCTTCTTATTTGTATTCTTTTCATTAGTAATATCTTTCGTATCCTTTATTTTTGCCAGGTCGTCGTCAATCTACCTACCTCTCTCCTTTTTTCAGTTTTTTGACGTGATGGTCGTAGTGTTCTTTGTTTGTTCTTTCAGTTTTTCTTCCTCAATGTCCCATTTATATTCTCTTCGTTCGACTATGATTTTTTGATATCCTATTTTCACTCTTTTTCCATTCTTTCTCTCGTTCTCTGTTATTTGCTTCAATTTCTTTTGAATTTCCCGTTCATCTTTTGTTAAATCGTTGTTTATGTAGACTCTCTCTATTAGGTTTCTCAGTTTGTTTTTATTTTTCATCACGGCTTTGTTATCCCCCGTGTTTCCAAGTTCTATCTTGTATATAGTCGCTCCTATCTTTATCACATCTTTAATCTGTACTTTTGTGTTCATATTACTCTCCATCAAATGTTCTTCACCCATTTTCAGATGTGGTTGGCTATTCGCTTCAAATCTCATTCCCGATATTACAATATTATTTCATACGTTGTCTTTTTCCAGCCTACTCATCTTCAAATCCACACTTCTCATGTTTTCTCTAATTATCTTATTTTCCTCTTTCAATACTTCATTCTTCTTTCTTAGTTCCTTCAACTCTTGTTGGTATCTTTTCTGATCTTGTTTTATTTCCTTTATATCTGACATTAGCTCTCTGATTATTTCTATGAATCTTATCTAATCTTTCGGTTTTCTCTTTTTGTGGTGTACTTATCAGCTTGTTACTCTCCTTGAATATTCCTATTGGCTCTTCTTCTTCTTCGACTCTTCCTCTTTTCGAGTCTCCTGATATATAATCATCGCTATCCATTGTTCTTTCTGTCATAAAAACTTTGCGTGTGCTCCTCGTATATTCCATTTACAAACACGGGAGAAAAAGAAAAAAAAACTGTTCTTATCACCGTTCTCCGGCGGTTTGCTCATCTTATACGCAGTAACACGATCAAGGTCGTCGCTTATCGTTTCGTTAGCTCCATAAAATTTCACAGAATTATTCTCATAAACCTCTAAATTTTTTACTTATTGTCTTAATTCTAACACTACACTCTGCTTTATTTCTAGTCCCTCTGGTTTGCAATCCACAAAATAATTAAATAGATCGAAACACTACCATAATAATGCTCGTTGAACGAGTTAACTATTGCCGGGCTTTCGATTCACATGCACACACTTCGCGACCCGAAACTCAACTCAAAAAAGAAGTTTCTTCACTTTTATATGTGTTTGTACATATAAGAAAAAAAGATTATATTAAATCAATATCCTTAAGTATCAATTAGAGTCGAAACTTGAGGGCAATTATTTCGTTAGTCAAATTATCAGACACTGAATAACAAAATTTATTTATGTTGTCGCAGTCTAAACTAAATTATTTATTATCGAAACCAAAAATCAATAAAATTTTCATAGTACTACTTATCTTGTCGTCTACCACTTTTACCTTCTTCTCCTGAAGCGTATTCGAGAGTTTTCGTGCAGACAGAAAGTCAACCAGATCGCGTGACAGATACACGGACCAACAGATCACAATAGAGACTATATTTAATGAAATTTAGAGACCTTGACACGTAAAGAAATGCAATCATGTTGGAATCTGATGTTTTTCATCCATAATAGGGAAATAAAACAAATAATTAAAATTTATATTTAATTAAAATCGTCTTATTTACATAATTAGACCAAATACCACCAGGCCAAAGTTTTATTAGTAACCTAAAAGTAATATTAAATTTTAATTACCTCAAACCAGAGAAGGCAATAAAATTACGTGAATGCTCGTTACGCTTGACTTCAGGGCAGATTGCGATAATTTACTGTGTCAAATCATAGCGGAAAATGATTTATTCTGTTAATAATTTTACTGATATGGTGTAGTTTCTGCCTTTCGGTGGTGCGTTTTTGTCGATTTCGGGTATTATCTATAAGCTTTCTTAGAAAATTTGTATATATATATATATATATATATATATATATATATATATATATATATATATATATATTTAATAAATTGAAGTTTGAATTTCATAAAACTATCATGGAATTAAAATTTTAAATTTTTATGGACTATTCTCCATCTGGTCATTAATAGGTCTGCAGATGTGAAAACCTTTTTTTATAGGTCTAGCACAGGTGCTGCAGAGAAGTCTCTAAAGCGCTACAGGAGCGATATCTGTGCTGAAAAAAGCGATTCACGTTGTTCTTGAATCGCTGTAAATTGTACTTGGTGGGAAACACAGTCCTGGGCAAGTTATTCCAAAGGTATAATGTTCTTCATATAAAAGACTGCTTGAAAAGCGTTGTACGTGGAGTCACAAGCTGAACCTCATACGGATGTGAAGTATTTGTGTGTATTTCTAACATGCACCGCTCTGGAGGAATTAAGCGGACTACATTCTTCGAACAGTTTACATGAAAATTCTTGTAGAATAGGCTCAAGTCGCCAATCGTTCTTCGATGTTTCAGCGAATTAAAGTCGCCGGTCAGTTCCGGGTCTCTAGTCAGACGAACAGCTCTTCTCTGAATAGAATTCAACAAATGCAGTATATGTTTGAAAGCGGAGCCCCAAACATGGGAGCAGTATTCCATAGTTGGTCGAATTTGAGCTTTGTAAAGAATTGACAGTTGTTGTGGAGTGTAAAACTTTCTGGTTTGAAATAATATTCCCAACTTTTGAGAAGCTCTCCTTGCTATGCCTGCGACATGTTCATGTCAGGATATATTTGCTCCCAAATTAACGCCCAACACATTTAGTGACGATGTTAGAGGAATGGAGTACCCCGATATAACTATGTCGGGTTCACGGACCATAAGAGCGTAGCTTAGTCAATAGTCCATCGTGCCAAACACGCTCGAATGTCTTGGCTATGTCAAGAGCAACCGCTCGAGATTCTCCAAAGTGTTCAATTGCGTTGTTCCAAACATGTGTTACATAAGTCAGAAGATCTCCTGTTGATCTATGTTTACGAAAGCCATATTTGTGATCGCTAATAATATTGAATCCTTATTTTAGAAGATGCTAATTCATTGCCTTTCGATATTATTGAAAGCAATGCGACTGGTCGGTAGCTATTTCGCAAGGTCTTCTTGCCTTTTTGAGGTATCGGCTGAACCGTGGCACATTTCTAGCAGGAAGGAAATATTCCCTTTCTGTAGGATAGGTTGAAAAGTCTACAGAAAACTGGTGTTAGTTCCCTCGCACAGTTTTTGAGAACTATGGCAGGTATTCCGTCAGCGTCAGAAGCTTTTTTGGTGTCTAACTTCATTAAAATACGTTTTATGATACGCTGTCTGAAGACAATATCGGGTGTCCTTGACTGTACTATAGGAATAGTAGGTGGTGTTTTTCCTTGGAAATCGACAGTAGAATGTGAAGCAAAGAGTTGGTGGTATGGTGGATTTGGTGAAATTTTGACTAACTGTCTTAGCGACTGCCCAAAAGCACCTGGAATTGTTGGGACAACCGAGATGTTTGTTTCTAATTCATTGATTGTATGCCTCCTTGGTTTCGTCGATAATTTCTTTGCATCTGTTCCGGGCACGAACAAAGGTGTTACGATTTATGGTGTTAGAATTTTCACGCCATTGTCGATGGGCAAGATGTTTAAAAGCAACAGCTTCTTTGCATTTTCGGTCAAACTAAGGCTTGCCGTTGGAAGGGCATTTCTTCGAAAAAGGGATGTAAGATTCCATACCAGCCAAAGTAACATCGGAAACCTACCTGGGGCAGTCAAATGGATCGTCGGATCGAAAAGAAACGTCTAACCAAGGGAAAGTTGGAAAATATTCCATGTGATCATCCCATTTAGCAGATTTGTGGTGCCAAATATTGCGCGGTTTAGACGCCTTTCTGTCACTGACTGGTAGGTTATTCGATATCGAAAGCAGTTTATGGTCGGAAGAATCTAACGACGAATTTACGGTGACCGTGTAAATCTCTAGATTGGTGGTTAAAAAACCAGATCAAGAAGACTGTCGAACTCCCCGTCTCCATCAAGGATCCGTGTTGGTTTGTCAATAAGCTGAGTTAAGGCATATGTTCTAAAGAATTTGCTCAAAGTATCTTTTTAACATAATTATTTATAGTACGAAGTATCAAAAAAGTGCTTCAAAAATTCTAAAAAAATTCATGGTGATTCTACGAATAAAAACAAATATCTAAAAGTTTTAGTTTTCCTAGTAAAAAATTGTTGAACATCCAAAATATGGCAAATACGCTGTGATAAATATCTCCGAAAACTGAGGCCATAAAAAAAAACTTTTTCTACAAAAGTTGTAGGTTTTTTAGGACAGAATAAGACTATTAGAGAAAACTTTTCGTTATATTCGGACATTAAATTTTTACTTTAGTTCTTTTGAAATTTTTTGAAATCCGTTTTCATATTTGGGTCGGTAGCTCAAATCAGCACAATTTCTTAATATGCCACTCAAAATTCAAAACTACATATCATAAAGCTTCTGAACCAGATTGCGTCCTCATAATTTGCGTCAATTTATGAACTAATAAGGGAGTCTGGATGACGAAGAATGACCCGTATATATATATATATATATATATATATATATATATATATATATATATATATACATATATATATATATATATATATATATATATATATATATATATATATATATATATATATATATATATATATAGATTCGAAATTAAGGAAACTGTTACCTTAAACAAAAGACATGATGACCTCAGTTTACCAATTTCGAATAAAAAAATATACATTTTACACAATGTACTTATTCTCACATATTCTAACATATATTTGTCAACCAAAGACGGTTATACAAAAGCTTAAACATTATGAGATTTTTTTATTAGCTTTGTAAAAATAACCTGTAGTAACTGAACTTGAACACACTGTCTAAATTTAATATTAATACTTAACTAATATCGCTCTTCAACTAATTACCTTTCACCCTTCTTACATCCATCAAAATTGTATTACAAGTTGCTTTGGGATGTTCGCAACTGATTTCTGGGTCAAATTCCAGTAATTCCGCTTTGGCTTTCATACAAACGTAAAATACCCTTCAAACAGAATTCTGGTCTAACATTGTTCAACGATATAGAGAGCTGCAGAGCAACTGGCTATCTCAGTGTATCCTATACAGTTATATTTATTAAAATACGTCCCTGATCTTTCATATTTTTAAAACTTTCAATCTCTAGTTTGTTTGAGCATGAATCTAAAAATTTTGGAATTCCTTGTTATATTTTTTTTTGTTTCCCTACCATCAGAATTTACTTTAATCATGCCCTTTAGTACCTGAGCTACATCTAGGGATAACTTAGCCGTATTTATCCTTCAATCAGTACTATCTAGTGTTGCATGCTACTCCACTTTTTCTAGAAGTTGTTTGATACATGGAATAGTCGGCTTGTGCGAAATTGCTTTCGTGCTAGATTCCGAAGACGTTAGAGCTCGGAACCAGCTCTAAAGAAAACGGTAGCATCACTTTGACAATCTGTGCAAGTTTCCTATTAAAATTAGATTATATTGAACTCTATTGAAACGATACGACCACCCAATGTTTGTTTTACGTTATTTCACTTGAAGTTTTAGTGTTAGTAATTTGACTTATTGTATTACTCGTCACGTAGGTTGACGCCCGATAAAAATAGGTTTCAGTTAAGTTTAAATAAGAATGTTTCCAAAATGCTTCTACCGACGATATTTCGTACTGATAATAACGGGGACATGTTAAAGCACACGATATAAAAATTGTTATATATATATATATATATATATATATATATATATATATATATATATATATATACACATATATATATATATATATATATATATATATATATATATATATATATATATATATATATATACATATATATATATATATATATATATATATATATATATATATATATATACATATGTATGGTTCTTAAAATAACGAAACGAAATTGTGGATGAATATCTAAGCTAATCGTAAAGTACCAGAAGTTATCAAATTTCGAGGCTGCTACTAGTCGTTGTTAAACAACAAGCGTCGTTATGAACAGCTACCAAGCATCAAAATCTTTAATTGTTGCTAAAGGACATGTGTCCTATCAATAATAAAATACACATTTCAAATAAGGTTCTAAACTGTAAAGTTTAAAATGTAAATATCGTCTCATCTACTTCAAAAATGAAGTACTATTTAGCTTGTACATCTCGAGCAAGTTGAACGAATTTAGGAACAACTATTGCTTCATAAGGTGATTGTATAATTCTTGTTAATAATGTAAATAATTATTATAATAATTAGAAAATATATTGGCTTATTTGCTATATTTACTGGTTTATTGTACAAATTTAAGAAATAAATAACCGGTCAAGTGCAATTTGAACTTGCACAATTAGTCTTCCGTACGTTGATTGCTTTTAAAATAAAAAATGTTCTTACGGTGGTATAAAATGATCACACAAAACACACCCCAAATGAGTTTTCAACAAAGTTTGTTTTCAATCTTTACTGAAAATTGATGACCTTGAAATTTTTGTTTTTTTTATATACCAGATAAATTATTAAAGGTAATGCACTCGTGATAATTTTCGTTCAATCTGCATACCCTGGAGAATATTTCAGAATTTTTTCAAAGTTTTTTGATCAGTACTTTTCGAGATAAGGTGGAGAGACAGCGATTTTTCGCTATTTTTTAAAAAAATACAAAGAAAAGTGTGTGCAAGTATTACGTTATATATATATATATATATATATATATATATATATATATATATATATATATATATATATATATATATATATTTACTCGTGTTTTCACAAGCTTTCATTTGACACCACACTCGATGACCTACTAAAAATTTTTTTTTTTCACTTCCGATTTCACCCTACCCAAAACTAACGTCCTAAGTCAAAATTTGACTTTCAAAACCACATGGCTTTGATGAGGCCATCAATTCCTATATTATTACCAAATTTCAACTTTCTATGACAAATAGTTTCGGAGAAAATCGGGTGTGACAGACAGACGGACAGACATCGAAGTCATCTTATAAGTGTTCCGTACGGAACACTAAAAAACTGGCCAAGGGCAAGCTGAACTTGCACAATTCGTACAATGATTGCTTTTAAAATAAGATAAAATCGTAGGCTAAGTTAATTAGATGCCTGTCATGTAGATATTTTTTCTTAGTTAATAATACATAATATACACACAATAGTTATAGCATAGCATAGTTATAGCATCTTAGCTCCCTAATAGCCAATAAATTATTCTAGCTCAATCTAGAATCTAGTAATAAAAGGGTAAAACAAATATATTTTTGAACTTGTATTTTTACGAGCTTTCATTTGACTCGATGACCTGGAAATTTTTTTTTTCCACTTCCGATTTCACCCCCCAAAAACTAACTCTTTAAGTCAAAATTTAACTTTTAAAACTATATAACGCTGATTGGGCTATCAATTCCTAATCTGTAACAAATGTCAGCTTTCCATGTCAAATAGTTTCCGAAAAAATCAGTTGTAACAGATGTACAGACACCGAAGCGATCTCATAAATGTTCCGTACGGAACAATAAAAATAATTTAGGTATATAGATCCTATTCTTTTTGGTAATTGTGCAAAATAATTTGCGTCTAGGGTGTCAAATTAACCCTTAAAAAAATTTTGTCAGTGAAAAAATTATCATCCTGAACACTGATATCACTACACAAACCTTGTTATCTATTACAGTTGGAGAAAAAACATTTTTGCGACAATTCTCTAATGTTGAGCATTTACATGGACTTGTGCGTACCTGACCGACTTGTCCCGAAGAAGAACACGTTCCTATGTTAGATTCATTAACAAATAGGGAACCGGGATTTGCTGGCGTCTGAGATATCGGTCTATGGGTTGCCAGCTTTATAGCTATGAATAATATAGGTAATAATATAGTCACTATCGAATTTGAAAAGGTTTGTTGAATAATTTTCATTAATAATAGTCACCGTTATTTAGAAGATTAAGTAAAATTAAGGCCACAGATATGACTGAAATGGAATAGAACAAAAACAGATTAAAATACATTGCAATATCCGACGAGGAACGTTGGTTTGTCAATAGAAACTGTAAAAATAGATATTGAGGCTGCTATAGGCGTTTGTAATTAAAAGGTTACATACACTGCGAATTTCGAAAAATTCGATTTTTTTTAACGGATTTTCATTCTCTATACTTTTAATTATTTAAAAAAAAACTCCATTCTATTATAAAGTAGCATTAAATGTGACCTGGCGTTGGACTGGGACCGCTACCTGGCTTCAGACACTGTCTGATTTTTTTTTTAAATCTTAATAATTACTTTTTCTACAAAATTTCGAGAGGTTTTTTTTAAATTTTTCCAAAAGAAAATTTTTTATAAATAACTAAACATAAATTTTTTGGTTGAAAATTGATACTAAAATACCGTAATTTTTTTATTTTTAAAAAAAAAAAAAACCACTTCGACAATTTTTTACTACTACATTATTTTATAAGATTAATTTTTATTTTTGCAGATTGGATTATTTTTTGTGCAGTTATCCTGCAGACAAGGAGCTACCACAGTTTTCATCAGTGGTCTATTTTACCAGATAAAAAATAATGATTTAAAACATATTTAAAAAAAAATTCTTATAATTGATAGAACAATAAAATCACTATTCTTTTGTGTTATTCACTTCATAACCTTTAAAATATATTTTTTTAATATACAAAGACCAAGTCCAAAGAGTCTCTATACACCACTTTCTTTTTATACTATTTTTTTGTTATGTTTAACTAATGAATTGGAACTATGAGAAAACATGTTTAAATTAATATTTGGAACTTAACCAACGAATATTAGTATTAAAAACAACTACGGAACATTTTATTTAGAAGTTACATCATTGTTGCAAAAATGTAAACAAAATTAATGTCAAAAAAGTCTCCATTTACTTAATAATTACCAATAAATAGTTTGTCGGAGTTTAACGGAAAGTAACAACTTCGTTTAAACTAATATTTAGTGGGACCCCCAATGGCCTTGATAATCTCCTGAAACCTTTTTGCAATTCTTGCAACCAGCTTTCTAGTAACTTCTGCTGGCATGTTCTCTCATTCGTTCAATATCCTGTTTTTTAAGTCTTCTCTGTTTGAAACATTATGTTTGCGAACGCATGGTTTAAGTTCCTCCCATAAATGTTCGATGGGGTTAACATCTGGTGATTGCGGAGGTGTATGAAGCTATTGAAACACATTATGGATCATTGATTCTCTCACCAAGTTTGCGATGTGTTTCGGATCATTGTCCTGTTGGAAAATGTATCTTTTTTCGAATGCTAATTTTTGGACATTTTCTCTTATATTGTCTCTCAAAATGTTCAGATAAACATGCTGATCCATGGTACCATTAACAAAATGTAAATTTTCAACCCCCCCAACGGACATGCATCCCCAAAGCAGAATACTGCCACCCCCTTGTCTCACCGTGGAACAAATGTTTTTAATATCGAATGCGGTATACTTTCTTTCTCCAAACTTTAGTTCTGCCATCAGACTCAAAAAGGCTAATTTTAGTTTCATCACTAAAGATTACGGATTTCCAAAATTCAGGAGGTTTAGTAACGTATTCCTTAGCAAAAGCTAACCGTGTTTTGCGATTAGCTTCCGAAATTGACGACTTCTTCCTGGCTGCACACCCCTTATAACCTGCCCTGTGTAAACAATTTCTCACATTTTCCAAAAATAGTTCCAGTACTTCTTCTTTTAATTTTGGTGCACTTTTCTTGGGATCTATAATTATTTGTCTAACAATTCTGGTCTCTTCACGTGGAGTCAGTTTCTTGGGACCACCGAAGCGTGGTCGAATTTTATAAGAACTCGTTGATTTATACTGGTTTACTATGTACTGAACAGTAGCATGCGGCTTTTTAACAATTTTTACTATATTTCTGTACGATTTTCCATCTTTCCACAAATCAACTTGAAATGGAATTTCACAATTTCTCTCGCTCACTTTATAATACTACTTTAAGAACGCACCGCAAAATTACTAGCAACAAATGACAGATTATAAAGTATGGCCGAAAATTATTCATTTGTTTTCAGTTTAGTGAGCAATAGATAACTTGATAAAATGCCGCTGATTATAACGTGTTTTTCAATGCAGTTCTTGAGTGTATGGAGACTTTTTTGTCATTAATTTTGTTTACATTTTTATAACAATGTTCCGTAATTGTTTTTAATGCTAATCCTCGTTGGTTAAGTTTCAAATATTAATTTAAACATGTTTTCTCATAGTTCCAATTAAATAGTCACACATAACAGAAAAATAGTATAGAAAGCAGTTGGTGTATGGAGACTTTTTGGACTGACTGTACATACTTTTTGCAGCGCCCAAGTGTATGTAACCCCTTAAGAAAAAAACGTCATTTTATAATACTGTTGTGATTGGTATTGTTAATCCCGTCAAATATTATATATAACTGCTATAAACATATTCTCCGCGCTTTTTTGTTTCCAGTGTTGTAGAATGGTGTTTTTCCTCAATTTCAAATACCCATGGCTACTCGTGGAACTATTTAAAAACTTTAAAATTAAAAAAAAAAAAAAATTAAATCATATTGAAATATCGGGTGACAACGAGATTACTAGCCAAGCTCTTAGTGTTCCGTACGGAACATTTTATAGGATCATTTCGGTGTCTGTCCGTCTATCACACCCGATTTTCTCCGAAACTATGTGACATAGAAAGTTGAAATTTGGTACTAATGTAGGAACTGTGTGCCGTGTAGCTTTGAAAGTTAAATTTTGACTTAAGGGGTTAGTTTTGGGATGTAAAATCAGATGTGAAAAACACATTTTTTTACTAGGTCATCGATTGGGGTGTCAAATAAAAGCTTATAAAAACACTAGCAGTGCCCGCGGCTCCGCTCGCGTGGACTGGATTCACTACTATCGTTCAGTGCTTATTCCTTATGTTACCTAACGTAATAAAATATCTGTCATTATTTCCTCTTATCTCCCATTATTTCTCCTTATCTCCCATTATCTCCACATAATTTTCATTATCTAGGCTTATCTCTGCTCATCTCCCATTATTTCCCCTTATCTCCCATTATTTCTCTTTATCTCCCATTATCTCCACATATTTTCCATTATCTAGGTTTACCTCTGCTCATATCCCATTATTTCTCTTTATCTCCCATTATTTCCCCTTATCTCACCTTATCTCCCATTATTTGGGCTTATCTCGACTTATCTCGCAATAGTTCTCCTTATCTCTCATTATTTCCCCTTATCTCCTATTATTTCTCCTTATCTCCCATTATCTCCACATAATTCCCATTATCTAGGCTTATCTCTGCTCATCTCCTATTATTTCTCTTTATCCCTCATTATTTCCCCCCATCTCCTATTATCTCACCTTATCTCCCATTATCTAGGCTTATCTCGACTTATCTCGCAATAGTTCTCCTTATCTCCCATTATTTATCCTTATCTCCCATTATCTCACCATAACTCCCAGTATCTAGACTTATCTCTGCTTATCTCTCATTATTTCTCCTTATCTCCCATTATTTATACTTATCTCCCATTATCTCACCTTATCTCCCATTATTTAGGTTTATATCGAATTATATAGAACATATGTATAAATTTATAAAAACACGTAAATCGGATAAGTAGTTCTCAAGTGATAAGCGCACTAACGGACAGACAGACAGACAGACAGAGAGACGTTACATTTTACATATATTATATTCTTTGTAACATGATATTGTTCCATGTTTAATGGTTTAGGCAGTGTATTGCAAGAAAACGCTTTAACGGTAACCTTTTTTCCTGCCTATTCTTTATGTTACCTAACGCCATAAAATATAACCTATAACCTGGCCAGAGAACATATGTATGTTTAAAAAAAAAGTACGTAAATCGGATAAGTGGTTCTGCAGTGATAAGCGCATTAACGGATAGATAGACAGACAGACAGAGATACGTTGCATTATATATATATATATATATATATATATATATATATATATATAATATATATTATAGATGTAATAAAATACATATCTATAAGAGAGCATATATATAAATTTAAAAAATCACGTAAATCGAATAAGTGGTTCTCGAGGGATAAGCGCACTAACGGACAGACAGACAGACAGGCAGAGAGACGTTGCATTTTATATATATTATAGATATAGATTATTATTATTATTATATAAACTGGCCAAAGAATATATGTATGAATTTAAAAAAAGACACGTAAATCGGGTAAGTGGTCCTCGCGTGATAAACGCACTAATGGACAGACAGACAGACAGACAGAGAGACATTGCATTTTATAAATAGATTATAGATTATAGATATTCTCTGCTACATAATAATATTCTATATTTAATGGTTTAGGCTGTGTATTGCAAGGGAATGCGCTAGCGGCAAACTTTTTTCCGACTTCATTCACTATTATCGTCACTACTCATTTCTTATGCTACCTATCGTAATAAAATATAGCCTATAACCTGGCCAGAGAACACATATATGTTTTTAAAAAAAAGTACGTAAATCGGATAAGTGGTTTTCCAGTGATAAGCGCACTAACGGACAGACAGATAGACATACAGACAGACAGAGAGACGTTGCATTTTATATATATTATAGAAGAGTTCAAAAAGATATATAATGTAATACTTGCGCACTCTTTCCTTTGTATTATTTAAAAAAAAAATCGCGAAAAATCGTTGTCCCCCCTTTATCTCGAAAAGTACTGATCAATAAATTTTGAAAAAATTCTAGAAGGTGTAGATTGGACGGAAATTATCACGAGTGCATTACCTTTAATAATTTATCAGTATCAGTAAAGATCGAAAACAGACTTTATTGAAAACTCATTTGGGGTGTGTTTTGTGAAGTCACTGATCATTTTATAACTCCGCAACAATTTTTTTTATTTTAAAAGCAAGGTACGGAACACTAATTGCGCAAATTCACTTGACCGGTTATTTTAACATAAACAGAGATTTTAAATTCAAAGGACCCCCAATACACTTATGGAAAATGGCTCTCCGACACATTTGTTTAAAATTCTCGGTATATTATAAATATTTAATAAATTATATAACATTTCATTATAATTATTCAAGTTATTTCCTCTTAAAAATTGATTTCCGGTACGCTTTCGATTAAAACGGTCATCAATACTTTTCATATAAGCTCAAATAACGGTATTATTTTGTTTTTATCTTCATTTGTTTTCTGTCAAAAACTGTTAAAGAGAAGTATAGGCCATGATAAATGTTTTGGAATGAATAATATGATATATAAGGTGCTAACATATAATGGAAATAACGAAGTTGATTCCGTTTTCGGCCAAAAACAAAGTATTATTTTTACGGTGAAATTCTGCACTTATTGGAATTGTAAGTTCCTAAAATTTTAGCTGAATGCTTATTAGTGCAGTAAAAAAGCATTTGATATTACACAGTTTAGATAGAGCAATATTATAATTTTATTTATTCTAGCTGGGGTATCTCCAGAAGTATTGTCCCGAGTTTTGGACCCCGAAAATCTTGTGCTCTTTTATAAGTTAAGCTTTTAATGGCAGCGGAAAAAAAAAAAAAAACTACCACAAATTTTGATGTTAATACAGCCTTCGTCTAAACACGTAGCAATTGACGAGAGTAAACAACAGTTTATTGTTTGATTTGATGATATTGCTCAAAAGTAACAAGCACGGACCGCCAGGCGACAAAAAAGTTAACCTAGTACAATAAAAGGAACAACACAGAGCACACCCTTCCCTTGAAACAATATTGCTTAAAAACTTTCTTTCGTACGTAAAGTAGCATCTATGATAGACCGGCATTGATGCAGAGGCAGAAATGCCGGAAACATATTATATGTTTCGTGATCTAGGCACCCTGAAACCCGAAGAAGTGAAAAAATCTCAGGAGATGATTTGTTCACGTAGTAATGGATGTAAAAAAATCAAAGTCAGGAGTCGACCTAAAAAATTTAACCCAAAAATATCAATCTGGTAAGATTACTCTAAACTTACTTTCTTTCTTGTAACAACCAACATGTTCATTACAACACTATCCCACAAAATCACCAAATTCTTTTATAAAACTTTCACAGTTCACTCATTTTTAAGGCAAAATAATCACAATGAATTGAATAATCACCACAGTATCAACGCCATTTTCTCACTACTGCGATGGAAATGTGATATTCAAACAATCGACCTGAGTCATCTTCCAATGTGGCCTGCTAGATTTATTATATTATGAGTTTGATGTCCACAAAAAGTTGTGTTCACGTGGATGAATAAAAACATATTTATATTGGATATGGTTTTGAACTTTTTAGAGAATTTTTTTATAGATAAACATTTTTTTAAATCCTTTTTAATTTATTATTTATTATTTACTTGGGCATTAGCGATTATTAGTAAACAGTGTACTAAAAATATTAACATATTATATTGTTATTAAAGCCTAAAATGCATTAATTTACTATATATATATATATATATATATAAATATATATATATATATATATATATATATATATATATATATATATATATATATATATATGTATATATATAATTTTATATAATATATATAAAATGCAACGTCTCTCTGTCTGTCTGTCTGTCCGTTAGTGCGCTTATCACTGGAGAATCACTTATCCGATTTACGTACTTTTTTTTTAAATATACGATACTCTAGCCAAGTTATAGGCTATATTTTATTACGATAGGTAGCCTAAGGAATGAGCAGTGAGGATAATAGTGAATGAAGTCGGAAAAAAGTTTACCGCTAGCGGGTTCCCTTGCAATACATAAGCTAACCTATTAAATATGGAACAATATTATGGAGCAGAGAATATCTATAGTCTATAATCTATAATATATATAAAATGCAATGTCTCTCTGTCTGTCTGTCTGTCCATTAGTGCGTTTATCATGCGAGAACCACTTATCCGATTTACATGCATTTTTTTAAATTCATACACATATTCTTTGGCCAGGTTATATAATAATAATAATAATCTATATCTATAATATATACAAAACGCAACGTCTCTCTGTCTGTCTGTCTGTCCGTTAGTGCGCTTATCCCTCTAGAACCACTTATCTGATTTACGTGATTTTTTAAATTCATACATATGTTCTCTGACCAGGTTATCGATATATATTTTATTATATCTGTAATATATATAAAATGCAACGTCTCTCTGTCTGTCTGTATGTCTGTCCGTTAGTGCGTTACGTGTTTTTTTTTTTTAAACATACATATGTTCTCTGGCCAGGTTATAGGATATATTTTATTGCGTTACGTAACATAAAAATAAGCAGTGACGATAATAGTGAATCAAGTCGGAAAAAAGGTTACCGTTAGCGCGTTCTCTTGCGATACACTCCCTAAACCATTAAATATGGAACAATATCATGTTGCAAAGATTAAAATATATATAAAATGCAACGTCCCTCTGTCTATCTGTCTGTCCGTTAGTGCACGTATCACTTGAGAACCACTTATCCGATTTACGTGTCTTTTTTTAAATTCATACATATATTCTTTGGCCAGGTTATATAATAATAATAATAATAATAATCTATATCTAAAATATATATAAAATGCAACGTCTCTCTGTCTGTCTGTCTGTCCGTTAGTGTGCTTATCCCTCGAGAACCACCTATCTGATTTACGTGATTTTTTAAATTCATACATATGTTCTCTGACCAGGTTATAGATATATATTTTATTACATCTATAATATATATAAAATGCAACGTCTCCCTGTCTGTCTGTCTGCATGTCTCTCTACCTGTCTATTTGTCTGTCCAGCACTGGAGAACCACTTATCCGATTTACGTGCTTTTTTTTAAAACATACATATATTCTCTGGCCAAATTATCTATCTATAATATATATAAAATGCAACGTCTCTCTGTCTGTCTGTCTGTCCGTTAGTGCGTTACATGCTTTTTTTTTCAAACATACATATGTTCTGTGGCCAGGTTATAGGATATATTTTATTGCCTTAGGTAACATAAAAATAAGCAGTGACGATAACAGTGAATCAAGTCGGAAAAAAGGTTACCGTTAGCGCGTTCTCTTGCAATCCACTGCCTAAACTATTAAATATGGAACAATATCATGTTGCAAAGAATATAATATATATAAAATGCAACGTCCCTCTGTCTATCTGTCTGTCCGTTATTGCGCTTATCACTTGAGAACCACTTATGCGATTTACGTGTTTTTATAAATTTATACATATGTTCTATATAATTCGATATAAGCCTAGATAAGTATAAATAATGGGAGATACTGAGAAATAAAGGGAGACAAGCAGAGATAAGTCTAGATAATGGGAGTTATGGTAAGATAATGAGAGATAAGGAGAAATATTGCGAGATAAGTCGAGATAAGCCTAGATAATGGGAGATAAAGTGAGATAATGGGAGATAAGGACAAATAATGGGAGATAAGGAGAAATAGTGGGAGATGAGCAGAGATAAGCCTAGATAATGGAAATTGTGTAGAGATAATGGGAGATAAGAAGAAATAATGATAGATAAAGGGAAATAATGGCAGATATTTTATTACGTTAGGTAACATAAGGAATAAGCAGTGACGATAGTAGTGAATCAAGTCCACGCGAGCGGATCCGCGGGCACGGCTAGTATATGTATATATATATATGTATATATATATATATATATATATATATATATATATATATATATATATATATGTATATATATGTATATATATATATATATATATATATATATATATATATATATATATATATATATATATATATATATATTTTGAACTTAAAATATCAGTAACTTCGGTTATATAAGTCGGATCACGGTAACGAAAATGATTTTTTTTAGATAAAGGTCTCTCGATTCTCTATCAGATGTGATAAAAAATTTTCAATTTTTTTTTTAAATTACCGAAAAAACGTATTTGTAGTTATTTGATTAATAAACAAATGTAAAAAGAACGGTTAAAATGACTCCAGAAAATTTTTTTTTTAATGGTATCGAGAAGCTGACGTCGAGATCTAAATTTTTAAAAAGAAGGTTCATTTTGAATCAAATGGCGTAAAATGGCAATTCAAGTTTTAAATAATAAATTCAATTGTGGCCACTGGGTTCAATATTTATATACCAAAATTTCGGAGTATTTTTGGTATAAAAAAAAGACATATTTTCTGAAAGTTTCAAGCCGATCGGTTCACTTAGTCCACCTGTATAATAAAATGAATAAAGAAACAAAGAGTTTTTGCCTGTTTTTTCAATTTTGTAGGTTATATATGCACTTGAGCGACTTAAAAACAGGCATTTGTTGGAAATTTCATTATGAAAGTTTTTTTTTTAATTTTTGTCTCGATCCGACTTATATAATTGGAGTTATTCACATTTTAAGCTCAAAAAAGGCGTTTTGAAAACTTAAATTGTTTATAAACAAAAGAGCACAGGTTTTTTAGGTCCAAAACTCAGGGCAATAATACTGGTGATGCGCCAAATATTGCTGTATCTAAACTATGTATATCTCATCATTATGCTGATCTTTTTTTACTACCCTATATGTTAAAATAAAAGCTTGGCTAGTAACTTCGGAGTCACCCGTTATAGTTATTATCTACAATACTTGTAAAACTGGATAAGACACAATAAAACATACAAAATTTATATGTTTTAATAAACAATTGTTTAAGGTAAAAATAACTTTATTGCCCGACACAAAGACAACAATATCACATGAAAATTACAATAAAATAAAACAATAATAATAAAAATAGAATATATAGAACATCAAATTTAGTTTTAAAATTACGTACACAATACCACAGGACTTGAGAAATTATTTCTTAAAAATAATATCATCTAAAAGCTGTTACATTCTTGCTATTCTTCTAAGCAAGCGGTGAAATTATTGATCTGCTCGACACATCGTTTCCCTGATCGGAATTATTTGTGTAAAATTAAATTTTGGAATTATCTCATAAGATAAAATCCATCAGGCTCAACAAATGCACGTGGAAGTCAACTTATGTTACCTCTTTTGGATATCAACTTAACTACGAAAGTTTCTTTAATTACTGGCCAGGATATACTTATCGTAGGTGATGTTACTCTTTACAATACTTCAACCAGGTTCTTGTCTGTTTAGGGATGTTACTTTAAAGAAAGTATATATCCAATTATTTATTTCGCAAAACAGGTGCTGTATTAAAGAAAAAAATAATCAATGCGTTGCGTCAAGAGTAAGAAGTGAACAAAAGAAGGGCCTGATAAAGCTACTTAGTAGAATCAACCATAAGTAAAATTGTGGAGGAATCATTATTTTTTTTATTACGATATGAGCACAGTTATCAATAACGTGTACTCTCTTTCCTCCATATTTGTTTGCATCATTAGTAAATAAACAAACTGTTAGGACGACAATCAGAAGATAACACTGAAAATGTTTGTATCATATAAACAGTTACCAACTACTAACGAATATAACCATCTATTTAATAGAAATATATTGAAAAATGTCACCCAGTTATGTAACAAAAACATTTTAAAAAAGAGATGATTAAAAGATTAATTCCGCGTATATTAAATAAATTTATTGATTCTAATCTTTTTAGTTTGTCATACGGAAGACTTATAAGATCACTTCGATGTCTATCTGTCCGTGTGTCACACCCGATTTTCTTCGAAACTATTTGACATAGAAAGTTGAAATTTCGCATTAATATAGAAATTGATGCCCTATTCAGAGCCGTGTAGTTTTGACAGTTAAATTTTGACTTAGGGGTTAGTTTTGGGGGTAAAATCGGAAGTGAAATTTTTTTTTACCAGATCGTCGAGTGGGGTGAGAAATGAAAGCTTGTAAAAACAAGAGTTCAAAAATATATATAATGTAATACTTGCACACACTTCTCTTTGTATTATTTTTTAAAAATTGCGAAAAATCGCTGTCCCCCCAGTACTCGAAAAGTACTGACCAAGAAATTTTGAAAAAATTCACAGGGTGTAGATTGAAAGAAAATTATCACGAGTGCATTACCTTTAATAATTTATCTGGCAAATAAAAAAAAAAAAAATTTCAAGATGATCAGTTTGCAGTAAATATCTGAAAAACTTTGTTGAAAACTTATTTTTATTTTAAAGGGTTACATACACCTGGGAGCTGCAAAAACTACGCATATTTAAAAAATATTTTTTTAAATGTTATTAAGTGAATAATACAAAAGAATGGCAATTATATATTTTCACTGTACCTTAAATTATAAGAAAAATGTTCCTCTAAAAATGTTTTAAATGCTAACATTCCCACTGATGGGAACTATAGCTCCTCCTTGTCTGCAGGATAACTTCACAAAAAATAATCCAGTCCGTAAAAATAAAAATTAATCTTGTAAAATAATGTAGTAGTTAAAAATTGTCGAATAATAGGATGCAATTTTCGACCGAGAAATTTATAGTTAATTAGTTATAAAAAATGTTCTATTAAAAAAATTAAAAAAACTTTTCGACATTTTGTAGAAAAAGTAATTATTAAGATTTAAAAAAAAAAGTTAAAAAATAATAAAAATCGACTGAGTAATATTGCAGGCAGTGCATTGAGACAGGTAACGGCCCCAATCCGACACCAGGTCACATTTAATGGTATAAGTTTTAATGGAGTGGAATTTTCATAGATTTTTTTTTTGAATAATTCTTAGAAGTATAGAGAATAAAAATCCGTAAAAAAGATCAAATTTTTGAAGATTCCCAGTGTATGTAACCTTTTAAAAGCAATCAACATACGAAACATTAATTATACACGTGCAGCAGCGAAATCTCTAAAGCCCTACAAAAGCGACACGTGTGCGGAGAAAGCAATTCACGTTAGTCTTGAATCGCTGTAAATTGTACTCGGTCGGAAATACAGTTCTGGGCAAATTATTCCAAAAGGATGAGGTTCTCCATATAAAAGACTGCTTAAATCTGTCACTGATTAACTTGAGATATTACTCATTTTGATATGTATTGTTTTCGAAGTAATAAACTTCTTACACTCTGTCGAATATTAATGTTACAAATAAATTATAGAATTTCTGTATCTTTTTGCTATTTAACTCAAAGGCAACCTTCCACATCAAGGGCATTTTGCAGGTGATATCACAAAATGGTAATTTTTAATGATTGTTCTTAAATTTTTAATGTAATGTTTCTATAATTAATTAATATCTAAAATGTATTAATATATAAATAATTTTGTTGTGTAAGTATAGCTTTATCTAAATTGCATTAACAAAAACATTTGAAATTACACAGTCTAGATCCAGCAATATTATGATTTTATCCTCTCAGGGGTATTGTGCTGACTTTCGAAAAACTTGTGCTCTTTTGTTTATAAATAATTCAAATTTTCAAAACGCTTTGAGCTTAAAATATGAATAACTCTGGTTATATACGCCGGATCGAGACAAAAAAAAACAAGCTCTTCATAATGAAAGTTTCAACAAATCCCTCGTCTTTATTGTACAGGTCGATTCAGTGAACCGATCGGTTTGAAACTTTCAAAAAATAGGCCTTTTATTATAGCAAAACTACCCTTTGATACATCTGATATAAAAAAATTGAACCCTTAGTGGGCACAATTAAAATTATTATTTATAATTTGAATTAGGAGCCATTTTATGCCATTTGGTTCAAAATGGATCTTTTTTTTTCAAAATTTAGGTCTCGTCGCCAGGTTTCCGATGCCATTAAAAATTTTTTTTTCGGAGTAATTATAACCATTTCTTTTTTATTTGTTTATTAATTAAATAACAATAAATCCATTTTTTCCGTCATTCTGAAAAAAAGAAAGAAATATCACGTCTGGTAGAAGATCGCGAGACCTTTATTTAAAAAAAATATTTTCGTTAACAATTTTTTTTGTTTGTTATTTGATTAAAACACAAATGTAAAAAAAAAACGGTTACAATGACTCCAAAAAAAAAAAAAAAATTTAATTGCTCGTCAGGACCTAAATTTTGAGAAAAAAGGTTCATTTTGGACCAAACGGCATAAAATCTGGGGCAAGCCAAATTTTATTTTATTTATTTATTTATTTATCATACATGCCTTACAGGTTACAAGACCCAACTACAAGGCCGGAGATACAGATAAGAGCCACTATACATAGAAATGTAATACAATAATAGAGTATTAAGCAGATACAAATTCCAATCACAATAATAATAATAATAAAAACAATTAAATATTAAAACAATAAGAAAAGAAAGATGCCACAGCCCCTCAGTGTTGCAATATTTTACCTATCGTTAACATAGATGTGTTGAAAAAGTCGATGCTTATTTCTTGATTATACATACTACACATTGAAAAAAGTGGGGAAAATTTTAATATATTTGTTCTTGGAACAGGTAGATAAAAAGTGTTATATTGTCTGCTAGTTATACGCGGCACACTAAAATTTATTCTTGACAGAATAGCGGGAGAATCTATATCATTATTCATAATTTTGAACAGAGTCGTCAGGAGCAAGTAACCACGACGAACCTTTAATAACGAGCAGCCGTTATCTGCAAGTAGTACCTCATGCGGAAACCCCTGTTGTGAATAGATACCATCTCGTTTAAAGCTAATATATTTTAAGAATTTGCGCTGGACCCTCTCCAGATTATCAGTATGGGTGTCGTAGCCTGGAGACCAGACCGTAGCAGCGTATTCCAATTTAGAACGAACATAACAAATATATAAAGTTTTAATTACGTCAGGATTATGAAAGTCACCGGTGCAGCGTGCAATAAAGCCATATGTTTTAAAAGCTTCGGAGATTATGGTGTTTATATGATCTGTGAAAGAAAGTTTTGGATCGAATGTTACGCCCAAGTCCCTGAAGACATTCACACGGGAGATACTACTGTTATCCAGCGAATAGTTATGAATAATCGGTAAGATTTTATTTGAGAAAGACATGATGTTACATTTCTTAATGTTAAGCTGTAAATTGTTTGTTACGCACCATTGGCCAATTATCTGTAAGTCCTTCTGAAGATTTATGCAATCCCGAATACCTCTTACCCTGCTGTATAATTTTACATCATCGGCATAGAGTAAATAACCAGCACCTAAACCCCTCCCAATATCATTTATAAAGAGATTAAAAAACAATGGTCCCAGTACAGATCCTTGGGGAACCCCAGAAGTAGCATCATAAGATCTTGATTTGGAGCCATAAATTTCCACATATTGCTTACGATTAGTAAGGTAAGAATGAATCAAAGATATTAATGAGCCTGAAAAACCAAAGTTAGTTAGTAGTTTATTAAGTAGGAGAGAAAAATCCAGCCGATCAAAGGCTTTGGTGAAATCTAAATAAATGATATCCATTTGGCAACCCTCGTCAATTGCCTCTGCTATTTCTTGAGTTATAGTAATTAAGTTTGTAGATGTAGACCTACCCTTGTAGAAACCATGCTGATGAGGGGTTATCAAGTTTTTCGTAGCATAAAATATATGATCGTGTAATAAAAATTCAAAGATTTTACTAAAATTACATATTATTGACACTGGCCTATAATTATTGATATCTGATCTATCTCCTTTTTTAAAAACAGGACTGACTTTAGAGGTTTTCCATAATTCCGGGAAAGTACTCGTCTTCAAGCTTAAGTTGAACAGAGTTAACAGTGGTTTGGCTAAAACAAATCTGCAATCACGAATAAAAAATGCTGGGAGTAAATCCGGGCCCGCAGTAAATTTTGGTTTTAATCTTCTAATGGCATTAATAACGTCTGATTCACAAAAGGTACTGACTGCGACAATAGGCCAAGAAGCCACGACATCCTCACTGATTAATCTATCCAAGGTTGGACGGGAAAATGATTGTTCGAAATAAGTTGCAAAAGCGTTTAGAATATCTGATGCCGAGTTCAAATTACTCCTGTCATAAGTCATACTACTAGGTATACCCTTCTGTTCTCTTTTGTTTTTGACAAATGACCAAAACTGCTGCGGACTAACCTTTATATTCTCTTCTGTTCTCTGAATAAAGCATCTACAAGATTCTGTAGTATCTCGTTTTATTTCCGATCTCAACGTTTTTGAACTTTTCAAACTGATCCATGTCTCCATACTTTTTATATTTTTTATGACATAAGGCTTTCTGCTTTATCTTGAGTATTACGTCACGTGAGAACCACGGAGGATATTTCTTGCTATGACCTTTTAAATACTTCGGTACATGCTCATCTATTATTTCATATAATTTTTTATAGAAACTGTCACAGGCTTCATCAATACATGTAATATTGTTTAGAATTGACCAATCGATTTTCATAAGGGAGTTATACAATATAGTATAATCTGCTTTTTTGAAATTATAGCTGCCTTGAAAATTTATTTGAAAATCGCTTTTAGCATTCATCGATTGGCAGTATTTAAATGTAACTACTAGGGCCGGATGATGAGCGTCCTCTTCAATAAACACATCGACTGTGTTTTTGAAAATTTTAAATAACAAATTCAATGGTACCCACGAAGTTCAATATTTTTGTACCAAAATTTCGGGGTATTTTTCCTATAATAAAAGATATATTTTCTGAAAGTTTCAAGCTAATTGGTTCACTTAGTTGACCTAATAATAAAATTAAAAAAAAAAGAACAGTTTTTTGCCTGTTTTTTTTTTCAATTTTGTAGGTTATGTACGCATTTGAGCAATTTAAAATCCACTACGATTTGTTGGAAATTTCATTACGAAAAGTTTAGTTTTATTTGCCTCGATCCGACTTTTATAATCGATTTATCAACATTTTAAAATCAAAAAACGTGTATTGAAAATACGTATTGTTTATAAACAATAGAGGTTTTCGAGGTCTAAAACTGATTGCAGGTGCAGGTGAGGGCGGTATACAAAGCAGGTAAAATAAAAATACGTTTAACGTAATACCTGGCAACTATGCACAATAGGGTCGTTTATTGCCCCATTGGAAAAGCAAAAAGGTAGGATCTTATATCTTGGGATTTACTTTACATCTACATTCTTATCTTTACAAACATGGACTAGTACATTTAATAAGAATAAAACTTCTCGTGTACCCATGCCTTTTCTTCACAGTCGCCCAAATTTATGTTTATAAACAATAGAGGTTTTCGAGGTCTAAAACTGATTGCAGGTGCAGGTGAGGGCGGTATACAAAACAGGTTAAATAAAAATACGTTTAACGTAATACCTGGCAACTATGCACAATAGGGTCGTTTATTGCCCCATTGGAAAAGCAAAAAGGTAGGATCTTATATCTTGGGATTTACTTTACATCTACATTCTTATCTTTACAAACATGGACTAGTACATTTAATAAGAATAAGACTTCTCGTGTACCCATGCCTTTTCTTCACAGTCGCCCAAATTTATGTTTATAAACAATAGAGGTTTTCGAGGTCTAAAACTTATTGCAGGTGCAAGTGAGGGCGGTATACAAAGCAGGTAAAATAAAAATACGTTTAACGTAATACCTGGCAACTATGCACAATAGGGTGGTTTATTGCCCCATTGGAAAAGCAAAAAGGTAGGATCTTATATCTTGGGATTTACTTTAAATCTACATTCTTATCTTTACAAACCTGGACTAGTACATTTAATAAGAATAAAGCTTTTCGTGTACCCATGCCTTTTCTTCACAGTCGCCCAAATTTTGCCATGTTTACGATTTTGAGACAAATTCAAAATACTTTGAAAAACTACAGAAAATAAATAAATTAGCATCGGTCATTTTTAAACTTTATTACAAACTAGCCGGGCCCGCGGCTCCGCTCGCGTGGACTTGATTTACCTTTATCGTCACTGCTTATTCGTTATGTTTATATATTATATAGCTCGAGGGGCCTTAGAGGCCCATGGCTTGGTTGCATACTCGTCTCCATTTTTTTTGTCTCCTGTTAGCTTTTCCCAGTGCGGGATTCCCATCAACTCCAGATCTTGCTTTACTGCCTGAATCCATATAGATAAAGGTCTACCCTTGCCTCTTCTTCCAACGACTCCTCTTATTAGGGCTTGCTTTGCCTCTCTTTCTTCCTTCATCCTTGCCACGTGTCCCAACCATCTTAATCGCTGGCTTCTTATGATTTGGCTTGTAAGGGGTTTTGTATGTAGGTATTTTAATTCGTAGATTGTTCTTCTTCTCCACAGCCCCTCTTCTTTCCTTCCTTCATAGATTCTTCTCAAAGTTTTCCTTTCCCACACCTCCAATGTCTCCTTTTCTCTTGCATTCAGTTTCCACGTTTCGCATCCATATGTCACCGTGGGTCTGACAACTGTCGCATATATGTTTTCTTTTGCTTTTCTTGATACATTCTTTGATTTCAATATTGGATTCATTGCTCCCAAACATATCTGTCCTTTCGCTATTCTTTTTTGTATCTCCGTCCTTTCTTGTCCACTCTCTGTTATTGTTACTCCCAGATAATTAAATTTGTCTACTTTTTCAAACATATATCTTTTCCCTAAGTTGTTTATTATATCTAAACTTTTGTTGTTTTATTATCCTTCTTCTTTGTAATTTCCAGGTATTTTGTTTTTTTTCCTCATTTATCTTTAGTCTTCTCATCCTTTCCCTTTCTTCTATCCTACTTATGGTTTTTTTGAGTTTCTCTTTGCTCTTGCAATCACTGCTACATCATCCGCATAGGCCAAGCATTGGCAGGTTTGTTGGTATATCGTTCCATTTGTTTTTATTTCTGACTTCCGGATAATCTTCTCTAGTACCAAATTAAATAGACATGTCGACACGGGATCCCTCTGTCTTAATCCTCTCTTCACCTTAAACTTGTCCGATACTTTTCCCTCAACCAACACTTTATTTTCTGTGTCATTCAGGGTCATTCTCATCATGCGAATCAACTTACTTGGAATTTTTAGTTCTTCCATTATCTTGTAGAGTCTTTCTCCATTTACAGAGTCATATGCTTCTCTGAAATCCACAAAGACCAAGTGTAGTGCCAAACTTTGTTCTAAGGGATTATCTTGGATTTGCTTAATCGAAGAAGTTCGGTTTGTAACCGAACTATTTATCCTCAATCCACAATGGTACTCTCCCAGAATAGACTCGGCTTTCTCTTCTAGTCTGTTTTTTATAGTCACCACTACTATCTTGTACACGACATCCAGTAAGGCTATTGGTATATAATTAACACATATAGTTTTTTTTTTCCTTTTTTGTATACTGGACAAGTGAGCGACTCTCTCCAGCTCACTGGCATCTTTTTCTGTTTCCCATATTTCTTGCACCAACCGGCATATTTCATTTTCCAGATCTACTCCTCCAGCTTTTATCATTTCTACTGTTATACAATTTCCACCCGGGGCATTATTGTTTTTTGTATTCTGAGTATTTCTCTTATATTTTCCCTCCTGCCCTTCAGTTAATTTTGCTTCCTATTTCTCATTCAACTCCTCATTTTTATCTCCATTTAATGTTTCTTTAAAGTATTCCGCCCATCTGCTCAGTCTTTCTGCCAAGCTTACTACTAAATTTCCATCTTTTTTCCTACATATTAGGATTTTGTCTCTGTTTTGCTCTTTGTATTTTATAAAAAAAAAACATGTAAATCGGATAAGTGGTTCTTGAGTGCTAAGCGCACTAATGGCCAGACAGACAGACAGAGAGACGTTACGTTTTGTATATATTATAGATTTTTTTTGATATATATTAAATTAAGTATTTAAAAAATCACGTAAATCGGATAAGTGGTTCTCGAGGGATAAGCGTACTAACGAACAAACAGACAGACAGAGAGACGTTGCATTTTTATATATATTATAGATTATAGATATTCTCTGCTACATAATATTGTTCCAAATTTAATGGTTTAGGCTGTGTATTGCAATAGAACGCGCTAGCGGCAAACTTTTTTCTGACTACATTCACTATTATCGTCACTGATCATTCCTTATGCTACCTATCGTAATAAAATATAGCCTATAACCTGGCCAGAGAACATATGTATGTATTAAAAAAAAAAGTACGTAAATCGGATAAGTGGTTCTCCAGTGATAAGCGCACTAACGGACAGACAGACAGACATACAGACAGACAGAGAGACGTTGTATTTTATATATATTATAGATTACAATACTCGTACTTTTAGCAGATTTTATAACTTTTAATATACCACTAAAACTAAATACTCTGTGCGTCTACATCTATAATATATATAAAATGCAACGTCTGTCTGTCTGTCTGTCTGTCCGTTAGTGCGCTTATCACTGGATAACTACTTATCCGATTTACGTACTTTTCTTTTTAAAAACATACATATGTTCTCTGGCCAGGTTATAGGCTATATTTTATTACGATAGGTAGCATAGGGAATGAGCAGTGACGATAATAGTGAATGAAGTCGGAAAAAGTTTGCCGTTAGCGCGTTCCCTTGCAGTACACAGCCTAAACCATTAAATTTGGAACAATATTATGTAGCAGAGAATATCTATAATCTATAATCTATAATATATGTATATATATATATATATATATATATATATATATATATATATATATATAATGCAATGTTTCTCTGTCTGTCTGTCTGTCGATTAGTGCGTTTATCAGGCGAGAATCACTTATCCGATTTCCGTGTCTTTTTTTAAATTCATACATATGTTCTCTGAAGAGGTTATATAATAATAATAATAATAATAATAATCTATATAATATATATAAAACGCAACGTCTCTCTGTCTGTCTGTCCGTTAGTGTGCTGATCATTCGAGAACCACTCATCAGATTTACGTGATTTTTTTTTTAATTCTTAATTTAATATATGTAAAAAAAAATCTATAATATATATAAAACGTAACATCTCTTTGCCTGTCTGTCTATCCATTACTGCGCTTAGCACTCAAGAACCACTTATGCGATTTACGTGTTTTTTTTTTTATAAAATACAAAGGGAATATACAGAGACAAAATGCTAATATATAGGAAAAAAGTTGGAAGTTTAGCAGTAAGCTTCGCAGAAAGACTGAATAGATGGGCGGAATACTTTAAAGAAACATTAAATGGAGATGAAATGAGGAGTTGAATGAGAAATAGGAAGCAAAATTAACTGAAGGGCAGGAGGCGACAAATAAACCCTGCAAAGAAGAAATGACAGAAATACTTAGAATCCAAAAAAATAAGGCCCCGGGTGGAAATTGTAGAACCGATAAAAAAGCTGGAGGAGTAGATCTGGAAAATGAAATATGCCGGTTGGTGCAAGAAATATGGGAAACAGAAAAGATGCCAGTGAGCTGGAGAGAGTCGCTCATTTGTCCAATATACAAAAAAGGAGAAAAAACTATATGTGCTAATTATAGACCAATAGCCTTACTGGATGTCGTGTATAAGATAGTAGTGTTGACTATCAAAAACAGACTAGCAGAGAAAGCCGAGTCTATTCTAGGAGAGTACCAGTGTGGAGTCAGGAAAAATAGATCGGTTACAGACCAGATATTTTCGATTAAGCAAATCCAAGATAATAGCATTTTGGCACTACACTGGGTCTTTGTGGATTTCAGAGAAGCATATGTAAATAGAGAAGGACTCTACAAGATAATGGAAGAACTAAAAATGCTAAGTAAATTGGTTCGCATGGTGAGAATGACCCTGAATGACACAGAAAATAGAGTGTTGGTTGAGGGCAAAGTATCAGACAAGTTTAAGGTGAAGAGAGGTTTAAGACAGGGGGAACCAGTGTCGACATGTCTATTTAATTTGGTACTAGAGAAAATAATCTGGGAGTCAGAAATAAAAACAAATGGAACGATATACCAACAAACCTGCCAATGCTTGGCCTATGCGGATGATATAACAGGGATTGCAAGAGTAAAAGAGAACCTCAAAAAAGCCATAAGTAGGGTAGAAGAAAGGGGAAGGATGAGAGGACTAAAGATAAATGAGAAAAAAACAAAATACATGGAAATTACAAAGAAAAAAGATATTAAAAACAACAAAAGTTTAGATATAATAAACACTTAGTAAAAAGATATATGTTTGAAAAAGTAGACAAATTTAATTATCTGGGAGTAACAATAACATAGACTGGACAAGAAAGGACGGAGATACAAGAAAGAATAGCGAAAGGACAGAGATGTTTGGAGGCAATGAATCCAATATTGAAATTAAAGAATGTATCAAGAAAAGTAAAAGAAAGAGTATATACGACAGTTGTCAGACCCACGGTGACATATAGATGCGAAACGTTGAAACTGAATGAAAGAGAAAAGGAGACGTTAGAGGTGTGGGAAAGGAAAGCTTTGAGAAAAATCTACGGAGGAAGGAAAGAAGAGGGACTGTGGAGAAGAAGAACAAACTACGAATTAAAATGCCTATATACGAAACCCCTTATAAACCGAATCATAATAAGCCAGTGATTAGGATGGTTGGGACACGTGGCAAGGATGAAGGAAGAAAGACAGGCAAAGCAAGCCCTAATAAGAGGAGTGGTTGGAAGAAGAGGCAAGGGTAGACCTCTATCTACATGGATTCAGGCAGTAAAGCAAGATCCGGAGTTGATGGGAATCCCGCACTGGGAAAGCTAACAGGAGACAAAAAGAAGTGGAGACAAGTATGCAACCAAGCCATGGGCCTCTAAGGCCCCTTGAGCTATATAATAATATAAACATAACAAATAAGGAGTGACGACAAAGGTGAATCAAGTTCACGCGAGCGGAGCCGCGGGCACGGCTAGTTTTTAATATATACAATAAAATACACGAGATAACAAATAACAGTCTGCTATTAACAAAAAAAACTATATTATAAACTAACAACAAATCATAAATATAAAATATATTTAAGCAGCAGTTATATGTAAATTCTTTTTCGACAGGACCCTAATCAGAGGTGCTAGGTATGATTGCTATGAGTAAACTTTCTAGAAGTACGATATCGCTTTAACAGATAATTTAGTGGACTTTTTACAAAAAATGTGTATTTTTATGTAAACAGATTTTAGAAATAAAAATTTTATGTAAAAATACACTGCCAAATTACTTAAAATTCAGAAATGAAGTATATTCTCTGCAAATTTTTTGCAAAAATTCTCGTCCTATGGAGGAGGATAGTATTTAGTTAGATTTACAGCGTAGCAATATTTTCTTTCTTTTAACAGTCTGTGGGTCAAGGGTCAATCAGTAGTTTTACTAAACTAAACAAGAACTGTAGGTTTCAGAAGTAATAACTACTGTTTCGTGATTATTCTTTTACCACATATATTTTTAAGTTAACTAAAAAATTATAAGGATTCTTTGTGGAGCCGTACTGATTACGGCCCTGTACCGCAGTATGTTAAACAAGTATAGTGGTTAAGTTTGTGTAAGTACTAAACAAAAAACTTAATTTCTAAAAATCTAGGCGTATCTTCTCAGCTTTTGATAACCCTTTCAACAAAAACAACTCTTAATATAAATCAGTTAAGCAAGATGATTCTCAATGCGTTAAAAAAGAAAATATAATTTTAAAAACACGAACTCTAATGAAACTCAAGTAATATAATCTATTAAAAACAACATAAATATATTTGTGTGCATTTAACAACAAGACACTCGTCTTTCTGAATAATGGCATGTGTGAAAAATAGGTGTTTCCGAACAAGTGCGGAAAATGCGATTTCTCGTGCTATTTTACTTTAAAGCCGCAAACAATAACATTTGTGTACCAATAAATAGTTATTTACCTATGACTTTTAATGTTAGTTTATATGAATACATAAAAAGTTTTATACGAGTCATGTCCTTAAAGTGGTACTATTGTAGCAGGACTTGTAAGTTTTCACACTGGTTTACTCGTCTTGCAAAATACAGCTTTTCGAAAGAGACATCTAAATAACTATAACCTACAGGGTAGGTATTAGTCTCTAAGTTAAATTTCTAAAACTTGGAGCAAAAAATTTAGTCTACAGAATTTTTCCTTTATAAATAATTTTCACAGTAAAAACATGTAGTTCTACATTTTATTTTATTCTTGGTATTTTTTAAAATCAAATTATACAGGGTATTCTCTAAGTTGAAGTATTCTAGAACAATACTCCTGGTGATACCCCATAGAGGATAAAATCATGATAATGCTATATCTAAATTATGCCTATCTTATCATTATTTTGACCTTTTTTTTACTACACTACTTGTACTATTATATATTTGCTATGTTTTATAGTATACGCTGACTCGCTGCAGCCATACATGCCGACAGAGTGGTTAGCAGACTGCCAACCCATCACCGAAGGTAGCGCGATCTTTGGAAGGATCCCACCCTCCTAAGGTACATGTGGGTCAATGTAAAACAACTGAAATCCAACCCGAGAGAGAGAACAGAGTTTTCTGGTACTTAAGCTGGTACTGACGGCAAAAAATGGTAAGATATAACGCATACCTCGTATCTGGTAGTCTAGCAGAGGCTGTCTTGCTGCAGCCATACATTAGCAGGCTGCCAACACTTCACTGTAGGTATAGATATAAATATATATATATATATATATATATATATATATATATATATATATATATATATATATATATATATATATATATCAACTTGTGGTGCTTGAATTAAGTTACTCTTTACCTTGAGAAAATGAAATTAAGTTAATTGTTTGCAAGGAAAGTACCGTGTACTCTTCACCGATTTTTTGAAAATAAGCAGACATATAGACCATTTTTTTTTGAAGAACTAGGCAATTTTACCTAAAATTGCCAGAGGTAGACTTCTATTTTTAAAGAATTATATGAAATCGAAAAATGTCGCATTTTTTTAGGATCTAAAGATCAGCAAAACAAAAGATACAGCCCCACTCTAAGAAGAAATTTAAAAATTGCCAAAACTCTTGCGCGGTCTAGGCGCCTCTCTGTCACTGACTGGTAGGACACTCGATGTCGAAAGCAGTTTATGGTCGGAAGAAACCAACGGCGGATTTACGGTGACCTTGTAAATCTTTGGATTGGTGGTTAAAAACAGATCAAGAAGGCTGGCCAATTCCCCGTCTCGATCAGGGATCTGTGTTGGTTCGTCAATAAGCTGGGTTAAGCCACAACTGATTGTGAATGATTCAGCTTTACGACCTTGTTCGTCGGTAGTATTTGAATATTTAAGCCATTTGATATTGTGGAGATTAAAGTCGCCCAGGATGGCAATTTCGGCATTTGGGTAGTTTAATTTGTAAATGATCGATGGTGTCTGCAAGAGAAGTGAAAAAGTGTTCACTTGACGATCGATAGAGGATGCAGATGAACCTTGTGGTTTGTTGAGTCGTTATCTTTAACCACATAACATCAATGTTAGGGGGCTCCAGAGTCTCTTCTCGTTGGCAAGAGAGGTCGGTTCTGACAAAAAGACAGATTCCAAAGTTACGCCTAAATCGGGAATAGAAGTCGTACCCAGGATAAAGATAGTTCACTATGCTGGTCGATAAACTGACCTTTGTTTCACAGAGAGCGAGTACATGAGGTTTATTTGATTGCAGGTGTTGCTCTGAATTTATGTTCGAGTTTAAACCTCCTGTGTTACAAAAATCTATTTTAAAATTATGATCTCTGCATGTCGACGCCCTGAACCAGCCCCCACCCGGGCTATTTTACCTCCGGATTTTTTTGTGGTGGAATTTGGTGGTTCACTGTCGTTTGTTCGTTGTACATAGCTCTTCGGTAGAACTGTTTTTCGCTTCTTCGGAAGAGGTTGTTGGTGTCTTTCCTCTCGTTTGATTGTTTGTATTTACGAAGTATTGCGGCATATATGGTTAGTTTTTGCTTCAAAGTATCAAGGATTTCTGGAGGTGTTCTGTTGGGAGATTTGGACTTGATCTTGTCTACACCCTGTGTGACACGTTTGGACGCGTTCCCGTTCATAAACTGGGTAAGGTGTCCTAGATTTCTTCTGATGTTTTTCTATTCTTATTTGCCATTTGGATTTTGGTTTTGTGCTGTTGGGGTTTCTTTGTTGTTGCGAGAGTTTTTGATTATTTTGTGTTAGAATGTGACTGCTGTGTGTTTTTTTCCGCCTTGGTGGGTGTCGGCTTATTCGCCGGCACAACACTTTTGGCAGGTCCATTTTCGATTGGCCCGTCTTCATCGTTTTGGTCGAGCTGCCATTTCCCTCGACGTCCTCGACCGTTACGTCGCACAGTGGGGAAAAAAGAAAAATCGTGTTTCAAAATTGTCTAGAGCCTTCAATTTTGGTTCGATTTGGACTATTTTTTTTTTAAATTGAAGCTTATTAAATTCCGAACAAAGTTGTCGGAGCCAATTTTGCAATTAACTTTTTGTTTTTCAAAATGGCGGACGTCTTCAAAATGGCGGTTTTCTGATTATATAGCGACTGAGAGACACAGAAAACGCTTACAGTTTCAAACCAAGTTGTGCTAAAATGCGTGTATGTATGTTTTTTATGTCGCAGATAATATATCTAATATCACAGTTACAAGATTAATAATAATGAACCCAAAATGGCTGCCATGAACAATAAAAGTATTATAAATATGAATAAACGTACCATTATTATTTTATATCCATAACATTTGCATAAATAATTTCTTTAAGGTTGTTAATTATAAATATGTTTTCAACAATTGGCTTAAAATGACAAGTCAAGTATGGCGGATGCCAAAATTGAATCGAGCAAGAAAGTTTATCTGTGGCATTTAGACTGTGGCAGTCAGACCATTCAAGTTATTCAAGTTTAGTTGCGGGATTTAAATTTTCATGCAGTTATTGCTAGAATATTGCTGCTGTAAATTTTAAGTATCGTAGACAATTTTGTAGCAGATACAAAAAACAGCGATACACGCAGAAAACGACAGCTCACACAGCTAGAAAATGGCTACAACAGCTAAAACGTTTTGTTAAAATAGGGACAAAAAGCTAAATATTTTGCTGCACTAGCCACATTGTTTGCTGTTGTAGCAAAAAAGTGGCTGCTATTGCTAAACAGTGGCACAACTTGGTTTGAAACTGTAATCGTTTTCTGTGTCTCAGTCGCTATATAATCAGAAACCAGCGTCCGCCATTTTGAAACAAAAGTTTAATTGAAAAATCGGCCCCGGCAACTTTGTTCGGAATTTAATAAGCTTCAATTTAAAAAAAAAATCCTCCAAATCGAACCAACATTGAAGGCTCTAGACAATTTTGAAACATGATTTTTTCGTTTTTCCCCACTGTGGCGTCGCTCGCCCGATGCTTCTTTTATTGGTCCACTGTTGTTTGAGATGTTTCTAGTGTTTTGTGGTGTCAGAAGCTCAAAGTGTCCCGACATTTGGGTTGCCTGTTAGTAGAAGGTAAATAGTTTCGGTGAGTTTTCCTGTGCTTATTATTGTTGGTCTGTCCCTAAACGTTATTTTTTTGTATCTCTTGTTCTTCGTTGTTTTGAGAAGATATGAAAGTTGCTATTTTGGGTTTTCGAGAGGGCAAGTATCTTTTTGTAATATCAAGCCTTTTCTCTCGCAATAAGTACATACTTAATTTGAATAACTTAGTACGTTTAATATTTGTCCCTCAATATGTATGCCATAGTTCTTTTAATATTCTTTCTTGAATATATCTTTCATTGCGAACATGAAAAGCTGAGAGCAAAAGTGAAGCGTACCAATTTGCAATGTTTAGTTTTGCGCAAAAAGATTTTCATGCTTATTCTAGTAATAACTTAGTTATTCCAATAAATGTTTTCCAGAAAATAAAAAAAGTTACCACTAAAATTGTAGTTCTTTAGAATAAAACTTATAATTGACAAGAAAATCAATATAAAGTATGCAATTCACTTATAGTGCAAAATAAAAATAAAACCAATATTACCAAACATCACTGGTTTGATCATTCTCTTTTAAAACAAAATAATTTGATTATAATCTTAACAAATATTTCTTCAATAAATCAAACTGACTATGTACACACAGAGAGATTCTCTCTGGATCCGTACTTAACCCTCGATTTGACCCTTTGTCTTGTGTAACATTTATATTTGATTTTAATTTGTCAAATACACATTTAAGTCCCCCAAAATTTATCGTCCCATTTAATTGAGAACCTTATTAGTAGTCCTTTTTGATTGTATTCCTTATGTAATAACCGAAGAACGCAGGAAGGGAAAATGGAAAATTCCTGTCAACCTTCTTGATTTAATTAA
>CM032455.1:151407636-151528934 GCA_019049505.1 Pachyrhynchus sulphureomaculatus | reverse complement strand
ATCCAATAACAGATTAGAAATTCAAAGTTGCAGATTCAATATGACGGCCAGAGTTTACGTAATTCATTTAATTTCTTCGAGTAATTTAGAATTTTTGTGTTTTCAATAACTGTTTTCTTAGTACCTGGATTTTTAAATGAAATATAAATATTTTCTGCTTAAAGCTTAGACTTTTATCTTTCATTTCTCATCTTTAAATATTTTTTTATTTTAAGTCGTATGATTAATAATAAGCAACGAATACGTTACACTTTTTAAGAGCAAAGTTCCAAAAGAAGAAAAGTTTTTTTTTAAGTTTTTAATGATTTTCTAATATCAAGTATACTGTTAACTGTAACTAAAAAAAATTGCCCGACTTATTTTGACCATTTCGTACTGCTTTGAACGTAAAATTGCCGGCGGCGCACTGCAGCAGGCAAATTTTCATATTTTAAAAACTCAATTTTGAAATAACACAGACAATGTAGGTTTTTTTAATTATTCTCATATTGAAACTTAAGGCATCATAATGATATATGCACCAGGATTTTGGTTTCGATACTATATTTTATTACATATTTGTAATTTATTACTTAAAAAGAAAATTTCGTTTTTTAAGTTTTACAAATTATAAAGCAAAAAAAATAAAAACTGTTAGCTACATCGGAAAGCTGAAAGTATACTTTTCAGAAAGCTATCTTTTAATTTTTTTTACGCTCTAAAAACAAGTAATATCGATTAACCTTCGAGCGGTGCGTGTAGACTTTCAAATTAACCTGTTCGGCTCGCTACATTTTTTGAATCATCTATCCAAATTTGTAAGGAAAAAAATCTGGAAAAAACATCTATATACTATTTTTTGTAGAATTTCCCACTTTTAACTAGTGCAAACCTTTTCTACGATTTATAAAAAAAAGTAGCCACGAGATTAAACAGATCCATATTTTACTGTAACTACCTATTGAAGTGTAATACCTTCCAGATAATATACCTTTCGATGATATACCACTTTTAGATCCAAATATGAACCATTATGTATAAAAATAACTTAGTTTTTCAACTGAATTATAGTGTCTGAGGAAATTCTAATAGCCCAGTAGTCAGAGGCAAATTTTGACAGAAAGCTCTCATTAAATGTTAACAAGCTGCATTTTGGCACACAGATAGTTTTTTGAACGTAGAATACGATAAAAAAAAGTTTGCTGCTCTAAAGTGTACGCCTACACATTTTAGGGGAAATCCTGCTTCCAACATCATTTATGATTAAATGTACGTTTCTGTATACCGCTAAATATTTTAAAATTGGCTATTAAAGGATTTCTCGGGATGCTGATTAAGAATCCAATAACAGATTTGAAAAATTCAAAGTTGCAGATTCAATATGACGGTCAGAGATTACGTAATTCATTTAATTTCTTCGAGTAATTTAGAATTTTTGTGTTTTCAATAACTGTTTTCTTAGTACCTGGATTTTTAAATGAAATATAAATACTTTCTGCTTGCAGCTTAGACTTTTATCTTTCATTTCTCATCTTTAAATATTTTTTTTATTTTAAGTTGTATGATTAATAATAAGCAACAAATACGTCACACTTTTTTAAGAGCAAAGTTCCAAAAGAAGAGAAAGGTTTTTTTAAATTTTTAATGATTTTCTAATATCAAGTATACTTTCAACTGTAACTAAAAAAAAATTGTCCGACTTCTTTTGACCATTTCGTACTGCTTTGAACGTAAAATTGCCGGCGGCGCACTGCAGCAGACAAATTTTCATATTTTAAAACTCAATTTTTAAATAACACAGACAATGTAGGTTTTTTTTTAATTATTCTTATATTGAAACTTAAGGCATAATAATGATATGTGCTCAAGGATTTTTGTTTCGGTACTATAGTTTATTAAATATTTGTAATTTATTATTTTAAAACAAAATTTCGTTTTAAGTATTACCAATTATAAAGCATATAAAAACTATTAGCAACAACGGAAAGCTGAAACTCTCCTCTTCAAAAAGCTATATTCTAATTTTTTTTACACTCTGAAAACAAGTAATATCGATTAACCTTCGAGCGGTGCGCGTAGACTTTCAAATTAACCTGTTCGGCTCGCTATACTTTTTGAATCATCTATCCAAATTTGTAATAAAAAAATCTGTAAAAAACATCTATATACTATTTTTTGTAAAATTTACCGCTCTTCCACGTGGTGTATTACTTTTTCAATATATTTTTTATTTTTCAAGCTATTACCAAAAAACAGAATTTTTGATTTTATTTCGTATTTTGTGGGCTTAGCGTACATCAAACTTTAGTAAACTTTTTTATCCTATTCTACGTCCAAAAAAACTACCTGTGTGCCAAAATGCAACCTGTTCAGATCTAATGTGGGCTCAAGACACCTGGCAACTGGCCTAATAAATGAGGATAGGATTATTATGTTCATGTCCAAATTCTGAAGACATTCACCAATTTTGAGATAACCTATTTAACAAAAAAACCGGTCAAGTGCAAGTTGAACTTGCACAATTAGTGTTCCGTACGTTGATTGTTTTTAAAATAAAATTTTTTGTAAGGGTGGTATAAAATGATCAGTGACTTCACAAAACACACCCCAAATGAGTTTTCAAGAAAGTTTGTTTCCAATCTTTACTGAAAACTGGTGACCTTGAATTTTTTTTTTTTTATATACCAAATAAATTATTAAAGGTAATGCACTCGTGATAATTTTCGTTCAATCTATACCCCGTGGAGAATATTCCAGAATTTTTTCAAAATTTTTTGATCGGTACTTTTCGAGATAAGGTAGAGGACAGCGATTTTTTAAAAGTAATACGAAGAAAAGTGTGCGCAAGTATTACATTACATATATATTTTTTACTCGTGTTTTCACAAGCTTTCGTTTGACACCACACTCGATGATCTAGTAAAAAAAAATTTTTCACTTCCGATTTCACCCCTCAAAACGAACCCCTTAAGTCAAAATTTATGTTACGGTGGTCTAAAATGATCAGTGACTTCACAAAACACACCCCAAATGAGTTTTCAACAAAGTTTGTTTCCAGTCTTTACTGAAATCTGATGACCTTGAAATTTTTGTTTTTTTTTATATACCATATAAATTATTAAAGGTAATGCACGCGTGATAATTTTCGTTCAATCTACACCCCGTGGAGAATATTCCAGAATTTTTTTTTCGAAATTTTTTGATAAGTACTTTTCGAGATAAGGCCCGGGACAGCGATTTTTCGCGAATTTTTAAAAATAATACAAAGAAAAGTGCGCGCAAGTATAATATTATATATATATTTTTTACTCGTGTTTTCACAAGCTTTCATTTGACACCACACTCGATGACCTAGTAAAAAAATTTTTTTTTCACTTCCGACTTCACCCCCCAAAACTAACCCCTTAAGTCAAAATTTAATTCTCAAAACTACATGGCTCTAATGAGGCCATCAATTCCTATATTATTACCAAATTTCACCTTTCTATGTCAAATAGTTTCGAAGAAAATCGGGTGTGACAGGCAGACAGACAGACAGACAGACACCGAAGTGATCTTATAAGTGTTCCGTACGGAACACTAAAAAGATATGCTATTATCTGGTCTTCGATGGGACGTCTGAGGAGTAACTTCATATCTCAAAGGGAAGATAAAACCTCGAGCCGTACTTGACGTGTATGCTTAGCGTTGTCCAGAACGTTCACGACCCAAAAGATCTAAATCTTCCCTTCGAAATTGCTAACACCATATTTTGCAGATTTCATGAACTTTCCCCCAAAGTTGAACAAACCATTTGGCAATTTCCCTTTACCCTCCAACTGCCTTTTCCTATATTTGATGAAATACAGTGCTTAGAATGCTATTTGTCGAACGAGATTGCTTCCAAGACTGTATTTACGTAATAACATTAAATGAAATGAAGATTTGCTTCCTTATAACAGTATTTTCACGCATAAAAGTAGTGGGAAATAATTTGAATTTTCAGTAACCTTTTTCAAACATATCGAGTTAATTTATTCACTCCATAAATGTGAAACAAGCCAGTATATAGGGAATGTATGGCATGCTTGCATTTAGCTTTCAAAACGAGAATCGTCTGATCTGGCTGACATACAGATAAACCAATAATATCGTTACTACTATATTCATTTAAAAATATAAATCACTTCAATACGTTCCTTGTTCCTCAACTTTTTTATAGTTTGTACTTGGTGAAATGAGAATAAAAATATATTTCATCTTAAAAAATCACCTGAATATGCAAATTTTTCAACTAGTAATTGCCCCTTAAAATTTATAGAGCTACTTCAATTTTATAGTCAATTTAGTCAAGTGAACACATCCACTAAATTCAAAAAGGGAACCGAGTAAATCATGCACAAATACAATATACAATTTCGAATTCTATTTCATAGCTTCTTTATATTCGCAACGGGATTTACGTTGTGAGATCCACATCTCATCAGCTATAATTATGAATTTTAAAATGGAGTCATTCAAATAGCACACGAGACAAGCACAAATTGTTCTTTTAAAACGGTGTTGATTCAACTAATAGTTCTGAAAGGTCTATAAGATTGCTAATACTTAATTGGATATTAGCGAGTACAAGACCCTTGATTTTGTTGATATTTTCTTCTGCAGTTATGATGGATGACCTTTTAGAACGTGGTTAGTTTCCATTTGCTTCTTTACCCTCTGGGTAAAAATTCGTCAAATGGAACACCTCCGACCCGACTTTTGAAAATCCAAAAAAGCGATGATCGCTCCTGATGAAGCTAATATGGTTAGCGAAACGCGCGTCGAGTGCAAAAATAAAGTGTTTGGTGTAGTGGTGATATATACCTAGTAGTATCATTGCGCCAAAGATTCCACATTCCCAACTTAATAAACAATACAAGTTTTAGGTCTATTTTTTTTTCAAAAATTCATAATTCGGAAACTAATTTTTTTATGAAAATTCTAGTTGAGATCAAAATGGCCAAAAATATTATGAACTTCAAAAAAAAAAAAATTCCATTATAAAAAAAATAATGACAAAAAAATCACTTTATTATAAACAAATTGGAATTTAATAAGATTCTTAACCACTTATCGACAATAGACAAAATGAAAAAAAAAAAAATAACCGGTCAAGTGCAAGTTGAACTTGCGTAATTAGTGTTCCGTACGTTGATTGCTTTTAAAATAAAAAATTTTGTTACGGAGGTATAAAATGATCAGTGACTTCACAACACACACCCCAAATGAGTTTTCAACAAAGTTTGTTTCCAATCTTTACTACCTTGAAATTTTTGTTTTTTTATATACCAGATAAATTATTAAAGGTAATGCACTCGTGATAATTTTCGTTCAATCTGCACCCCGTGAAGAATATTCCAGAATTTTTTCAAACTCTTTTGATAAGTACTTTTCGAGAGAAGAAAAGTGCGCGCAAGTATTACATTATATATATTTTTTACTCGTGTTTTCACAAGCTTTCATTTGCCACCACACTCGACGACCTACTAAAAAATTTTTTTTTCACTTCCGATTTCACCCCCAAAAACCAACCCCTTAAGTCAAAATTTAACTTTCAAAACTACATGGCTCTGATGAGGCCCAAATTCCCCAATTCCTATATTTTATTACCAAATTTCAACTTTCTGTGCCAAATAGTTTCGGAGAAAATCGGCGTGATAGACGGACAGACAGATGGACAGATAGACACCGAAGTCATCATATAAGTGTTCCGTACGGAACACTAAAAAAATCTTTCGCCCTTATTTGACCTTCAAATGGTGCTAGTTTTTATGAGAGAAGGCACCGCGTTGAGCGTGGCGTGGCGTAGTGCAAAGCAGCGTAGCGCTACGTAGCGTTATTAGATGCACATATAATTCAAGATAATCGCATGTTTATATAAATAACTAGCCGGGCCCGCGGCTCCGCTCGCGTGGACTTGATTCACTACTATCGTCACTGCTTATTCCTTATGTTACCCAACGTAATAAAATATCTCCCATTATTTCTCCTTATCTCCCAATATTTCTCCTTATTTCCCATTATCTCTACATAATTTCCATTATTTAGGCTTATCTCTGCTCATCTCCCATTATTTCTCCTTAGCTCCCATTATTTATACTTATCTCCCATTATCTCACCTTATATCCCATTATCGAGGCTTATCTCGACTTATCTCTCATTATTTCTCCTTATCTCCCTTTATCTCACCTTATCTCCCATTATCTAGGCTTATATCGAATTATATAGAACATATGTATAAATTTATAAAAACACGTAAATCGGATAAGTGGTTCTCGAGTGATAAGCGCACTAACGGACAGACAGACAGACAGAGAGACGTTGCATTTTATATTATTGTATTCTTTGCTACATGATATTGTTCCTTATTTAATGCTCTAAGGAGTGTATTGCAAGAGAACGCGCTAGTGGCAAACTTTTCTCCGACTTAATTCACTATTATTGTCACTGCTTATTCCTTATGTCACCTAATAAAATATATCCTATAACCTGGCCAGAGAACATACGTACGGTTAAAAAAAAAGCACGTAAATCGGATAAGTAGTTCTCCAGTGATAAACACACTAACGGACGGACAGACAGACAGAGACAGACAGACAGACATTGCATTTTATATATGTTATAGATATTCTCTGCTATATAATATTGTTCCATATTTAATGGTTTGGACTGTGTATTGCAAGAGAACGCGCTAGCGGCAAACTTTGTCCGACTTCATTTACTATTATTGTTACTGCTCATTCCTTATGCTACCTATCGTAATAAAATATAGCCTATAACCTGGCCGGAGAACATATGTATGTTTTAAAAAAAAAGTACGAAAATCGGATAAATGGTTCTCCAGTGATAAGCGCCACTAATGGACAGACAGAATACGTTGCATTTTATATATATTATAGATGTAATAAAATATATACCTATAACCTGGTCAGAGAACATATGTGTGAATTTAAAAAATCACGTTAATCGGATAAGTGGTTCTCGAGGGATAAGCGCATTAACGGACAGACAGACAGACAGACAAACATTGCATTTTATATATGTTATAGATATAGATTATTACTATTATTATATAACCTGGCCAAAGAATATATGCATGAATTTAAAAAAAGACAGGTAAATCGGATAAGTGGTTTCCGCGTGATAAACGCACTAATGGACAGACAGACAGACAGAGAGACATTGCATTTTATATATATTATAGATTATACATTACAGATATTCTTTGCTACATAATATTGTTCCATATTTAATGGTTTAGGCTGTGTATTGCAAAGGCGCGCGCTAGCGACAAACTTATTTCCGACATCATTCACTATTTTACGTCACTACTCATTCCTTATGCTACCTATCGTAATAAAATATAGCCTATAACCTGGCCAGAGAACATATATATGTGTTAAAAAAAAAAGTACGTAAATCGGATAAGTGGTTTTTCAGTGATAGGCGCACTAACAGACAGACAGACAGACAGACAGACAGAGAAACGTTGCATTTTATATATATTATAGATAAGGATTAACAAGCACAACAATTTTTTAATTAGAAATCGTATAATTTTCATGGGAAAATACATTTTTTTAGGAAACCTTTAATGAAAAAATCTTTATTAAATGAGAAATCTTGTCGTAAATGTTATATTAATGGATTACATCATAACTAACAAATCTATCATCTTTCGAAATAAATTTTACAACACAATGTCTTTTCATTAATTAGCACATAACTGTGGAATTGACGTGTGTTTGGAATTGACTGTGCTCGGTTAAAACGAGTTTTCAGGAATTTAGACGAGTTTTCATATTGTAATATACCGACCTTCGGCATTGAGAATTTTCGCACCATCAATTTGACGTAAACTTGCATAAATACTTGGCGTTTTACGGTACCACCTACACCGTCACACGCACCTTTACGGTGCGAAGTAGCAAAAAAATTCTACTTGCTTCTACATTAAAATCTTACTTATGCTTTAACCAATTAGAAAAATCGAATTTATTTTTGTATTGGGCACCAGATCTACCACCACCGTGATTTTCTTTTATGTACGCGACTAATCTCTTGTTAAATAAATTTACAGAGCTGCAAATTTATTTAACAAGAGGTTCGTTCAGGTCAGTTAGTACTTCGCACTGTAAAGGTGCGTGTGACGGTATAGGTGGTACCGTAAAACGCCAAGCATATTTTGCAAGTTTACGTCAATTAATTAATTGTGCTAAAATTCTCAATGCCGAAGATCGGTATGTTTGGGCTCGAAAGTTTTTTAAGAATATAAAATTTGATTACTGTATAAAACTGCAATATGAAACTCATGCTAAATTCCTGAAAACTCGTTTTAAGTGAGCACACGTCAATTCCACAGTTAGTTGTAAATTACTGAAAAAACATTGTGTTGTAAAATTTATTCGAAAGATGATAGATTTGTTAGTTATGATGTAACCCATTAATTTAACATTACAAGAATTCTCAATAACTATACATTTTTTTGTTGGAAGTTTCCTAAGAAATGTATTTTCCCATGAAAATTAATTTACTTATTTACTTAATCCTTATGCCTTTCTACCACTTATTAGGAGTGTAAGGCCCATGGAGTTGAGTTATTCATCATCTGTCTTTTCCATATTTCCTTCTTGTTTAAATTGCCGATTGCCTCTTTTATTTCTTTTGTATTAGTTTCTTTTGTTTGTATGAGTTCTGTATCTTGTTCGGTATTATGTTTCTATGTTGATTTTCGCATGCTTTTTCTTCTAATTTTTTACATCCATTCCCTTTCCTCTCTGTTTCAGTGATTCCTACATAGTGAATCTGTTGTTCTTCTGTCAGTTCATCCTCTTTTCCATTTGTACCCCTATTATTCCGTGTTCTCAATCTAAAAATTCGATAATTATTTCCCATTTCTTTTTTCCTATCTATTTCTTTGATTATCTTCTTATTTGTATTCATTTTACTAGTGCTCTCTTCCGTATCCTTTATTTTTGCCAGGGTCGTCGTCAATCTACCTATCTCTCTCCTTTTTCTCAGTTTTTTGACTTTCAGTTTTCCTTCCTCAACGTCCCATTTCTTCTCTTCCTTCGATTACGATTTTTTGATATCCTGTTTTCACCCTTTCTCCATTCTTTCTCTCGTTCTCCGCTATATGCTTCAATTTCTTTTGAATTTTGCTTTCTTCTTTTGTTAAATCGTTGTTTATATAAAATCTCTCTCTTAGGTTTCTCAGCTTATTTTTATTTTTCATTACAGCTTCCTTATCTCCCGTGTTTCCAAGTTCTATCTTATATATAGTCGCTCCCATTTTTATCACATCCTTAATCTGTACTTTTGTGTCCATACTCCTCTCCATAAAAAGTTCTACACCCATTTTCAGATCTGGTTGGCTATTCGCTTCAAAACTCATTCCCGATATTACAATATTATTCCTTCCGTTGTCTTTTTCCAGTCTACTCATCTTCAAATCCATACTTCTCATGTTTTCTCTAATTATCTTATTTTACTCTTTCAATACTTCATTCTCCTTTCTTAGTTCCTTCAACTCTTGTTGGTATCTTTTCTGATCTTGTTTCATATCTTTTATATCTGACATTTCTATCAAATTGTCTATCTTATCTACTCTTTCGTTTTTCTCTTTCTGTGGTGTTCTTATTAGCTTTTTACTCTTCTTGAATAATCCCATTGCCTCTTCTTTTTCTTCGACTCTTCCCCTTTTCGACTCTCCTGATTTATAATCATCGCTATCCATTGTTCTTTCTATTATAAAAACTTTACGTGTGTTCCTCGTATTTTCAAACGCGGGAGAAAAAGAAAAAAAATTGTTGTTTATATTTCTTATCACCGTAAACAGTAAAATGATCAAGGTCGTCGCTTATCGTTTCGTTAGCTTCATACAATTTCACAAAAGTATTCTCATAAATCTCCAAATTTTTTACTTATTGTCTTAATCTAACACTACACTCTGCTTTATTTCTAGTCCCTCTCATTTGCAGTCGACAAAATAATTAAATAGATCGAAACATTATGAAAATTAAACAATTTTTAATTAAAGAATTACTGTGTTTGTTAACTCTTAATGTTTATATAAACAGGCGATTTTTTTAAATTATATGTGCGTTTAATAAAACTACGTTGCGCCACGCCGCTTTGCACTGCGCCAGGCCACGCTCAACGCGGTGTCTTCGCTCATAAAAACTAACGCCATTTGAAGGCCAAATGAGGGCCGAAGGAATTTTTTTTTAATTTTCTGCGGAAAACATTGGCGCATCTACGGAATCAAACCTAGTGTCGATAAATGGTTAAGAACCTTAGTAAATTTCAATTTGTTTATAAGAAAGTAATTTTTTGTCATTAAAAATTTTTTTTTCATTGTTATTTTTTTTTTGACATTCGTAATGTTTCTGGCCATTTTTATCTTAACTAAAATTTTCATAAAAAAGTCAGTTTCGAGTTACGAATTTTTGAAAAAAAAATGACCTAAAACTTGTATTGTTTATAACAATTATAATAATCAACATCAACTGAAAATATTTCAGAGCTTGTTCAATACCTATGTGTAGTATTAAAATAAATCATTGTTTTTTGGATTTCCGAAAAGTCGGGTCCGAGGTGTTCCGTAACACGAATTTCACTCCTCTTTAAACAATTGAAAACTTTTGATGTTGCTGAATATTCATTACCGTTTTTAAATATTTTTAAATGATCGCTATAAGAAAAAGTTACCGAAAAAACTTTTTGCAGTTACAAAATCTGATTTTATTACTAACGTAATAAAGCAAATGTAATGGTAATTTTTACCGTATCTTATAAACAGTTTCATCAATCTCAAAAACAAATACTACAATAAATCGTGAGAGTATTTAAATTTTTATTTTTTTTTAAATTTGTAAATATAATAGTACCTTCAACAACACAGACATCATGAAATGAAACTAACAAAGTTAAACCACGGTCGTATCATATATCTTGTAAAATCAGGAAACTTTACAAACCTTTCTTCTCGATATTCTCCCAAATGGTCAAAATAACCGTGAAGCAATTTATAAGCTGATATGCCGCTTGTGCCTAATGTTTCTGTCGGCTTGGTCGTATAAATCAAAAAGTAAAAGTTACTCCGAACACGTTCTCTTTCACTGTCAACATGGTAATATATACCGAAAGTTTTTGTGACTTGACCGCAAAAAACCGCTACAAAATTTGCTTACTGTTCCCCTGTTTCTTTTAAAAGAAAAGTAGTAAATTAGGAGGAAAAGCTGACAAAAAGAAAAGATTTAAAATATTTTCTACATTACTGTAAATAATACGGTGGAAATTGTTCTGGGGTTGACAAGAGCAATTGGGAAACGTTAGTAAAATAAATGTCTGGAAAATTGTAAGACGACAAAGCATAAGAACGGAGTTTTTTCTATTTTAAAGGGTGTAACATACATTCAAAGGAACGAAACTATCTATATACATATATATATATATATATATATATATATATATATATATATATATATATATATATATACATATATATATATATATATATATATATATATATATATATATATATATAAATATATATATATATATACATATATATATATATATATATATATATATATATATATATATATATATATATATATAACACATGGGCTGAAAAGTCCCGGGCCTAACAAAGAAAACACGGTTTTTTTTTGTTCAAAATTAGCTTTATTCATCAACGTAATCTCCATCAAGAGCAACGTAATCATTCCAGCGCCGCTCTATCATTTCAATACCACTTTTGTAGAACGATTTATCTTTTGCCTCAAAATAGGCCTCAGTTTCAGCGATAACCTCTTCATTCGTGCGAAATTTCTTACCGGCGAGCATTTTTTTTCAGGTCTGCGAACAGCCAGTAGTCGCTGGGAGCCAAATCTGGCGAATACGGTGGATGTGGGAGCAATTCGAAGTTCAATTCATGTAGTTTTGCCATTGTTTTGATTGACTTGTGACACGGTGCGTTGTCTTGATGAAACAAAATTTTTTTCTTTGCCATATGCGGTCGTTTCTTTGCAATTTCGGCCTTCAAACGCTCCAATAACGCTATATAATATTCACTGTTGATGGTATTTCCTTTCTCAAGATAGTCGATGAATATTACACCACGCACATCCCAAAATACCGAGGCCATAACCTTTCCAGCCGATTGTTGTGCTTTCGGGCGCTTTGGACGAGGTTCACCAGTTGCTGTCCACTCAGATGACGATCGTTTTGATTCCGGAGTGAAGTGATGGATCCATGTTTCATCCATTGTCACATATCGACGCAAAAATTCCGGTTTGTTACGTTTAAATATGGCCAAACACTGCTCAGAATCATCAACACGTTCTTGTTTTTGATCAACAGTGAGCAAACGGGGCACCCACTTTGAACAGAGCTTTCTCATAGTCAAATGCTCATGCAATATAAAGCCAACACGTTCTTTTGATATCTTTACGATGTCAGCTAACTCACGCAACTTCACTTTTCGATCATTCAAAACGATTTTATGGATTTTTTTGATGTTTTCTGGTGTTACCGCCTCATTTGGACGTCCACTGCGTTCTGCATCATCGGTGTCTCTACGACCACGTTTGAAGTCAGCAAACCAACGTTTTATTGTTGTTTCTGATGGAGCGGAGTCCCCATAACACTTTTCAAGCCATTGCTTCGCTTGAACGGTATTTTTTTCCCATCAAGAAGCAGTGTAAAATTAAAACACGAAATTGTTTTTGATCCATTGTTTTGAAAATAACAAAAGTAGCGTCACTCTTAGCACAATAACTCACAAACTAATGAATAGAATATCATGAAATTTTAACAGCTGTCTTTTGAAGGTTAGTATTAACTGAAAAAAGGTGACTGCAATAAAACTAGCGCCATCTATGTGTTAGGCCCGGGACTATATATGTATATATATATATATATGTATATATATATATATATATATATATATATATATATATATATATATATATATATATATAAAATGTACCTCAGAGGTAAAATGTCGTAACTACAGAATTTCTGATTTTCGTTGCATTTATCTTGAATATGTTCACAATTTCTAGTGGTAAACCGGGAAAAGTACTAACATACTGAATCTTATTGGTTTACATAATATAAGGAAAAGTAGTGTTAGAAGAATTTTCACTCATGTAAAATTACATACATGTAGTTACAACACTTTATCTCTGGGGTATATATATATATATATATATATATATATATATATATATATATATATATATATATATATATATATTCGCTCGAACATCGAAGAACAGTTGGCGACTTGAGCCTATTCTACAAGTATTTTCATGGAAAGTGTTCGAAGGATGTAGCCCGCTTAATTCCTCCCAGAGCGATGCATGTTAGAAATACACGTCGCACTAATACTTACATCCGTATGAGGTTCAGCTTGTTACCCCTCGTACAACGCTTTTCAAGCAGTCTCTTATATGGAGAACATCATCCCTTTGCCCAGGACTGTGTTTCCCAACGCAATTTACAGCGACTCAAGTAACGTGAATCTCTTTTTCCGCACATTATCGCTCCTGTAGCGCTTTAGGGACTTCCCTGCAACGTGTGCTAGACCCATAAATAAATATATATATATACATATATATATATATATATATATATATATATATATATATATATATATATATATATAATACATTAATACAAAAAATTTCGGGTTTCAATCCGTTCGTCTAACAATGAATTTGCACGACATTTCGCCAAAATCTTATTTGGCATTTTCAAGTGCAACTGCTGCTGCCGCTACTTGATACTGTGATCCTGCCGCCCCTGCCGCTCGAAGCGAACTGAGAAGCCGATGTGCGGTCGCCGGCTTTTATAGGTCGGCGTCTAAGCAGATTGTAGGTGGGGGGGTCGGAAGTGTTTGTCCGAGCATCGGTATTTACACAAATCACTAGGGCCTTTAAGCAAAATGGATATAAAGACCAGTCCATTCTGAAAGCATTAGAAAGGCAGCGCCATCCACAGACAAGGACAGAAGAACGGGCCATCAACCAGAGTAGAGTCCTATTACCGTATGTGAAAGGTGTTACAAATAGGATTGGAAGAGTCTTAAGAAAACGCAACATAGACACAGCATACAAACCACAAACCAGGCAGACATCCTGGGTCATCCTAAGGTCAAGGAAAAATTGGAAAACTTTTTACAGGAGTTTAAACAGGACAAACAAACAGAAGAATCTCCACCCAGATCCAAGAACATGTATAAAAAACAAACAAACAACATCAGCTCTTTTTCAGTACCATCATAATACTGTTGAGGGATCTAAATAAATAGCCTCGATTCCACATTATAAAACACGCATAGTCAGAGAAGCCTTGGAAATCGAAAAAAAGGGACAGCTAAATAAGCGAGATGATGTGCTGAATATCCCCACTACATTAAATGGTCTACTAGCTAAATCAAGGAATAACCAAAACATCGAGAAGGCAACAGTCAGCATAGCGCCGGAACCCGTAATTACCACCCAGCCGGCAAATACCGATGCTCGGACGAACATTTCCGACCCCCCCTCCACCTACAATATGCGTAGTCGCCGATCTCTAAAAGACGGCGACCGCACGTCGGTTTCTCAGTTAGCTTCGAGTAGAAGCAGCTGCAGGATCACAGTATCCAGTAGCGGCAGCAGCAATTGCAGTTGAAAATGCCAAATTAGATTTTGGCAAAACATTCTGGAAATTCATTGTTAGACAAACGGATTGAAACCCGAGATTTTAATGTATTACATTCCACCATCCGTGAAAACCTCTATTGTAACATATATATATATATATATATATATATATATATATATATATATATATATATATATATATATATATATATATATATATGTATATTTATTTAATGAAAGTAAAGTTTACGTATTTCCTTAGTGAACATGAAGATATATTTTATTAATTTTGCAAGATTTCAGTCCAATCTTTCTCATCAATCTACATGAAAAAAGTGCATGAAATATCTAATACACCATTAATATGTAAAATCGCCTTAATAATTATACAATAATAAATAAAGCTTAAATACACATACATATATGTCAAGTTGTGATAATGTTGACACAGAGGTGAGAAAACAAGCTGCAAAGGTAACGAAAACAGTGGCAAAACAAATACTCGAAACAGCAGAAATGCAAATAGCGTGCAGACGAGCAGGAAAAACTCTGCTGGTTAGAGAGAGAAGTGAACTTACAAAAACCTTCAAAATAGATAATTCAAATTACCGGATGTTGAATAAATAGATAGAATCGAATAGCCACGTGGATGGAATAATAGAAATAAGTTAAGAAGTGGGTAAAATGATAGGTCATCCGTACGAAAGGGAAACCCAAATAGAATCGAAAACGTTGTAGCGCCAACTTTGATATGTATAGACAAAAACTATAACCGGCTATAATATCTGTACAGAGAAGGAAGGCAATAAACTAGTAAATAACAAAATTTTATACTTGTTATCATACATCTGACAATAAAGTCACATAATTTAAATTTAGAAGCGAAAAACCACTAACTTTCAACGGAACGTCAGATTAATATTCTGAAACTCTACACTTCAATGGCTCCGACGCACATTGTCGCTGTAATATATCTAACATTTCAAAGGATATAGCCAGGATCAGGTGGCGTCTTTAAGGACTCGTTGGCGAAATGGCTCTTCACGCTATTCGGGCTTCTAAACGAGAAAGCCGACGACATAGACCTGAAGACAATATGATATACCTATACTACTAAAGGTAATTCGATGATGGAGGGTGCTATTTTTATAAAGTTGTTATGCCTTTGTGGAAGGCAATGTAACGTTTGTTTTATTTTAAAATAATTGGAGAGGAGATGTGTAAAATGGATTTTGTGTAAAACATTATATACTGTCTTTTAGATGGCTTTAGTCCTTTGTATAAAACCAGATTATTTAAAACACATAAAATGTAGTCTGTTATTTTCATCTGTCTGTTCATCTATTTCTATGCCCGTTTATTGGCCTGCTCAAATATTGGCGTAATTGTTCAAATACATAATACTTCCGATTAGGCAAAAATTTATAGTTTTTGTCTGTATAAAATAGATTCTTTTGGGAAGTGTAAAATGAGATGTACATGAAAGATTTACTAAAAATGGTTATAACAAAAGTTAAGCACAACGAGGATATTATGGTAAGTAAAGAAGAATCCCTAGCTTAAATACATTTTCAAGAATACATCTAAACTGAAACAACGCTTAAAAAATAAAAAATTGAAAATGCTTGTACAGTTTCAAGGTAGCATACGAATATATATAATATTTACTGTTTTTGTAATTTCAGTAAATCCAGAAAGTTCTATTACAAATATTGTTGAAGATCTTGGCAAAATATATTACAAGATTCAAAATACTTTACAGAAGCATGCTTACGACCCAAACATAAAGTTTTATGAGTGCAGGAAAATAAAGAATTACGTTTAAACTTTATCAGGAGATAATACAACAAATGTAACAAGATGCGCAGCCGTTAAATAAACTGTTGGACGGGTGAGTTACTTTCATAACATCAAAAGCTTTTAATAGAAGAAATGTTACATTTTATGTTAATCCAAATGTTTCAGCCGTACAAGTCAATCTGTTGGAATTTGGTACATATGTTGAGTAAGAGAACCCATATTTTTCGATAGAAATTCAAATCTGCAATATACTCAGAAACGATAACGGAAATTGTTCAAAATTCGGTAACACATAATAGTAAGGAATTAATCCGCTAGTAGGACAACGCTCCTCCACTCCATATTCTCAAAGTAACCGATGTTTTACATGAAACTTTCTCTTTATGGATGCTCAGATTGGAAAGATTAAGATGGCAAACAAATAACCTACACTTAATAGAATTGGACACCTTTTTATTGGGGCTTTTTAAACTTAACTTGATAGTAAATCATCTAATAGAGAAAATCAGAAAAGAGGTTGCAATTTAAGTGATTAAGATGAGGGAATAATTTCGATAACCATGTAAAGAGAAAAATGAGTTTATAGGAAATGCATTGAACAGAATTGGAAAATGTTAAGTATTTAACATAAACAATTTTAGTCTATTTGCTATAATAATAATATCATCCTTAAGATCTAACGAACAAACTTCCTTTTAGTGTTCTGTATAGAACACTTATGGGATCACTTCGGTGTCTGTCTGTCTGTCTGTCCGTCCGTCCGTCCGTCTGTCTATCAAACCCGATTTTCTTTGAAACTATTTGACGTAGAAAGTTGAAATTTGGCAAAATTTAGGAATTGATAGCTTAATTAGTGCTGTGTAGTTTTGAAAGTTAAATTTTGACTTAAAATGCTACTTTTGGGGGTGAAATCGGAAGTGAAAAAAAAATAATAGGTTATCGAGTGGGGTATCAAATGAAAGAAGTTTACATAGAAGTATTATCTTAAAAAGAATGGTCAAAAACCCCTGTTTAACCACCCTATCTTAAAAAAAAACTGTGCAAAAATATTTAAAAAAAATACTAAAATTTGTCTGATATAAAAAAAAACTATCTGTCCGCCAAAATGGTGGAGGTATATTTCGTCGAAAGTTGTGAACTGAACCGAGGCTACTACTGCTTTAAGCATTAGATACCCAGAGAAAATAATTTTATTTTATTTGTTTATAATTAAATAAATATTTAGGTAGCAAATATTTGTTTAAACTTTAACCGTCAAATTCTAGATTGGGTTAGATTGATTTACTAGCTATTAAGTAACTAAGATGTTATAACTATTATACATTATTGACTAAGAAAAAACCTAAAAATACATATTGGATCTTAAGATATATATGTCATATCGAACTTTTTCTCTTATTCTGGTTGGTCTGATTAGCCTGCTGAGACAGTCTGACTAGACATATTTGTAATCTAGGCTATTAATTCCTCTATCGAAAACTCATTTGGGGTATGTTTTGTGAAGTCACTGATCATTTTATATTTCGGAACACTAATTGCGCAAGTCCAACTTTCACTTGACTGTTTTTTTTTTAGTGTTTCATACGAAACACTTATAAAATGACTTCGGTGTCTGTCTGTCCGTCCGTCTGCCTGTTTGTCTGTCACACCCGATTTTCTCCGAAACTATTTGTCATAGAAAGTTGAAATTTGGTAATAATATAGGAATTGATGGCCTTATCAAAGCCGTGTAGTTTTGAAAGTCAAATTTTGACGTAAGGGGTTAGTTTTGGGGGATGAAATCGGAAGTGAAAAAAAATTTTTTTTAATAGGTCATCGAGTGTGGTGTCAAATGAAAGCTTGTGAAAACACTAGTAATATATATATATATATATATATATATATATATATATATATATATATATATATATATATATATATATATTTTATATATATATATATATATATATATATATATATATATATATATATATATATATATATATATATGTATATATATAATGTAATACTTGCAAATACTTTGTATTTTTTGAAAAAAATAGCGAAAAAAATCGCTGTCCCACCCCCTACCTTATCTCGAAAAGTACTGATCAAAAAATTTTGAAAAAATTCTGGAATATTCTCCACGGGGTGTAGATTGAACGAAAATTAGCACGAGTGCATTACCTTTAATAATTTATCTGTTTTTTTAAAAAAAAAAAATCTCAAGGTCATCAGTTTTTAGTAAAGATTGGAAACAAACTTTGTTGAAAACTCATTTGGGGTGTGTTTTGTGACGTCACTGTTCATTTTGTACCACCGTAACAACATTTTTTATTTTAAAAGCAATCAACGTACGGAACACTAATTGTGCAAGTTCAACTTGCACTTGACCGGTTATTTTATATATATTTTTTTTTGTTGTTGCTGGTTGTGACCATCGTATTATTATTATTTTGTTTTAATGTTGTATTAGTTAAGCTCTGATTTGGAATTTCCCGTGCCTTTTGTTAAGACCATTTTTAACAAATATTTCGTATATGTCTGGTTTTTCGCTCTTCGAAAACATCATTTTTAGGGACTTAGTTAGTACCATCAAACGTACATTGTTAACTTCGCCAAAATTAGAAAAACCGTCTTTTCTTCCTTATTTTGCATAGCAATACCATAAATAGTATGTTTGCCTTTATATGACTCAGAGTTTTTAAAACTAAAAAAAAATAATCTGCGTGGTGTTTCATTTAAAAAATAATGAAGTATGTGTCGTATGTGAAAAACGCGATTGTTCAAGCCTTATCTTTGTAAACAAATACTTCAAAAACGCTATAAAAAAAATCGGTCAAGTGGAAGTTGGACTTGCGCAATTAGTGTTTCGTACGTTTTTTTTAAATAAATTTTTTTTTTGGACGGAGATATAAAATGATCAATGACTTCATGAGACACATCCCAAAGAAGTTTTTTTCCGATCTTTACTGAAAACTGATCACCTTGAAATTTTTGTTTTTTATACGAGGCTGGTTTGAAAAGTCCGTGCAAAGTCCGAGAGATGGCACCACCGGCGCGTATCAAGGTCATGTTTAGTTAGTAGCATCTCTTGAATGAAAGCGCACACCAAGTTTCAGCCATATTGGTCTATTTCTTTGTGTTTGGCATTCGTGTGAATCAAGGAAGTCGAGTGATTTTCAAGAAATGGACGAAAAAGAATTTCGTGTGGTGATTAAACATTACTTTATGAAAGGCAAAACGCCTCAGGAGACTAAAGAGAAGCTTGATAAACATTATGGTGTCTCTGCACCTTCGATTAGAACAGTTTATAAGTGGTTTCAAAATTTTTGGACTGGCCATATGGGCACGAGTGACGCTGAACGTTCTGGACGGCCTGTGGAGGTTACGACTCCAGAAATCATTGATCAAATCCATGATATGGTGATGGATGATAGAAGAGTTAAGGTGCGTGAGATTGCTAGTGCTGTGGGCATATCGACTGAACGGGTACATAATTTTTTGCATAAACATTTGGACATGAGAAAGCTATCCACAAGATGGGTGCCGCGATTGCTCACGCTTGACCAAAAACGGAATCGTGTGAAGTGTTGCAAGGATGGTTTGCAGCTGTTCCAGAAGAATCCGGAGGACTTTAAGCGTCGTTTCGTCACTGTGGATGAAACATGGATACATTACTATACTCCTGAGACCAAACAACAATCTAAACAATGGGTTACCAAGGGGGAATCTGCACCAAAAAAGGCGAAGACCGTTCCTTCGGCCGGAAAGGTTATGGCGACGGTCTTTTGGGATTCGCAAGGCATAATCCCCATCGACTATCTGGAAAAGGGTAAAACTATTATAGGTGAATATTATTCATCGTTATTGGACCGTTTGAAAACCGAGCTGCAAGAAAAACGCCCGCGATTGACCCACAAGAAAGTCCTTTTCCATCACGACAAGGCACCAGCACACACCTCAGCAGTTGTGGTCGCAAAATTAATGGAAATAGGATTCCAACTCGTTTCACATCCCCCCTATTCTCCAGACTTGGCTCCCTCGGACTAATATTTGTTCCCCAATTTGAAGAAATGGCTGGCGGGACAAAGATTTTATTCAAACGAGGAGGTGATTGCAGACACTAATGGATATTTTGCAGACTTGGACAAATCCTATTATTCGGAAGGAATCAACAAACTAGAACATCGTTGGACGAAGTGTATAAGCCTAAAAGGAGACTATGTCGAAAAATAAAAAAGGTTTACCCCAAATACATACGTAGTTTTTATTTTTGCACGGACTTTTCAAACCAGCCTCGTATACCAGATAAATTATTAAAGGGAGTACACTCGTAATAATTTTCGTTCAATCTACACCCTATGGAGAATAGTCCAGAATTTTTTCAAAATTTTTTGGTGAATACTTTTTGAGATAAGGGGGACAGCGATTTTTCGCAATTTTTTAAAAATAATACAAAGAGAAGTGTTCACAAGTATTACATTACATATATTTTTGAACTCATGGTTTTACAAGCTTTCATGTGACACTCCACTCGATGACCAGCTAAAAAAAAAATTGTTCACTTCCAATTTCACCCCCCGAAACTAACTCTTTAAGTTAAAAATTAACTTTGAAAACTACACGGCTCTGATGAGGTCATCAATTCCTATATTAGTCCCAAATTTCAACTTTCTATGTCAAATAGTTTCAGGGAAAATTGGGTGTGACCGACAGACGGACAAACAGACAGACGAACACCGAAGTGATCTTATAAGTGTTCCGTACGGAACACTAAGAAGTAAGATAGAGGGGTGGTTCATTTATAATCAGTAACCGTGTACACCCCACAATGGCCTATGCTAAGTTATTCTCGCAACTTGCGTATTGCGCCTCTAAAAGATACCTGTATAAAAGGAGTACTAGGTGGAATGTCTTTGAAAAAACATAATCAACATTAAAGTAAAGTATATACACACCTCACAACGGCCTTTAAACCTATGCTAAGCTATTCCAACAACTTGCGTATTGCGCCTCTAAAAAACAGCTGTATAAAAGGATTACTAGGTGAAATAACGTCTTTGTAAAAACATAATCAACATTAGAGTAAAGAATATAAATATATAATAAATAAAGTCTATTAATATAGATAGAAATTTCGTTTTAAGCTTCTGATGACAAACACTATTCAATATCACATTTAATGTTTCACTAAATTCCCATTAAAATAATAAATTGAGTTTACCATTTCTCGAGACACTTACATCGGTATGTTATTAATTAATGTCTTTATCCAACACCAGACATCATTTTGCTCAGTGCGAATTCGATATGGTATTCCTAATTAATTGATTCGATACATAATGCCAAATGTGTATGGTCGGAAAAACAATAACCTGAAACTGTGACAGTAGCGTAACTGAAATTTTTTTGACATATTTTAGTATAAAATGTTTCTAAAATATGAAACAAATTTTGGTCTGAGGTCTCTTGTTGAGAATAAAATCTGTAATCAAAAAAGTTCAGAAAAAATAACCGGCCAAGTGCAAGGCAGACTTGCGCAATCACTGATCCGTACGTTGATTGCTTTTAAAATAAAAAATTTTGTTATGGAGGTATAAAATGATATATGACTTCATAAAACACACCCCAAATAAGTCTTCAATAAGGTTTTTTTTTCCGATCTTTACTGAAATCTGATCCCCTTGAAATTTTGAATTTTTTTTTTTTTTATGTACAAGATAAATTATTAAAGGTAATGCACTCGTGATAAGGGGGAGGGCAACCATTTTTTGAAATTTTTTAAAAATAATGCGAAGAAAAGGGTGCGCAAGTATTACATTATATATCTATTTGTGAACTGTGTGTTTTTACAAACCTTTTCATTTGCCACGTCATTCGATGACCTGGTAAAAAAAATTTTTTGTTCGCTTCCTGTTTCACCCCCCAAAACTAACCGCTTATGTCAAAATTTAACTTTCAAAACTACGCAATTCTGGTCTGCTCATCTATTCCTATATTAGTGTTAAATTTGAACTTTCTGTGTCAGATAGTTTCGGAAAAAATCGGGTAAGACAGACAGACAAACGGACAGACGGACAGATAGACACCGAAGTAATCTTATAAGTGTTCCGTACGGAACACTAAAAATGCATATTCTTCTACTACTTGATCGATAGCAAAATGACAACTTTGGATATATATTGGTGCCGCCGTAGCGTGCAATCTACCCTGCTATAACATTGCTATACAATAATAATTGATAAGACGAAAAATGTGTTGTTAATAATGATTTTATTGCCAATATATTTACAACTAATATCTCTCAACATTCTTCCTTAGTATCTTTCAGGATAAATGGTCCAGATGTGATTGAAGATGGTTTAATGGTACTGCTTTCATTTTCTTTAATATGTAAATTTTGGAATCTAACCACGACCGTTGAATATCTTGTATATGAACTCCTGCGAGCGGATGAACATAGTTTCTTCTTGTGATTACTTTTTTAAAAAAATCATTTCAGAATTTGTCTAATGGTTCATTTTTACGTTTACTTAATAGGTTTATTATGTCGGTGACATATTTTTCGTATGACGTTTGAAAAAGACAAACTAAACAAATTCTTAAATAACTCTCACATTATTCCAGTAATTGTCCATTTGGTAAATTTTTGTATTGAGACCTGTACTTTTCCTGAAATCTAAAAAACATCATTTGTTCTACTACTCCCCAAGGTCATTTGTCCAAGTGAATTAAAAGATCTAAGACCTATTAGCATTCTGCCCACTCTTTCCAAAATAATTGAAAGGGTGATGGACGGACAAATCAGACAGTATGTCGCCAGTTTTAAAATTTTGCCCACTGTACAATCGGGCTTCCGTAAGGATCATAGCTGTACTACTGCTCTGTTGAGGGTAATGGACGATATCCTGGAGGCTGCGGATCGTGAAGAATTGACAGCACTGGTTCTTTTGGACTATTCAGAGGCCTTTGACAGGCTAAATCATGATCTTTTTCTGAGCATTCTGAATTATATCGGCTTTGATGACAGCGCACGGCGTCTTGTTGATGCATACCTTACTGGTAGGAAGCAGATGGTCAGAGTTGGTGATGCGCTGTCTAGCCCTCTGAAAATGTCCTGCGGTGTGCCTCAGGGATCGATCGTGGGCCCGCTATTTTTCACCATTTATACGTCACAACTTATTTCATACTTAAAATATTCCTCAGCGCATTTCTATGCTGATGACACGCAATTGTACATTTCTTTTAAGCCAGGCCAAATACTGGAGGCTAATGATAAACTGACGCTTGATCTGGATGTCCTTATGAAGGCCTCGAGTGCACACTGCTTGGAAATAAATCCAACTAAATCACGGATTCTGTTATTTGGACGGACTCAGTCTCGGATTCGGCACCAGAATCTACTACAAATTAGCTTGAATAATGTAGTGCTAAGTGCATGTACTGATGCCACAAACTTGAGCCTAGTAATGGACTCCGATCTGAGATTCATGGTACATATAAATTTATCTATTAAAAGAGCATTCGCTAACCTTAAATTAATTTTCAGCGAGAATCTTAGAAAGATGTTGTGTGATTCCATTATTCTATCGCAGTTTAACTACTGTGATGTGGTGTACGGGCCCTGCCTTTTAAACTGTGACGCTAAGAGGATCCAACTTATGCAGAATTCGTGCGTGCGTTTTATTGGGCGGTATTCTAGGCCGTGAGAGGGGTGTTAGTGCAAAATTCCGTGACATAAAGTGGCTCAGAATTAATGAAAAACGGGTGCTACACAGTTTGGTACTATACAATAGGATTATTTGTAATAAGTGTCCTGGCTACTTATATAGCAAAATTAAATTTAGATACGATGCACATAACCTGGATCTAAGGCATAAATTCACCTTGACTTCATTGTATGAGCATTCTTTCAGTTATCAAATAGCTAAATTGTACAATAAAGTGCCTGTTGATCTGAGGGATGCGTCAGGCCACAGGTTTAAAAGAACAGTGAAAACCATTGTTCATAGCTTGTGCTGACTCCTTCCTCCGGCAGCTCGTACAATGGTCACCTCAATCGACCTCTCTAATGTTTATATATATATATATATATATATATATATATATATATATATATATATATATATATATATATATATATATATATATATATATATATAGCAGTAGCCATACCTTTAGCCACCCACAATATTAATATTAACTTCTATCATAGTGGAACATTGTGAATTGATTACTATATTTTGTATTTTATATGCAACCGACCGCTCTAATGTTACATATATAGCGGTAGCCATACCCTTAGCCCCCCACAGTATTACTATTAACTTCTATCATGGTAGTATATTGTGCATACAATATGTATTCGCATTTCATGGTTGAGATAGGAAGTGTAACTTCAACTCCGCCAATTGTAATCCTACCATTTAATTACAATTTACATTTTAATATTATTATTATTACAAAAAAGTTCTTCTTTCTCACATTTGGTCAATGTGGTTCCATGTTTGGCTGACGGGCCAAAACCAAGTCAGCACAAACGCTATTACCATTCCGTATTAAGGAATGACCTGACAATGTTACATGTTTTCAAAATCACTGACTTCGGAATGTTTCTGTGTATGTCCGTGTTGAGTCCCAATTGCACTAAATGTGGTGTGAATGTTATTGGTGTAAGGCCTGTGGCTGATATAATGAGGGGGACAATGATGACTTTTTCCTGTCTCCATAGCCTTTTTATTTCCGTTGCAAGGTCTGTGTATTTGGAAATTTTTTCTGTGTGCGTTTTATTGGGCGCTTGGATGTTTGTGTCGTTGGGGACAGCTGTGTCAATCAGATAGGTGACTTTTCCTTTTTTGCACTGAAAAGTAATATCGGGTCTATTGGCGGAGACTGTTTTATCTGTATGGATACCGATATCCCAGTAGAGCTTGTAATCTTCATTTTCAAGTATGGATGTTGGCGTGTATTAGTAGTAGGGATCGGTGTTTTCTATGAGTCTGTATGTTGTGGCTAGTGCTTGGTGAACCACTTTGGCAGCTGAATCATGCCTGGCTGTGTACTCCGTTCCAGCCAATATTTTACATCCGCTCGTTATGTGTTCGCTCGTTTCTTTCTGCTGGTGGCATTTCCTACATCTGTCCTCTGCAATAGTCGGGTCTTTGATGATATGCTTTTGGTAGTTTCTGGTTAATATGCCTTTATCCTGGATGGCAAGTAAGAAGCCTTCAGTCTCAGGGAATAGCTGCCCATCCCGTAACCAGGTGTATGATTGTTTTTTATTTACGTGGTCTTGTTCTATGTGGTATCTGTGTTTTCCGTGGAGTGTTTTCTCTGACCACGTTTTCATCTTTTCCTGTTGTAATTGGGTGTGACTGTGTGTGTCTGCTGAGTGGTCTGCCCGGGCTAAGTCGAGAGGTGTGTAGTTTTTGTCTGCTTTCACTGTCGCTGTGTGGAGGCTGGTTTGCTTGCTGTGAAAGAATTTCCTAAGTGTTTGTATTTGTTTTGTGTGTAATGATCTGATGTCTATAATTCCTCTTCCTCCTGCCTTCCTCTCGATGGTAAGTCTTTCTTTGCATGCGTTGGGGTGTAATTTCCTGTATTTGGTGAATTGAGATCGTATAAGGATGTGAATATTTTCTATGTCTGTTTGTGACCATTTGATGATACCAAATGAATATGTGAGTATAGGTATAGCGAACGTGTTGATGGCTTTAGTGAGATTCTTAGAGTTGAGTTTTGTTTGCAAAAGTTTCGTCAGTCTGTTTTTGAATTCGGTTCTGAGCTCTGTTTTGATGTGAGTGTGGTTGAGTTTGGTGCTTTGTTGGAAGCCTAGATATTTGTATGTTTCTTTATCGAACATGTTATCAAGCGTTTCATTGTTGATGGTTTCTGTCTCATGGTGGCACTTCCATTGGCCTTTGTTGATATGGAGCACTTTGCATTTACTTATACCAAATTCCATATTGACATCTAAGGTGAATATTTCTGTGATTTTGAGGAATTCTTTCAGCTGTGTTTGTGTGGCAGCGTAGAGTTTTATGTCGTCCATATATAGGAGGTGGTTTATTTTATGTTGATTCACTTTTTGGTGTCTGATATTGAAGCCATGCTCTGTTCTGTTTAGTATATTTGAGAGTGGATTGAGACAGAGGCAAAACCATAGAGCACTGAGCTAGTCTCCCTGAAATATACCCCGTCTGATGTACAGCTCTTCTGTTTGGATCCGTTCGGTTTGTGTTTCTAGGCGTATTTTGGTTTTCCATGTTTTCATAATTTGCGCGAGAAACTGCCTGAGGTGTTGGTTGATTTTATAGATTTCTAGGGCCCTGATTAACCAGCTGTGGGGTATGGAGTCGAAGGCTTTTTTATAGTCTATGTAACCGATGTGAAGGTTTCTGTGTTCTTTTCTGGTTTGTCCCATAATCACGCTATCTATAATCAGCTGCTCTTTGCATCCTCGACTATTTTTCCTGCATCCCTTCTGCTCTTCTGTGAGGATATTGTTGTCTGTTAGGTGTTGTTCTATTTTCTTCGAAATTGTGGCTGTGATGATCTTGTATAGGGTTGGAAGACAGGTAATAGGTCGGTAGTTTGACGGGTTTGTGGTGTCTGAGCTTTTGGGTTTAACGTATGTTATTCCTTGTGTGAGGAAAGTGGGAAATGTGTGTGGTTGTAGAATGGCTTTGTTGATTTGGTGTGTGAGTGCTTCGTGTGTGGTGGTAAACTGTTTGTACCAGAAGTTTTGTATATTGTCTATTCCAGGACATTTCCAGTTGTGTGTGTGTTTGATAGTTTCTGTAATTTCTTGTGTATTAAATGTGGTATTTTCTTGTTCTGTCACATGTTTATGTTTGTCTTCTTCGGCTTTGATCCAGGGGGTGTTATTATTGTGTAGTTTGGGTTCTGACCAGATACTTTTCCAATATTCTGTGAGTTCTTGTTTGTTTGGTGGTTCAGTCACTGCTATCTGTTTGTTGTACATAGTTTTTCGGTAGAACTGTTTTTCGCTTCTTCGGAAGAGGTTGTTGGTGTCTTTCCTCTCATTTGATTCTTTGTATCTACGGAGTCTTGCGGCATATACAGATAGTTTTTGTTTCAAGGTATCGAGGATTTCTGGCAGTGTTCTGTTGGGAGATTTAGATTTGATCTTGTTTGCCCCCTGTGTGACACGTTTGGACGCGTTTCCGCTTATAAACTGGGTAAGATGTCCTAGATCTCTCCTGATGTTGTTGATTTTCTTTTCTATTCTTATTTGCCATTTGAATTTTGGTTTTGTCTTGTTGGGGTTTCCTTGTCGTTGAGGGAGTTTTTGATTATTTTGTGTTAGAGTGGTGATTGCTGCTGCGTATATTATTGTGTGAATGTCTTCGATTGTGCTTAAGTCTGTTATATACTGAGGTATTATGTGCTTGTTTAGTGTGTTGAGGATTGGTTGCGTGCTCTGTCTGAAGATTAAACGAGGGATGGGATTTCTTGTTGTGGGGTCGGTGCCTGACCATCGAGCTAGATGTGACTCCATTTTTGCTTTAAGTGTTTGTATGAGAGGTGATTCGGGGTAATGTTGTGTGGATGTCGTTGAGGGTGGCGAGTGATTCATGTTGTTGTCTGTGATATGGTGTTGCGCGGTACTCGCAATATTATTTTGCGTTATGCTTCTCCTGGGTGGTGGGTATTGTTGTGTTCGACTGGGTGGTTGTGTGTGTGAGGCTGGTTCGGAATCTGCTTTATTGTTTCTATTGTTTGGTTGGTCTGTGTTCAGTTCAACAGCCACTGTGTCCTTGATGGTTTGCAATTCGAGAGGTGTGAGACGATTGTTCTTGGTAATAACTCTTTTTTGGTCTATTACTCTCTGTTCTGAAACAAGTAATTGCAGATGTGGATATTCGGTCAAGAAAAGTCTGTGCAGTTGCTGTCTGTAGCCCGATGTTATTGTTTCGAGTTTGGTGGCGGTGTAGTAACAGCGCATCACCGTCCTATTCATCTCATCCGTCCACTTTAACCGCTGTCTTGGTTTTCCAGCCTTGGTAGTTGCATGTTGTCCTTGCAAAACATACGGGCCCTGGCCTGGCTTTAGTGGTTGTGTTTGTCCCGTATCTACGTCGGTTGTGCTTGGGATTGATGTTGGTGGGTCCAAGCGGCGAGTGATTCTCTTCTCAGTGATTTCTTTGTCAGGTTTTGTGTTTTCATTACAGCAACGCATGGCGTGTTCGTTGATTCCTGTGGTGCAACTCATGCGCTGCTGTGATTTTCCCGCCTTGGTGGGTGTCGGCTTAGTCGCCGACACAACACTTTTGGCAGGTATATTTTCGGTTGCCTGGTCTTCATCGTTTTGGTCGAGCTGCCATTTCCCGCGACGTGTCCTCGACCGTTACGTCGCTCGCCCGATGCTTCTTTTATTGGTCTGTTGTTCTCTGGAATGTTTTCAATGTTTTGTGGTGTCAGAAGCTCAAAGTGTCCCGACATTGGGTTGCCTGTTAGTAGAAGGTAAATGGTTTTGTTGTATTTTCCCGTGCTTATTACTGTTGGTCTGTCCGTAAAAGTTATTTTTGTATGTCTTGTTCTTCGTTGTTTTGAGAAGATATGAAAGTTGCTATTTTGTGTTTCCGAGAGGGCAAGTATCTCTAGGCTCGTTCCATAGGTGCCATTTTTCCGCATATAATTATAATAGTTATTAAAGTCTTTTATATCGTCGACTTCAATTAATGAAAATGTGTGAAGTTCCGACCAGTTTTGTTGTAAATATCTTAGAGCAACCTCTCGGAGTTTCTCATGATGGTTCTGGTGGCCATATAAGTGTAAGCTAACTGCACGGAAAAGGCAATTTCCATCACCTACAATGTCGGATCTGGTAAAACTATCGGGAGTAGTTTCGACTGAGGCGGTTGTTTGGTTCGTCTGTAGTTGTTGTTGTTGTGGTGTTGCTGTAGCTGTTTGTACGACAGGGGTCCGCCTCCGCAACACCCTTCCATTTTCATCATTATAATTATTATTATTTAACATAGTATTCCCACGAGTATCCTAGGAAAGAAAGGTCGACTGCGGCAGAGCCTGGATGCCACAGCAAGGCTACTTACTCCCGGAGGGCGCCCGGTATCCGGGGGAACCGTTCGCGACTCATAAACGCTGAGCCATTCATCTTCTCGGCACGGTAAACACCTTAAGATTGCGTTTTTATTACACATAATCTGGACAACACAAGACAGCACAACATGACTCAGGTACCTCGGGATCGTCAATGCCCGTACTAGGAGAATCCTGGGATTCCCCTAGCCCCGGAGGGGTTATTATTATTATTATTATTATTATAAATAAAAGAAAACAACGTACCTTGGACCTACTATAGATGATAGCAAAAGGATATGTAAACATAAAACATAAAGTTAACACACCCCAATCTATATTTTAAGGAATAGCCAGCACCCTGATCTCAAGAGCTTTCCAGCTAACATATAACACTAACAGGCAAATAGAATGGATATTGCACACAGACAATCAAAAATGTAATACAATACAGCACATTTTCTATGAAAACACAATTTTTTCACCCTCATGCCCTCATGGACTCAAACAACATGAACGTAACATCCCTAATAACCAAACTACATCAGTTCTCCTTCAATATCAGTTAGAAGCAACAGGTCACAAAATCAATTTTAACACGTTTTGAGAAAATAAAAGAATTAATAAAGCTATTTACTCTGAATTATAATCCAAGTATTGCTAATGGATATGAGCTGACAAACAAATACCGAGTTGATTCAACAGGGATTATGTTATTTAAATTTTGATAAACACTAAAGATAATGCTCTTATTCTAGGGATATTTTTTTTTAGTGTCTTGACTTCTACATACCAAGAAATTCTTTCAGTATCATACTTAGTATTTTACGAAGAAGCTAAAAATGATAAAAAGAATATCACTTGTCAAATTAGACAGATTACAGTGCCAACTAGGATTTTTTAAATGGTACCTTCGATATATGAGTATACCACTAAATAGCATGTTTCAGTCTGTTTACAAAAATAGATAATACTTGATATTTATATTCAGTCGTTACCGATATACAGGGCATTCAAGTTATTGAACTGAACTGGAACTCTTGAGCTGCACAACCGATTTACTATATTCCTATCTGGGATTTCAAAAAAATTCTTTTACTATTAAAGTTAGTTGTTGGTGAGGAAGCCAAATATGCACATAAAATTTGTCCCTTGTCAAATTTGACAGATTACAAAGTCAACTATTTTTTTTTAAATCGCATCCTCTACATATAAGTACACCATTAAATAGCATTTTTCAATCTGTTTAAAAAAATATATAATACTTGATATTTAGTCTCAGATTTTACCGATATACAGGGCATTCAATTTATTGAACTGAAGTTTAACTTTTAAGTGATTCAATGACTTGAATGCCCTGTATATCGGTAACGACTGAAAATAAAAGTGTTATATATATTTTTGTAAATCGACTCAAAAATGCTATTTATTCGTGTTTCATATGTAGAGCGTGTCATTTAAAATAACCATACTTGGCTTTGTAAACTGTCAATTGACAAATTTTGTGTTATCATATTTGGCTTCCTCACAAAAAACTAAGTTTATTGGTAACAGAATTTTTTTGATACCTCAAATAGTAAAATAATAAATTGAATCACCGGGTTAAATTCAGTTCAATAACTTGAATGCCCTGTATATCGGTAACTACTAAAAATAAAAATCAAGTGTTATATATTTTTGTAAACGGATTGAAAAATGCTATTTAATGATGTACCATACTCATATGTAGAGGGGCCCTTTAAAGAGATTTTAGTAGGCTAATAATCTATATACAGTGAAACCTCCGTCCGTTCAAGAGGAGTGTCCGCTTAAAATAAATACAAAAAAATCGTTTTTTCAATGAAAACTGTAATTAAAGAATTTGGGACATTTAAAACGTATACTTATGTATGTACATATAAAATAAACAAAAAACTTAAAACTTAAGGAAAAAACAAAGTTTTGTTACCTTTAGATACATATAAAATATAATATGATAGAGTTATACATATGATATTTAAGGAAGCAAAAATTCATATATTGTTGTTTGTCTCCTTTTTTTCTTTAAAATGGCGTCCACAAATCGTATTTCTAATTTGGAAAGAAGGTCTAAAGACTCTGCATCTCTGTGATCTTCGGCAAAACTTTTAAGCTGCTTAGTTAGGGTAATAGCTTCACCATAATTTGGGATAGCATCTGTTGGTACTGGAACCTCATCAACATCAGAATCTTCGGAAAGTCCTTGTATTTCAACTAGATTTTCAATTCTTATTCTGAATCTGAATTTTCAACTATGTTCAAAAAATCATTAAGGTTTTCACTATTATTCAACTCCAACAAATTCTTATTTTTGAGAATATCTGCAATTACGTTAAGTTGTAAGTCATCTTCTGGGTCAGATGTAATAGCCTGAGTTAACTGGTCTTCACTTTGCATATTTTCATGCTTAAATTCCGCTTTATGGAAGCAATTTTTAACTGTTTCCTTGGTTACTTGTTCCCAAGCGGTTTTTGATAAGTAAACCGCATCCAATGGCGTAATTTTCTTAATTGACTCAAAAGCTGTACCAGCAGTTTCAATGGTTACTAACAGGTATTTTAGTATTAGACATCGGTACTAAATTTTAAAATTTTTTGTTATTCCCTGGTCAAGTGGTTGACAAGCTGATGTACAGTTAGGGAGCAGAAACAATATTTTTATATTCTTTAAGCGGACATCTTTTGGATGAGATCCTCATTGTTTAAAAATAACAAAATGTTTCTTTTTTCTTTTGTCATTTTCCAATCAAGTTGCTTACCACTCTATCATAATTTTTCCTGTCATCCAAGCTCTCTTATTATATTTTCAAGTCACAGATAGGTTGTCAATGTTAATATTTTGAAATGCTCAATGACTAAAAGACGGCGACCGAAATTCGGTTTCTCAGTTAGCTTCGAGCGACAGTAGCAGCAAGATCACAGTATCGAGCAGCAGCAGAAGCAAGAGCACTTGAAAATGCCAAATGAGATTTTGGGGAAACGTCATGCAAATTCATTGTTAGACGAATGGATTGAAACTCGGAATTTTAATGTATTACATATATATATATATATATATATATATATATATATATATATATATATATATATATATATATATATATATATATATATATATATATATATATATATATATATATATATATATATATATATATATATATATATATCAGCGTACAACGTTTTCAGAGTCGTTCCATACATCTTCCAGGTTTCCTTCCTTAATTTCCCTCTTTATTCCTCTCTCTCCAACTTGTCGGTCTACCTCGCTTTTGCTTTCTTTCTGGTTGCCAGTTTAGTATTTGTTTTTGGATTCGATCTTCGTCCATTCTTTGAATGTGTGCATACTAAATAAGTTGCTTAGTTAGAATGTCGTCTGTAATACCGTATTTAATTCCCATGATTTTTTTAATATTTTTATTGGTGACTCTTTCTCTTTTGGATATTCATACTGCTCTTCGCCAGAAGTCCATTTCCATTGCTCTCAGCGTGGCTAATGCTCTTCCTTTCAGAGGCCATACTTCACAAGTATATAATGTGATACTTTTCACTATAGTTTCATATATCCTCTTTTTGTTGGCTTTATTAATAGTTTTATCCCATAGAATACAGTTTAATGGTTTTTCTTCCTGCTGTATTTCTCTCGCTTATTCATCTGTCCATTTTGCCATCCTTCGAAATTCTTATACCCAAAAACTTATAGTCGCTGCAGTGTTTTATCGTGGTTTGATAATATTGTCGGCGTAGTAATCTATCAAATTTGACGAGTAAAAAAATTTTTGTTACCATATTTGGTTTCCTCACAAAAAAAAACTAAGTTTAGTATTGAAAGAATTTGCTTGGTGTGTAGAATAGGAAAATCGTGAATTAGGTGAGACACTTAACAAAATGTTCCTGTATAATATTTGAGACTAAAAGAGTAACTATTTCTGTTAAAAAAATATTGTCGTTCCAAAAAATATTGTATTTAGTAAAACTTTAAAAAATATACTAATAAAATTATTAGGTTTTCTTTGAATTGAAACATAATTGTTACTCCACTGCACAAATGTAGATTTTCTGCTGTTCGCTACATTTGCCTGAGGCTATAGCGAATGGAATATTGCACAATGTTTGGGGAACAAATAAATTGCCTAATTGGCACTAATGGGGCCAGTTTCAGTCTCTTTAATAGTCAAAATTAAAAGCAAACATTACTATTCAAATTGATTTTTGTTTTATTTAGTTTCACCCTTAAAAGGTGATATTTACCTGTTTGTTTCAAAAATGTTATCGCGGTACCTATCCGCCGTACTAGGACGGTAGTATAAAGTATTTTTGGCTTTTTTAAACTGATGTAAAGCAGTATGTTTATTAAAATGTCCGGTTTACATAAGTACTATAAATTTGTACTTTTTAAATACTTTTATACATCCAAAGATCCACTAGCTATATAATGTACATTTTTGCGGAAACATCCTTTATAGATGTTGTTAAACTTTTCATATGTAGTAAGTAGTATATCTTTCTCTATCCAGCGCAGCGTTCATTATCTATAAGTGAACTCCGTTTCTTTTCATCTGTTTCTGTTCGGCAATATCTTTGTTCATTGTTTCCCTTACACTTTTCTAACATCACCATAGCATCTTAGTATCACTGAACCTACACTTAAGGAAGTGGAGTCAACTACGTTACAGACATGACAACCTCCGGCGTAAGAATAAAACGCTCAACAGTAATGTAAGATCTCAGTAAGTCGCCTAACTCCGACGAATTAGCATTGAATATGTCAAGTGGCACCCACTAACAAACGAATGGATGTATTCCCGGATTAACACATTTCTCCATCCATGAGTGACGTACATATATATATTTATATATATTTATATATATATATATATATATATATATATATATATATATATATATATATATATATATATATATATATATATATATATATATATATATATATATATATACATATATATACATATATATATATATATATATATATATATATATATATATATATATATATATATATATACAGTGCGACCTCGATAATCCGGACTAATTAAAACCGCGGTGATCCGAATTAGTAAATAATTCGAATTACTGAAGCAGGACATTATTTATATTAAAAAACGAATCATTTAATACGAAACAACTAAAAAATAGTACATACATAGAATAATATTTAAAATAGAAGCATATCTTATCAAATTTTATCTTATTTTGTAAAAAAATTTGTAATTTTTGTTTGCTTGACCCTTCTCTCATCATAAAAGCAGTTTCTTTTAATCTTTGAAGTACAAGAACATCACTTAGAGGGATATGATTTCTTCTGCCCATCTCATGCACACATTAAAACTTTTAACTGCCTCATCATTCTTCACAGTGTTCTTAACAGTCTGGTTTGTATTAGTATTTAACTCTAAACCTTCATTATCACTCTCGCATTGACATCTATGTCTTCCAGTGGCACAAATCTTCATCATTTGCAAGCCAATTACATATTTCCACGCTCGTAACATTCAGAACATTCAGCATATCTGAAACATCTGTTAAATATTTACGAATTAACCAAAAAAATACTGAAAGAAAAATTTCAGACTTTACCTTTCCTTTCTTCATTCGTGGAAAGCAAATTGTGCCGCAATTCACTCAGACGAATCAGATTTTCAGCATCATATTCAGTGTCTGGGTTGGTATCCGCCACATAAGCCATAATTTTGTGCCAACACTTTTTCAAGACTTCAGAGGAGACTTTTTTCCATGAATTGCATAGTAGACATACAGCATCTTTTATGTTAATGCTTTTTAATAACCTAACAAGGTTCTCTTCATTATTTGATAAAATATGGGCTAAAAGACTTTTCCGATAAAATAATTTTGCCAGTTTGATTGCATTCTGGTCCATAGGCTGCAAAAGTGCAGTACAGTCCATCCTCACTAGTCAGCTCTTCTATAGTTCCATGGCTCAAAGCGTTATCAGCGATTAGCAGGGCTCTTTCAGGCAAGTTGAGACTTCTTAAATGACTTTTGACTTGACGAATAAAATAATGATGACACCAGTCTAAGAAAATTGCTGTAGTCATCCATGCATTGGCAGATGATTTGTACTCAACAGGTATGTTCACATTTTTAAAAGCCCTCGGATTTCTTGTCTTTCCTATCACTCACAACTTTAATTTTTGTGATCCATCAGCATTGCAACATGCTAGAAAGGTAACGCGTTCTTTGTTTATTTTTCGACCTGGTGCGGTCTTTTCCTAAGAACGAACCAGCGTTTTTCCAGGCAACATTTTCCAATACAGAGCTGATTCATCTGCATTGTATATCTGAGTAGGTCCAAGGTTTAATTCTTTTGTCTTATCTGCGAATAAAGTTAGGAAAGGATCGACGGCACTTTCATCATTGGATAGTTTTTCGCCACAAACTTTTAAAGCACGCAGACCATGTCTTTTTCTGAAATTAGAAATCCAGCCTCTGCTAGCTGTAAAATTATCATTCCCGTAGGTTTTAGTGTAAAATTGTTTTGCTTTGCCTGATAAAATTTCGTAGGAAATTGGAACGTGCCTTGATCGTTGCGTACAAAACCATGTATACAAACGAGTTTCCATTTCTGGATATTCGGCTTTTCGTAAGGTTTTTCTGTCGCCAGGACCGGAATCACATTTGGAAATAAATCTAAAAGAAGTTACACGTCCATAGTGAGTGTCCAAAATTATCTTTAAAATAAATCATAACATATATACATACCTTTTGATTTTCCCTTGCTTCTTTTTTATATCCGAAATCGTGGATGTTCCTACTCCGTATTCATTTACCAACACTTTTCCGCTTTCATCAAGAACTAGTCTTTCTAATATATCGGACTTTTGTTTTCTTGTTAGTGTAATATGTTTTCTTTTAGAAGACATTTTAATAGGTAGGTACATATACGTAAAAAAACACGTTTATATACTTATATGAACCACATAAAGTAAAATAGAACGTAGGTATGTTGTACTTGTGACAATAAACAAACAACTACAAAGTTAACCTTTAGATGCGATACGCGTTGCGTTATAAACAAATCAAAGGCACCTACAGTTTGTGTGAATCCCAGATGTATTAGACTGGAAGTTAGGGGAATCCCCTCACTATCGATTTCAGTTTTCCCATCTAATTTAAATTAAGTAGATGTCTAAAAACGCAGGTCCGGATTACCTAGTAATATCAAATCCGGATTATAAAGTACACAATGCAATAGAAATATTTGTCTGGATTATTAAAGAATCCGGTTTAATGGAGATCCGGATTATCGAGGTGGCACTGTATATATATATATATATATATATATATATATATATATATATATATATATATATATATATATATATATATATATGTATATATATATATATATATATATATATATATATATATATATATATATATATATATATATATGTTATATATTCTTTGTATTATTTTTAAAATATCTCGAAAAATCGCTATCCACCCGCCTTATCTCGAAAAGTACTTATCAAAAAATTTTGAAAAAATTCTGGAATATTCTCCACGGGGTGTAGATTGAACGAAAATGCATTACCTTTAATAATTTATCTGGTATATAAAAAAAAAAACAGAAATTTCAAGGTAATTAATTTTCAGTAAAGACTGGAAACAAACTTTGTTGAAAACTCATTTGGGGTGTGTTTTGTGAAGTCACTGATCATTTTATACTTCCGTTACAAAAATTTTGAAATTTTTTATTTTAAAAAAAGTCAATCAACGTAAGGAACACTAATTGCGCAAGTTCAACTTGCACTTGACCGGTTATTTTTTGTTTTAAACTTTAAACATATACCGGCGGAGTATATACAAGTCACTTGGAACGTTTTCAACTCATTTAGTGATAGGTTGCAGTTCACTGTCCAAATTGAGACAGGTAATAGTGTTCTTTTTCTGGATATCAAAAACATAAGAAACAACAACAACAGAATTATAATAGATTGGTATCAGAAACCTACAGCTTCTTATAGATTTATAAATTTCTTTTCAAATCATCTAGCTAGTCAAAAGTATAATACGGTGGTGACAATGAGGAATAGAGTTACTCACATCAGTGACGACACTTTTTTACAAAACGATTTAAAAAAACGGTTCCATATTTTTCGCAATAATGGTTATCCCAGGCATTTTCTGAATAGACTGATTTTCAATTTCAACATCTTTGATGGTCCCACATGAAGTTAAATATAAAAAACTACCCTACATACGTAGTCTGACGGACAAGATAGCCTCGACCTTTAAAGACTACGCTAACATAAAAATAGCAAAATATAATCACAAAATTGATTATATTTTGCTATTTTTATGGAATACGAATTTATTTAGTCGTGAAAACAACACTTATGGATCACAGCAAATGTCTCGTTTGGACTGTGAGGGCAGTTATATTGGACAAACATCACAATGGCTTAAACAAAGATTAACTCAACATAAAAGTGATTGTGTAACGGGAAAGAAATCTTACGCTGCCGTGGATCATCATTTCAGAACAGGACACTTTGACTTTGATAATGTTATGATCGTAGAATATGAAAATAACTATAAAAAACGCTTGTTCCTTGAAATGTGTCATATCATAAAAGAGAAACGCTTCATCAATTATAAAATGGACACTAATAGTTTGAGTAACATATACTGTGATATTTTAAATAATTACATTAATCGCTACACCTGGCCACTGTACACAACCCAATAAAAAATAGAAGAAATAAAATAATATTCAATATGTGTATCAGTTCTAAAGAAACATCTTAGATCTAAGTGTACACAGATGGTTTAGTGTTTTGTTTTCCTTTTATATCAATTTTATTCTAGTTGGTAAGTTCATGTTGAATGTTGATTTGTGTGTGCAAATTCTAGATATTATTTGTCTAACATATTATATGTCTAAATTGAACTGTTTTGGAATTATTGTCATTTGAAATTTAAAATAAAAAAAAAGACAAAACAACTTTAGGTTTATTTTTAAGGTAACAATTGCTCAAAATGCCTACCGTTAACAGCGAGGCAATGACCCAACCTGTCTGCACAGAGTTTTGACGAGAATCCGGGGTGATCTGTCCTATTTCATATTGAATTCTTTGTTGAAAATCTTCTACAGTTTCTGGTCGACTTCAATAAACTTTGGTTTTCGAATGACTCCATAAAAAAAAATCGAGTGGCGTAAGGTCGGGACTCCTTGCAGGCCATTCTACAGCACCTCTTCTGCCTATCCATCGATTAAGAAAAATCGCATCCAAATATCTACTAACATTGATTTCATAGTGGGGAGATGCTCCGGTCTGTTGATACCACAGATTCCTGTTAGGGGTATCCAAATTATTTTCATCGGGAAAAAGACCTGCGCAAGTTGGAATAACTTGCTCTTGGAGTAACTGTAAATACCGCTGTCCTGTAAAATTTCCATTGATAAAAACATGACCAGTGATATGACGTCCACAAATCCCTGCCCACACGTTTTTCTTTTGCATATGGAATTATTTTGTGGTGGTTGAGAATGACTGTCGATTATCCAGTGAGGATTCTTCTCATTAGACGAGTACCGGCAGTTATGTCTGTTAACTCTTCCGTTAAGATAAAATGTGGCCTCGTCAGAAAAAACAATATTATGAATTAGGTTAGGATCATTTTTGATTCGTCCCATCATGACCTCGCAAAATTCAACCCGTCTATCGTAGTCATCCTCAGATAATTCTTGCAATAGAATGGGTTTGTATGGGTGCAATTTTTCTTTATTGAGTATACGACTTAAGATATCTTTACTTATGTTGTGATCTAGGCAAAGCTGAGGAGTATGGGGATTTTCTGTAATTCACAATAAAACATGTAACTTTTTATCATCGCTTGTTTTAACTTTTGGAGGTCCAGATTTAGAACGATCCTTAACATGACCTGATTGCCTAAATCGTTTTAATGTTTTGCTAATTACGGATTGGGTAATAGATTCTCGATTCGGATATTCTGCGTTAAAGAGATCACACACCTCCTGTTGTGTTCTCGTATGGTCTCCGTAACCAACCATCGTTCACAAAGAGATTCTTTTAGTTTCTGTTAAATATACCATTATGATATTACGCTCAAATTGGAGTTTCACAAAATGTAGCATTAAACGTTTTCGTCAATAAATCATTTTTCGACGCGTTAAGTCGTTACCTGACAGTAAATGTTTGACACTTAATTTCAAATATCAATAATTCCAAAACAGTTCAATTTGGACATATGGTATGTTAGACAAATAATACCTGAAATTTTTTAGTAGGACTCAAAAATAAAATAATATACAGGGTTTTCCACTTAAAAAAAATTTAAGTCGACGTAATTTCTTGGAACTGACATTTCAAAACATTTCATTGTTAACGTTGACATGTACGCCGTATAACACCCTATAACTTTTATTTAAACATTTTTTTTTGATACACTGATTAATAAATGCTGCGGTATCATTATTCCATACATATCGGGCTCCCTGTATGTATACATATATATATATATATATATATATATATATATATATATATATATATATATATATATATATATATATATGTATTTATAAAATAAGTGATGGGTTGCTATCAAGAAATTAACAATACCTATGGAATGCATATCGTTCGTTTGATGAAACAGTGGGCCAGTATTAACAAGAAATTGGCCAATTACATAAATCGACGTATTTTCTTACTAAAATGTAGAAAACTTACTAAAATGTAGAAAATTGAACATTTTTCCGCGACACATCATGGACGGCAGAAAATCTGTTCATAGTTTATTATTCACCAGTGACAACAATATGACGAATATGATAGACCGATTTATAACTAGGTTAAGTTCAAAATTGTTATCCTTAAAAATAAAAATAACATGTGACCACGTTTCAAGACTAGAGCGAAAAATCACGTTTATCAAGCAGGAGGTCAGAGGGATGATCCCTATTAATATTTTCGCAAATTATGACCACCGGCAAAAGAGTAGATATAACTGGTTGTTTGGAGTAATAAAAAAGAAAAATATAATCAAGTTGAATAAGTTGTCTGACAGGTACGTATCCAGTCATGTCTTATTTTACAACAATGACAGTTGGTTTAGAAACATATCTAATACAGAAATTCCACGTGATATAGCTAATTTTTTATCGTTAAGGGCCTAAATTTGGTATTCCAGTAAAAAAAAGAACATTTACGAATGGATGTATTCTTAGCACAGGTAGAAAATATCTTAGAAGAAATTCCTGACATGTCTAAGGATATTTTGAGAGCTAGAGTAACAAATTGGTTACAAATTACCTACAGAACTCTCATAACAATAACATATCACAACTTAGCTGTATTTACGAAAAAACAAAAAAATTTCTAAAGAATCATCCAGACATATATCTCCTACAGGCTGACAAGGGCGGTTGTACCGTGGTAATGGATGAAACTGAATATATTGCCAAGACTGAGTTATTATTAAGCGATTCATCAACATACACACAACTAAGTACAGATCCAACCACAACAATACAGGCTTCATATAACAACTTAATAAAGGAACTTAAAACAAACAACCAAATAAGTGTGGGGGTCGCAAAACACGTGTCGGTTTATAATTCACATTTCCCCAAATTGTACTGTCTTCCAAAAGTACATAAACCCGGCATACCTTTAAGACCAATTGTAAGCTCAATTAATGCCACTACTTATAACATTTCAAAATTCCTGTCTAATATATTAAAAAATGCTCTATCAGACATTACAGATTATCATATAAAAGATACTTTCTCTTTTGTAAACATGATAGGTGGGTTTCGATTACCACAAGGTCATGTGTTGATATCGTTGGACGTGGTCTCCTTATTTACCAACATTCCCGTTGATCTGGTTTTAAAAATCCTGGAAGACAAGTGGTTGTTGATTGAAGCGCACACTACATTGTCAAGTATCAATTTCATGAGACTCATAAGATTTATTTTTGAACACACATATTTCGGGTTCAACAATGGATTTTATAAACAAATATTTGGAACCCCAATGGGATCTCCCATAAGTTCCGTGTTGGCCAATATAGTTTTAGATCATTTGCTTGATGCTATTGGCACAACTTCAGTTTGATGTCCCATTCATTTATAAATCCGTGGACGATATCATTTGTTCGGTACCTGCGAATTCTACTAAAAAAATGTTAGATACTTTTAACTCTTTCAACAGTCATTTGCAATTTACCATCGAGCATGAGAATAACGGTAGCATCCCTTTTTTGGATACACAGGTCATTAGAACTGAGGATAATGTGTTAATTTTGAATTGGTATCAGAAACCTACAGCTTCCAACAGGTTTATTAATTATTTTTCAAATCACCCTATGAACCAAAAATATAATAGCGTAATAGCAATGAAGAACAGAATAACACATATTAGCCACGAGAGTTACCTGCCTGCCAATCTGACCAAGTTATATAAAAGTTTTTCCAACAACGGGTATCCAAAACACATTTTGAAAAAACTTATTTACAATTCTAACAATTTTGATGGCCCTACAGAGGAAACTCACAATGTTCTCAGATATAAAAAGTTACCGTTTGTGCGCGGATTAACAGATTCAATGGTTTCCATCTTCAAAGATTTTCCACACATTAAAATAGTTAAATATAACAGTCTCAGTAGCCGTACCTTGTTTACCCAACTCAAACAGAGACCCCCTCTACTTTATAACACCAATGTAGTTTACAAGTTGTCCTGTTTGGGTTGTGTTTCATGTTATATCGGACAGACATCGCAGTGGATAAAACAAAGAATTACACAACACAAAAGCGATTGTCGAATAAATAAGAGGTCATGTGCCTTAGTTGACCATGTTTTAAAAACGGGACATCAATTCGATTTTGCCAATGTGGAAGTTTTGGAGAGAGTAAATAATTACAAGGATCGGCTGTTTCTTGAAATGTGTCACATAAATAAACATAAGGATTGTGTTAATTATAGGGCAGATACCAGTAAATTAAGTGTAATGTATTGTAATATTTTAAACTTATAAATTTTACAAGTCAATAACTGAACCACCTTATGCATAACTAAACCACTGTATTTGATGTTAGTGTTTTTCGTTTTTTGGTCCGATTTCGGATTTATAGCCTAGATTAGTTCATTGTTAACTGTTATTTGTCACTGTGCATAAGTATTTTCTTGTTTCTGTTATGTGTATAATGTAGTCGATGTTCTTTTATTTTTATAAATGTTGTGACCATCTCTTAGTTGGTAAGTTTTTAAAATAACTATTTATTTACAAATAAATTTCCTGATACACTGTTTTTTCTAAAAATTATAGTTTCTTTAGTACTCCCGATGAAGTTGTAAAGTACAACGAAATATATAGAGTTTAACAGCAATCGAGTGTTAATTGTCACAGACCGCAAACCCGATAAATTAAAAAAAAAAAACCTTTTTGCTATATATATATATATATATATATATATATATGGGTTACCATAATATAAAAGGTTTATGGTGACTGTCTTTTGGGATATATATATATATATATATATATATATATATATATAATCTTCATTAAGAGGCATATAGTTGATTTTAGAAGAAATAATGTAAAAGCCATAAAAATTTTATATACCTCGCTGGTGAGACCGACACTTGGAAAACTGTTCTAGTGTGTGGTTGCCCTACTTCTTATCGCATCAGAAAATGCTTGATGGAGTTCAGAACAAACTTCTCAAATACATAGCCTTTAAGAGTCATATAGTAGTGGATTCAGTTGATTATAATCAACTTGAAAATCGCCTTACTTTCTATACTCAATTTTCATGTGCCACCGAGATCACTTCGAGAGCAAAGATGTTTTGAGCTTCGTCAGCATAGAACCGTGCATAGTCAATATGGTGGTATTAATAAAATAATGATGAACTGTAATTTGGCAAATATAGATCTATTTCGCGTATCACTATATAGTTTTAAAAAATTCTTAAATTTGGTCAACTTTAAGGGGTGTGGAAGTGCTACCAGCTACAATATGTGTGTTTAACTATAAGTTTAAAATGTGAATGCCTAGTTTTCTAAAATTTTAATATTTTCTTCTTTTTAAACGTGTCTTTTTAGTACTACTCAGTATATATCACCACTACACCAAACACTTTATTTTGCATTCGACGCGCGTTTCGCTAACCATGTTAGCTTCATCAGGAAAGATGATTGACTAGTACTGTACTTACGATAAAGGTTTAATCCCGTTGACCGTGAAGCCATCTCAACTAAGTTGGGAATGTGGAATCTTTGGCACAATGATACTACTCAGTATATATCACTACTACACCAAACACTTTTTTTTTTTGCACTCGACGCGCGTTTCGCTAACCATGTTAGCTTCATCAGGAGAGGTGATTAACTGAGTTAGGAGTCAATCATCGCTCCTGATGAAGCTAACATGTTTTGCGAAACGCGCGTCGAGTGCAAAAATAAAGTGTTTGGTATAGTGGTGATATATACTGTGTAGTATCATTGTGCCAAAGATTCCACATTCCCAACTTAGTGTCTTTTTAGCGTTGTTTGTTGTTTTTTAGTATTCTGTACGGAACACTTATAAGATGACTTCGGTGTCTGTCTGTCTGTCCATCTGTCTCTGTCCCGATTTTTCCCGAAACTATTTGTCATAGAAAGTTAAAATTTGGTAATAATATAGGAATTGATGGCCTCATCAGAGCTGTGTAGTTTTGAAAGTTAAATTTTGACTTAAGGGGTTAGTTTTGGGGGGTGAAATCGGAAGTGAAAAAAAAAAATTTTACTAGATCATCGAGTGTGGTGTCAAATGAATGCTTGTGAAAATACGAGTAAAATATATATATATATATATATATATATATATATATATATATATATATATATATATATATATATATATATATATATATATATATATATATATATATATATATATATATATTATATATATATATATATATATATATATATATATATATAATATATTGGACAAAAAATTAACGCAACACTCTGAAAATTAATTTATCTTTTTCTTATGTCAGTTTTAAAGTTTATCTAGTATTTGAATAGTAGGCTATGTATATTTTGTTTCGTTGTTCATGACAGAAATCAAAACAATTCGTTTAGATTTACAGTTTTAAAGAATTTTTTAGAAGATAAACAATTTTCTGTAATAATGCGATAGATTTTCTTTAAATGTAAGCTTATAAATTGTTCCCTTTTTCAAAGTAATACGTTTTTGTGGTAGACTGTTTTATTTTTGACCCCGAAGAATTAGAAAAATCAATCGAACAAGGAATTTAACTGAACACGAGGTAGTGCGAGCCTCAGTTTTATTGGACGAGGGATATTGTCAGAGTTATGTTGCTAATTTGTTAGGCAAACATCGTTCCACAATAAGTCGTATGGTAAGACGCTTGAATGAAGTAGGAACTTATTCTAGAAGGCTAGGGCAAGGGCGAAAACGATGCACTAGCGACCTAGATGGACATTTTATAAGACAATATGCCTTAAGAAACAGGACTGTCACTAGTTCTATAATAAGAAACGAACTCGAAGTTGTTCACAATGTCACAATTTCTTCTAAAACAGTTAGAAGACAGTTAAATGAAGCTGGATTAAACAGTAGGAGACCAGCCACTGCGCCCTTGCTTACTAGAGAGAACAGAGTTGCCAGGTTACGTTTTGCTCGAAATCACGAAAACTGGTCTGTGGATAATTGGAAACAAGTTTTCTTTACAGATGAAACTAGGGTTAGTCTAAAATATCCAGATAGTTGTGAGCGAGTATGGCGAAGACCAGGAGAGAGGTTTGCTCCTTGCAATATCTCTGCAAGGATTCCATTCGGCGGTGCTCTGTTATGTTCTGGGGTGGCATCTGCTTTTGATGCTCGCACAGAGTTAGTTCCTGTCCGTACGAAATCCATGAATGCTGACTACTATTCTGAGAATATTGTAATAGAACATGTGATGCCTTTCGGTCATTTTGTGGGGCCCGCAAGACAACGTTCGACCTCACGTGGCTAGGAGGTACTCGATTATCTTAAACAAGTTGATATACTGATTATGCAATGGCCACCAAAAAGCCCGAATCTGAATCCGATAGAACATGTATGGGATCACCTTAAGAAAAATGTGAAACGTCATATACCTGCACTTAGAAACCTGAAGGAAATGCAGTTATCACAGAATGGGAGCAAATTTCTCAAGATTTTATCCAAAATTTAATTAGAAGCATGCCTAGGCGCATAAACGCTGTCATCCGAAGTAGAGGAGGCAACACACACTACTAGTGTCCCAGTTACACCATTAATTTTGCTACTAGTGTCCCAGTTTATTTTTTTCATTTTTACATAATTTCAACGATTTTGTTATTAGGTCTTAAGAATAATTTTAATTCGAATCTTATAGAGAAATTTGGTAGCTAATTCACTTTTAAAGTATCGAAATAAGTTTTTTCTAACTTTTAGTGTAACCAATCTTCATAAAAAATTATTAAAATTAATTCATTATAGAGATTTGTATGATTTAATATATTGTTGCGTTAATTTTGTCCAGGAGTATATATATATATATATATATATATATATATATATATATATATATATATATATATATATATATATATTTATATATATATATATATATATATATATATATATATATATATAAATGTAATACTTGCGCACACTTTTCTTTGTATTATTTTTAAAAAATCGCGAAAAGTCGCTGTTGCGCTTTACCTCGAAAAGTACTGATCAAAAAATTTTGAAAAAATTCTGGAATATTCTCTACGGGGTGTAGATTGAACGAAAATTATTACGAGTGCATTACCTTTGATAGTGTCCCAGTTTATTTTTTTCATTGTTACATAATTTCAACGATTTTGTTATTAGGTCTTAAGAATAATTTTAATTCGAATCTTATAGAGAAATTTGGTAGCTAATTCACTTTTAAAGTATCGAAATAAGTTTTTTCTAACTTTTAGTGTAACCAATCTTCATAAAAAATTATTAAAATTAATTCATTATAGATATTTGTATGATTTAATATATTGTTGCGTTAATTTTGTCCAGGAGTATATATATATATATATATATATATATATATATATATATATATATATATATATATATATATATATATGTATATATATATATATATATATATAATGTAATACTTGCGCACACTTTTCTTTGTATTATTTTTAAAAAATCGCGAAAAGTCGCTGTTGCGCTTTACCTCGAAAAGTACTGATCAAAAAATTTTGAAAAAATTCTGGAATATTCTCTACGGGGTGTAGATTGAACGAAAATTATTACGAGTGCATTACCTTTGATAAGGCCTCTGTCTACTTTTAATTTTTAGGTTATAGCTGTATACTGTATTCAATTATAGGTACTACTGTAACTGGGCTTTGCCCGTTTGTTTAAAATAAATATATATATATATATATATATATATATATATATATATATATATATATATATATATATATATATGTAGATGTAAAATAACTGTAAGTAAGTACTTACAGTTCCTTCATTGTATTATTATAAAAATGTTGTTGCAATGCGTTTATATTAATTTTCGTTTCCTATAGTAATAAGTTGATCATGCAGAGCAACAAAGTCATAATTATATAAAATAACAATAACTTTGACAATTACTTTTGCTTGGTTAGGTGCTTCTTATTAGAATCAATGGTCCAGAAGCAATAGTTTTGCCGAAGGGGGTCGTTACGTAGTTTCCAAAGAGCAGATAGCAAATGTAATTGTAATTGATGCGCCTCGGTGGACGAATTAACATGCAGTTTGCAACCAGTTCCAATAATTTTGTAATAATTTCTCTGTGATTCTGGAGTTTGATAGAACTTTAAATGCGGTTTATTTATGTTCATATAGAGGGAGAATTTATCTGAAAAATACGACATACAATTGAAGTAACAACTGTTTGCAATGCTGTTTCGGTGTTGGCGTAGTAAATATTGGTTTCCTATCAGTCGGTTCACAACGATTGAAAGTGGCGCTTTATCCTTTGGATTTGCGTAGCAAAAGGCTCACCAGCCTCGTTAGAGTAGAGAAATTATATAACAGTAATTAATGTGTATGCAGGATACTGTCTATTATTCATCTGGTAGATCTTAATTGCTTCAGTCGCAGGACAGAAATAAAATATTTAACAAACGATTCAAATTGAAGGAAGTAAAAACTTCGTTGTCAGTGCCATAGTTACCAGCATCTCAAGTTAAAATAAACAACATTAAATATGTGTGTGTTTGTTATTAGGAATCAAATGAATACTCGAATGATAAAGAAAATTAACAATGAAGTTGAAAGAATATAGCAACGCTAATTATATAAGCCATCGCTCACTAACGACGCTAACAGATGATGGTAAACGATTACCTTTAATAGACGACAATCGATGGTGACTTTCTTGTTAATGGGTCTAGCACACGTACTGCAGGGAAGTCCCTAAAGCGCTACAGGAGCGACACGTGTGCGGAAAAAGCGATTCACGTTGTTCTTGAATCGCGGTAAATTGTACTCGGTGGGAAACACATCCTGGGCAAAGCAGTCTAAAGGGATAATGTTCTCCATATAAAAGACTGCTTGAAAAGCGTTGTATGAGGAGTAACAAGCTGAACCTCATATGGATGTGAAGTATTAGCGCGATGTGTATTTCTAACATGCACCGCTCTGGGAGGAATTAAGCGGGCTACATCCTTTGAACCCTTTCCATGAAAATACTTGTAGAATAGGCTCAAATCACCTACCGTTCTTCGATGTTCCAGCGAATCAAGGCCGCCGGTCAGTTTCGGGTCTCCAATCAGACGAATAGCTCTTCTCTGAACAGAATCCAACAAATGCAATGTATGTTTGGGAGCGGAGCCCCAAACAGGAGAGCAGTATTCCATAGTTGGTCGAATTTGAACTTTGTAAAGAATTAACAGTTGTTGTGGAGTGTAAAGCTTTCTGGTTTGAAATAATATTCCCAACTTTTAAGAAACTGTTCTTGCTATGCCTGCGACATGTTTATGCCAGGACATATTTGCTCCCAAACTAACGCCCAACAAATTGAGTGACGATGTTAGAGGAATGGAGTGCCACGCCATAACTATGTCGGGTTCAGCAACATTAACTTCCACTTGGTTACTGTCACCCCAAGATAGAATTTCTTCCAGGTCTTTGTTAAGTTGAACGACCTCCTGCTGTCTGCGGATATTCGTCTAAGTAGCTGATGTCCGAGCGTTCAAAGTGAATAAAGAGATAAGCGCACTGTTATCTGCAAAGCTGCAGATTGGGTTTCCGGTCTTTTCCAGCAGATCGTTAATGTAAATGAGAAAGAGAGTAGGAGATAGTATGGAGCCTTGGGGCACAACGGCGTTAATAGTGAAGGTCTCTACTGCCACTCGTACAGAACGCTCTCTGAGGAAACATGAGAGCCACAAACAGAACTTTTCAGACATACCAGAAGAGAGTATTTTAGCCAACAGTCCATCGTGCCAAACACGGTCGAATGCCTTGGATATGTCAAGAGCAACCGCTCGAGATTCTCCAAAGTGTGCGTTCTTCCAAACATGTGTTACATAAGTCAGAAGATCTCCTGTTGATTTATGTTTACGAAAGCCATATTGGTGATCGCTAATATTGTTGAATCCTTCAAGATAGTTTAGAAGATGCTGATTGATAGCCTTTTCCATGACTTTCGATATTATTGAAACCACTGCGACTGGTCGGTAGTTATTTGGCAAGGTCTTCTTGCCTTTTTTAGGTATCGGCTGAACTGTGGCACATTTCCAGCAGGATGTAGGATAGGTTGAAAAGTCTACAGAAAACTGGTGTTAGTTCTCTCGCACAGTTTTTAAGATCTACGGCAGGTATTTCGTCTGCGCCAGAAGCTTTTTTGGTATCTAGCTTCATTAAAATACGTTTTATGGTACGCTGTCTGAAGACAATATCGGGCATCCTTGACTGCACTATGGGAATAGTAAGTGGTGTTTTTCCTTGGAAATCGACGGTAGAATGTGAAGCAAAGAGTTCAGCCAACAACTGCAACTAATAACGAATATGTTACGCTATGCGGCTTTGATATCGATAAGATGCTCTGGAGAACAGATAGTATACGAAATTTCTTCCAGTTTCAAGGCAATACGGATGGTATGGGTATATCAAGGGTAAAGACCAAGCGGCATGGGATCGGGTGGAAGTTCTCGCTGAAGTCATTTTCCTTTTGATCTTCTCTGAGAATAAATTTGATTTTTTAAAAATCACAACGTGGACGTGTTAATTTTTAATTAAATCAAGAAGGTTGACAGGAATTTTCCATTTTCCCTTCCTGCGTTCTTCGGTTATTACATAAGGAATACAATCAAAAAGGACTACTAATAAGGTTCTCAAATTAAATGGGACGATAAATTTTGGGGACTTAAATGTGTATTTGACAAATTAAAATCAAATATAAATGTTACACAAGACAAAGGGTCAAATCGAGGGTTAAGTACGGATCCAGAGAGAATCTCTCTGTGTGTACATAGTCAGTTTGATTTATTGAAGAAATATTTGTTAAGATTATAATCAAATTATTTCGTTTTAAAAGAGAATGATCAAACCAGTGATGTTTGTAATATTGGTTTTATTTTTATTTTGCACTATAAGTGAATTGCATACTTTATATTGATTTTCTTGTCAATTATAAGTTTTATTCTAAAGAACTACAATTTTAGTGGTAACTTTTTTATTTTCTGGAAAACATTTATTGGAATAACTAAGTTATTACCTAGAATAAGCATGAAAATCTTTTTGCGCAAAACTAACATTGCAAATTGGTACGCTTCACTTTTGCTCTCAGCTTTTCATGTGCGCAATGAAAGATATATTCAAGAAAGAATATTAAAAGAACTATGGCATACATATTGAGGGACAAATATTAAACGTACTAAGTTATTCAAATTAAGTAGTACTTATTGCGGAGAAAGGCTTGATATTGCAAAAAGATACTTGCCCTCTCGAAAACCCAAAATAGCAACTTTCATATCTTCTCAAAACAACGAAGAACAAGAGATACAAGAATAACGTTTAGGGACAGACCAACAATAATAAGCACAGGAAAACTCACCGAAACTATTTACCTTCTACTAACAGGCAACCCAATGTCGGGACACTTTGAGCTTCTGACACCACAAAACACTAGAAACATCTCAAACAACAGTGGACCAATAAAAGAAGCATCGGGCGAGCGACGCACAGTGGGGAAAAACGAAAAATCATGTTTCAAAATTGTCTAGAGCCTTCAATTTTGGTTCGATTTGGAGGATTTTTTTTTTAAATTGAAGCTTATTAAATTCCGAACAAAGTTGTCGGAGCCGATTTTTCAATTAAACTTTTGTTTCAAAATGGCGGACGCTGGTTTCTGATTATATAGCGACTGAGACACAGAAAACGATTACAGTTTCAAACCAAGTTGTGCCACTGTTTAGCAATAGCAGCCACTTTTTTGCTACAACAGCAAACAATGTGGCTAGTGCAGCAAAATATTTAGCTGTCCCTATTTTAACAAAACGTTTTAGCTGTTGTAGCCATTTTCTAGCTGTGTGTGAGCTGTCCTTTTCTGCGTGTATCGCTGTTTTTTGTATCTGCTACAAAATTGTCTACGATACTTAAAATTTACAGCAGCAATATTCTAGCAATAACTGCATGAAAATTTAAATCCCGCAACTAAACTTGAATAACTTGAATGGTCTGACTGCCACAGTCTAAATGCCACAGATAAACTTTCTTGCTCGATTCAATTTTGGCATCCGCCATACTTGACTTGTCATTTTAAGCCAATTGTTGAAACATATTTATAATTAACAACCTTAAAGAAATTATTTATGCAAATGTTATGGATATAAAATAATAATGGTACGTTTATTCATATTTATAATACTTTTATTGTTCATGGCAGCCATTTTGGGTTCATTATTATTAATCTTGTAACTGTGATATTAGATATATTATCTGCGACATAAAAAAAAACATACATACACGCATTTTAGCACAACTTGGTTTGAAACTGTAAGCGTTTTCTGTGTCTCAGTCGCTATATAATCAGAAACCGCCATTTTGAAGACGTCCGCCATTTTGAAACAAAAAGTTAATTGCAAAATCGGCTCCGACAACTTTGTTCGGAATTTAATAAGCTTCAATTTAAAAAAAAAATAGTCCAAATCGAACCAAAATTGAAGGCTCTAGACAATTTTGAAACACGATTTTTCTTTTTTCCCCACTGTGCGACGTAACGGTCGAGGACGTCGCGGGAAATGGCAGCTCGACCAAAACGATGAAGACCGGGCAACCGAAAATGGACCTGCCAAAAGTGTTGTGCCGGCGAATAAGCCGACACCCACCAAGGCGGAAAAACACACAGCAGTCACCATTCTAACACAAAATAATCAAAAACTCTCGCAACAACAAAGAAACCCCAACAGCACAAAACCAAAATCCAAATGGCAAATAAGAATAGAAAAACATCAGAAGAAATCTAGGACACATTACCCAGTTTATGAACGGGAACGCGTCCAAACGTGTCACACAGGGTGTAGACAAGATCAAGTCCAAGTCTCCCAACAGAACACCTCCAGAAATTCTTGATACTTTGAAGCAAAAACTAACCGTATATGCCGCAATACTTCGTAAATATAAACAATCAAACGAGAGGAAAGACACCAACAACCTCTTCCGAAGAAGCGAAAAACAACAGTTCTACCGAAGAGCTATGTTCAAACAAACAAACGACAGTGAACCACCAAATTCCACCACAAAAAAATCCGGAGGTAAAATAGCCCCCCGTTCGGATCTCCGGTGGGGGCTGGTTCAGGGGCGTCGACATGCAGAGATCATAATTTTAAAATAGATTTTTGTAACACAGGGGGTTTAAACTCGAACATAAATTCAGTGCAACACCTGCAATCAAATAAACCTCATGTACTCGCTCTCTGTGAAACAAAGGTCAGTTCAACGACCAGCATAGTCAACTATCTTTATCCTGGGTACGACTTCTATTCCCGATTTAGGCGTAACTTTGGAATCTGTCTTTTTGTCAGAAGCGACCTCTCTTGCCAACGAGAAGAGACTCTGGAGCCCCCTAACTTTGATGTTATGTGGTTAAAAATAACGAGTTAACAAGGTTCATCTGCATCCTCTATCGACCGCCAAGTGAACACTTTTCGCTTCTCTTGCAGACACGATCGATCATTTACAAATTAACTACGCAAATGCCGCAATTGCCATCCTGGGCGACTTTAATGTCCACAATATCAACTGGCTTAAATATTCAAATACTACCAACGAACAAGGTCTTAAAATTTAAAGTACAGTGAAAATATATAATCGCCATTCTTTTGTATTATTCACTAAATAACCTTTAAAAAATATTTTTTAAATATGCGTAGTTTTTTGCAGCTCCCAGGTGTATGTAACCCTTTAAAATAGAAATAAGTTTTCAACAAAGTTTTTCAGATATTTACTGCAAACTGATCACCTTGAAATCTGTTTTTTTTTTATTTGCCAGATAAATTATTAAAGGTAATGCGCTCGTGATAATTTTCTTTTAATCTACACCCTGTGAATAATATTTTAGAATTTTTTTCAAAATTTCTTGGTCAGTACTTTTCGAGTACTGGGGGAACAGTGATTTTTCGCAATTTTTAAAAAATAATACAAAGAGAAGTGTGTGCAAGTATTACATTATATACGAGGCTGGTTTGAAAAGTCCGTGCAAAAATAAAAACTACTTATGTGTTTGGGGTAAACCTTTTTTATTTTTCGACATAGTCTCCTTTTAGGCTTATACACTTCGTCCAACGATGTTCTAGTTTGTTGATCCCTTCCGAATAATAGGATTTGTCCAAGTCTGCAAAATATCCATTAGTGTCTGCAATCACCTCCTCGTTTGAATAAAATCTTTGTCCCGCCAGCCATTTCTTCAAATTGGGGAACAAATAGTAGTCCGAGGGAGCCAAGTCTGGAGAATAGGGGGGATGTGAAACGAGTTGGAATCCTATTTCCATTAATTTTGCGACCACAACTGCTGAGGTGTGTGCTGGTGCGTTGTCGTGATGGAAAAGGACTTTCTTGTGGGCCAATCGCGGGCGTTTTTCTTGCAGCTCGGTTTTCAAACGGTCCAATAACGATGCATAATATTCACCTGTAATAGTTTTACCCTTTTCCAGATAGTCGATGAGGATTATGCCTTGCGAATCCCAAAAGACAGTCGCCATAACCTTTCCGGCCGAAGGAACGGTCTTCGCCTTTTTTGGTGCAGATTCCCCCTTGGTAACCCATTATTTAGATTGTTGTTTGGTCTCAGGAGTATAGTAATGTATCCATGTTTCATCCACAGTGACGAAACGACGGTTAAAGTCCTCCGGATTCTTCTGGAACAACTGCAAACCATCTTTGCAACACTTCACACGATTCCGTTTTTGGTCAAGCGTGAGCAATCGCGGCACCCATCTTGCGGATAGCTTTCTCATGTCCAAATGTTTATGCAAAATATTATGTACCCGTTCAGTCGAGATGCCCACAGCACTAGCAATCTCACGCACCTTAACTCTTCTGTCATCCATCACTATATCATGGATTTGATCAATGATTTCTGGAGTCGTAACCTCCACAGGCCGTCCAGAACGTTGAGCGTCACTTGTGCCCATATGGCCAGTCCGAAAATTTTGAAACCACTTATAAACTGTTCTAATCGAAGGTGCAGAGTCACCATAATGTTTATCAAGCTTCTCTTTAGTCTCCTGAGGCGTTTTGCCTTTCATAAAGTAATGTTTAATCACCACACGAAATTCTTTTTCGTCCATTTCTTGAAAATCACTCGACTTCCTTGATTCACACGAATGCCAAACACAAAGAAATAGACCAATATGGCTGAAACTTGGTGTGCGTTCATTCAAGAGATGCTACTAACTAAACATGACCTCGATACGCGCCGGTGGTGCCATCTCTCGGACTTTGCACGGACTTTTCAAACCAGCCTCGTATATTTTTGAACTCTTGTTTTTCAAGCTTTCATTTCTCACCCCACTCGACGATCTGGTAAAAAAAAAATTCACTTCCGATTTTACCCCCAAAACTAACCCCTTAAGTCAAAATTTAACTGTCAAAACTACACGGCTCTGAATAGGGCATCAATTTCTATATTAATGCGAAATTTCAACTTTCTATATCAAATAGTTTCGGAGAAAATCGGGTGTGACACACGGACAGATAGACATCGAAGTGATCTTATAAGTATTCCGTATGACAAACTAAAAAGATTAGAATCAATAAATTTATTTAATATACGCGGAATTAATCTTTTAATCATCTCTTATTAAAATATGATTTTTTTTTTAAATGTCTTTTGTTACATAACTGGGTGACATTTTTCAATATATTTCTATTAAATAGATGGTTATATTCGTTAGTAGTTGGTGACTGTTTATATGATACATTTTCAGTGTTATCTTCTGATTGTCGTCCTAACAGTTTGTTTATTTACTGGCACAGCGATCGATTCAGGTGCTAATGATGCAAACAAATATGGAGGAAAGAGAGTACACGTTATTGATAACTGTGCTCATATCGTAATAAAATAAATAATGATTCCTCCACAATTTTACTTATGGTTGATTCTACTAAATAGCTTTGTCAGGCCCTTCTTTTGTTCACTTCTTACTCTTGATGCAACGCATTGATTATTTTTTTTCTTTAATACAGCATCTGTTTTGTGAAATAAATAGATGGATATATATTTTCCTTAAAGAACATCCCTCAACAGACAAGAACCTGGTTTAAGTAGTATAGAGTAACATCACATACGATAAGTATATCCTGGCCAGTAATTGAAGAAACTTTCGTGGTTAAGTTGATATCCAAAAGAGGTAACATAAGTTGACTTCCACGTGCACTTGTTGAGCCTGATGGATTTTATCTTATGGGATAATTCCAAAACGTAATTTTACACAAATAATTCCGATCAGGGAAACGATGTGTCGAGCAGATCAATAATTTCACCGCTTGCTTAGAAGAATTGCAAGAACGTAACAGCTTTTAGATGATATTATTTTTAAGAAAAGAAAGATTTTAAGTCCTGTGGTATTGTGTACGTAATTTTAAAACTAAATTTGATGTTCTATATATTCTATTTTTATTATTATTGTTTTATTTTATTATGGTCTTGTAATTTTCATGTGATATTGTTGTCTTTGTGTCGGGCAATAAAGTTATTTTTTTACCTTAAATAATTGTTTATTAAAACATATAAATTTTGTATGTTTTATTGTGTCTTATCCAGTTTTATAAGTATTGTAGATAATAACTATAACGAGTGACTCCGAAGTTACTAGCCCAGCTTTTATTTTAACATATGGGGCAGTAAAAAAAGGTCAGCATAATGATGAGATATAGCATAGTTTAGATACAGCAATATTTGGCGCATCACCAGTATTATTGCCCTGAGTTTTGGACCTAAAAAACCTGTGCTCTTTTATTTTTTAAACAATTTAATTTTTTCAAAACGCCTTTTTTGAGCTTAAAATGTGAATAACTCCAATTACATAAGTCGGATCGAGACAAAAATTTAAAAAAAAAAATTTCATAATGAAATTTCCAACAAATGCCTGTTTTTAAGTCGCTCAAGTGCATACATAACCTACAAAATTGAAAAAACATTATTCATTTTATTATACAGGTGGACTAAGTGAACCGATCGGCTTGAAACTTTCAGAAAATATGTCTTTTTTTGTACCAAAAATACTCCGAAATTTTGGTATATAAATATTGAACCCAGTGGCCACAATTGAATTTATTATTTAAAATTTGAATTGCCCGCCATTTTACGCCATTTGATTTAAAAAGAACCTTCTTTTTAAAAATTTAGATGATTTAAAAAAAAAATTGAAAATTTTTTATCACATCTGATAGAGAATCGCGAGACCTTTATCTAAAAAATAAAATATCTGCCATTATTTCCCCTTATCTATCATTATTTCTTCTTATCTCCCATTATCTCTACATAATTTCCATTATCTAGGCTAATCTCTGCTCATCTCCCACTATTTCTCCTTATCTCCCATTATTTCTCCTTATCTCCCATTATCTCACTTTATCTCCCATTATCTAGGCTTATCTCGACTTATCTCGCAATATTTCTCCTTATCTCCCATTATCTTACCATAACTCCCATTATCTAGACTTATCTCTGCTTGTCTCCCTTTATTTCTCCGTATCTCCCATTATTTATACTTATCTAGGCTTATATCGAATTATATAGAACATATGTATAAATTTATATAAACACGTAAATCGCATAAGTGGTTCTCAAGTGATAAGCGCAATAACGGACAGACAGATAGACAGAGGGACGTTGCATTTTATATATATTATAATCTTTGCAACATGATATTGTTCCATATTTAATGGTTTAGGCAGTGGATTACAAGAGAACGCGCTAACGGTAACCTTTTTTCCGACTTGATTCACTGTTATCGTCACTGCTTATTTTTATGTTACCTAACGCAATAAAATATATCCTATAACCTGGCCACAGAACATATGTATGTTTGAAAAAAAAAAGCATGTAACGCACTAACGGACAGACAGACAGACAGACAGAGAGACGTTGCATTTTATATATATTATAGATAGATAATTTGGCCAGAGAACATATGTATGTTTTAAAAAAAAGCACGTAAATCGGATAAGTGGTTCTCCAGTGATGGACAGACAAATAGACAGGCAGAGAGACATGTAGACAGACAGACAGGGAGACGTTGCATTTATATATATTATAGATGTAATAAAATATACATCTATAACCTGGTCAGAGAACATATGTATGAATTTAAAAAATCACGTAAATCAGATAAGTGGTTCTCGAGGGATAAGCGCAGTAACGGAGAGACAGAGAGACGTTGCATTTTATATATATATTATAGATATAGATTATTATTATTATTATATAACCTGGCCAAAGAACATATGTATGAATTTAAAAAAAGACAAGTAAATCGGATAAGTGGTTCTCAAGTGATACGCGCACTAACGGACAGACAGACAGACAGAGGGACGTTGCATTTTATATATTATATACTTTGCAACATGATATTGTTCCATATTTAATGGTTTAGGGAGTGTATTGCAAGAGAACGCGCTAACGGTAACCTTTTTTCCGACTTGATTCACTATTATCGTCACTGCTTATTTTTATGCTACCTAACGCAATAAAATATATCCTATAACCTGGCCAGAGAACATATGTGTGTTTTAAAAAAAAAAACACGTAACGCACTAACGGACAGACATACAGACAGACAGAGAGACGTTGCATTTTATATATATTACAGATATAATAAAATATATATCGATAACCTGGTCAGAGAACATATGTATGAATTTAAAAAAATCACGTAAATCAGATAAGTGGTTCTAGAGGGATAAGCGCACTAACGGACAGACAGACAGACAGAGAGACGTTGCGTTTTGTATATATTATAGATATAGATTATTATTATTATTATATAACCTGGCCAAAGAATATGTGTATGAATTTAAAAAAAGGCATGTAAATCGGATAAGTGGTTCTCGCGTGATAAACGCACTAATGGACAGACAGACTGACAGAGAGACATTGCATTTTATATATATTATAGATTATAGACTATAGATATTCTCTGCTCCATAATATTGTTCCATATTTAATAGGTTAGCTTATGTATTGCAAGGGAACTCGCTAGCGGCAAACTTTTTTCCGACTTCATTCACTATTATTCTCACTGCTCATTCCTTAGGCTACCTATCGTAATAAAATATAGCCTATAACTTGGCCACAGAACATATGTATATTTAAAAAAAAAAAGTATGTAAATCGGATAAGTGATTCTCCAGTGATAAGCGCACTAACGGACAGACAGACAGACAGACAGACAAAGAGACGTTGCATTTTATATATATTATATAAATTATATATATACATATATATATATATATATATATATATATATATATATATATATATATATATATATAGTAAATTAATGCATTTTAGGCTTTAATAACAATACAATATGTTAATATTTTTAATACACTGTTTACTAATAATCGCTAATGCCCAAGTAAATAATAAATAATAAATTACAAAGGATTTAAAAAAATGTTTATCTATAAAAAAAATTCTCTAAAAAGTTCAAAACCATATCCAATATAAATATGTTTTTATTCATCCACTTGAACACAACTTTTTGTGGACATCAAACTCATAATAAATCTAGCAGGCCACATTGGAAGATGACTCAGGTCGATTGTTTGACTATCACATTTCCATCGCAGTAGTGAGAAAATGGCGTTGATACTGTGGTGATTATTCAATTCATTGTGATTATTTTGCCTTAAAAATGAGTGAACTGTGAAAGTTTTATAAAAGAATTTGGTGATTTTGTGGGATAGTGTTGTAATGAACATGTTTGTTGTTACAAGAAAGAAAGTAAGTTTAGAGTAATCTTACCAGATTGATATTTTTGGGTTAAATTTTTTAGGTCGACTCCTGACTTTAATTTTTTTACATCCATTACTACGTGAACAAATCATCTCCCGAGATTTTTTCACTTCTTCGGGTTTCAGGGTGCCTAGATCACGAAACATATAATATGTTTCCGGCATTTCTGCCTCTGCATCAATGCCGGTCTATCATAGATGCTACTTTACGTACGAAAGAAAGTTTTTAAGCAATATTGTTTCAAGGGAAGGGTGTGCTCTGTGTTGTTCCTTTTATTGTACTAGGTTAACTTTTTTGTCGCCTGGCGGTCCGTGCTTGTTACTTTTGAGCAATATCATCAAATCAAACAATAAACTGTTGTTTACTCTCGTCAATTGCTACGTGTTTAGACGAAGGCTGTATTAACATCAAAATTTGTGGTAGTTTTTTTCCGCTGCCATTAAAAGCTTAACTTATAAAAGAGCACAAGATTTTCGAGGTCCAAAACTCGGGACAATACTTCTGGAGATACCCCAGCTAGAATAAATAAAATTATAATATTGCTCTATCTAAACTGTGCAATATCAAATGCTTTTTTACTGCACTAATAAGCATTCAGCTGAAATTTTAGGAACTTACAATTCCAATAAGTGCAGAATTTCACCGTAAAAATAATACTTTGTTTTTGGCCGAAAACGGAATCAACTTCGTTATTTCCATTATAGCACCTTATATATCATATTATTCATTCCAAAACATTTATCATGGCCTATACTTCTCTTTAACAGTTTTTGACAGAAAACAAATGAAGATAAAAACAAAATAATACCGTTATTTGAGCTTATATGAAAAGTATTGATGACCGTTTTAATCGAAAGCGTACCGGAAATCAATTTTTAAGAGGAAATAACTTGAATAATTATAATGAAATGTTATATAATTTATTAAATATTTATAATATACCGAGAATTTTAAACAAATTTGTCGGAGAGAGCCATTTTCCATAAGTGTATTGGGGGTCCTTTAAATTTAAAATCTCTGTTTATGTTAAAGTAACCGGTCAAGTGAACTTGTGCAATTAGTGTTCCGTACCTTGCTTTTAAAATAAAAAAAATTGTTGCGGAGTTATAAAATGATCACTGACTTCACAAAACACACCCCAAATGAGTTTTCAATAAAGTCTGTTTTCGATCTTTACTGATACTGATAAATTATTAAAGGTAATGCACTCGTGATAATTTCCGTCCAATCTACACCTTCTAGAATTTTTTCAAAATTTATTGATCAGTACTTTTCGAGATAAAGGGGGACAACGATTTTTCGCGATTTTTTTTTAAAATAATACAAAGGAAAGAGTGCGCAAGTATTACATTATATATCTTTTTGAACTCTTCTATAATATATATAAAATGCAACGTCTCTCTGTCTGTCTGTATGTCTGTCTGTCTGTCCGTTAGTGCGCTTATCAATGGAAAACCACTTATCCGATTTACGTACTTTTTTTTTAAAACATATATGTGTTCTCTGGCCAGGTTATAGGCTATATTTTATTACGATAGGTAGCATAAGAAATGAGTAGTGACGATAATAGTGAATGAAGTCGGAAAAAAGTTTGCCGCTAGCGCATTCCCTTGCAATACACAGCCTAAACCATTAAATATAGAATATTATTATGTAGCAGAGAATATCTATAATCTATAATCTATTTATAAAATGCAATGTCTCTCTATCTGTCTGTCTGTCCATTAGTGCGTTTATCACGCGAGGACCACTTACCCGATTTACGTGTCTTTTTTTAAATTCATACATATATTCTTTGGCCAGTTTATATAATAATAATAATAATCTATATCTATAATATATATAAAATGCAACGTCTCTCTGCCTGTCTGTCTGTCTGTCCGTTAGTGCGCTTATCCCTCGAGAACCACTTATTCGATTTACGTGATTTTTTAAATTTATATATATGCTCTCTTATAGATATGTATTTTATTACATCTATAATATATATATATATATATATATATATATATATATATATATATATATATATATATATATATATATATATAATGCAACGTATCTCTGTCTGTCTGTCTGTCTATCTATCCGTTAATGCGCTTATCACTGCAGAACCACTTATCCGATTTACGTACTTTTTTTTAAACATACATATGTTCTCTGGCCAGGTTATAGGTTATATTTTATGGCGTTAGGTAACATAAAGAATAGGCAGGAAAAAAGGTTACCGTTAAAAAGCGTTTTCTTGCAATACACTGCCTAAACCATTAAACATGGAACAATATCATGTTACAAAGAATATAATATATGTAAAATGTAACGTCTCTCTGTCTGTCTGTCTGTCCGTTAGTGCGCTTATCACTTGAGAACTACTTATCCGATTTACGTGTTTTTATAAATTTATACATATGTTCTATATAATTCGATATAAACCTAAATAATGGGAGATAAGGTGAGATAATGGGAGATAAGTATAAATAATGGGAGATAAGGAGAAATAATGAGAGATAAGCAGAGATAAGTCTAGATACTGGGAGTTATGGTGAGATAATGGGAGATAAGGATAAATAATGGGAGATAAGGAGAACTATTGCGAGATAAGTCGAGATAAGCCTAGATAATAGGAGATAAGGTGAGATAATGGGAGATGGGGGGAAATAATGAGGGATAAAGAGAAATAATAGGAGATGAGCAGAGATAAGCCTAGATAATGGAAATTATGTGGAGATAATGGGAGATAAGGAGAAATAATAGGAGATAAGGGGAAATAATGAGAGATAAGGAGAACTATTGCGAGATAAGTCGAGATAAGCCCAAATAATGGGAGAGATAAGGTGAGATAAGGGGAAATAATGGGAGATAAAGAGAAATAATGGGATATGTGCAGAGATAAACCTAGATAATGGAAAATATGTGGAGATAATGGGAGATAAAGAGAAATAATGGGAGATAAGGGGAAATAATGGGAGATAGGGAGAACTATTGCGAGATAAGTCGAGATAAGCCTAGAAAATGAGAGATAAGGTGAGATAATGGGAGATAAGGGGAAATAATGGGAGATAAAGAGAAATAATGGGAGATGAGCAGAGATAAGCCTAGATAATGAAAATTATGTGGCGATAATGGGAGATAAGGAGAAATAATGGGAGATAAGAGGAAATCATGACAGATATTTTATTACGTTAGGTAACATAAGGAATAAGCACTGAACGATAGTAGTGAATCAAGTCCACGCGAGCGGAGCCGCGGGCACTGCTAGTGTTTTTATAAGCTTTTATTTGACACCCCAATCGATGACCTAGTAAAAAAATGTGTTTTTCACATCTGATTTTACATCCCAAAACTAACCCCTTAAGTCAAAATTTAACTTTCAAAGCTACACGGCACACAGTTCCTACATTAGTACCAAATTTCAACTTTCTATGTCACATAGTTTCGGAGAAAATCGGGTGTGATAGACGGACAGACACCGAAATGATCCTATAAAATGTTCCGTACGGAACACTAAGAGCTTGGCTAGTAATCTCGTTGTCACCCGATATTTCAATATGATTTAATTTTTTTTTTTTTTTTAATTTTAAGTTTTTAAATAGTTCCACGAGTAGCCATGGGTATTTGAAATTGAGGAAAAACACCATTCTACAACACTGGAAACAAAAAAGCGCGGAGAATATGTTTATAGCAGTTATATATAATATTTGACGGGATTAACAATACCAATCACAACAGTATTATAAAATGACGTTTTTTCTTAAGGGGTTACATACACTTGGGCGCTGCAAAAAGTATGTACAGTCAGTCCAAAAAGTCTCCATACACCACCTGCTTTCTATACTATTTTTCTGTTATGTGTGACTATTTAATTGGAACTATGAGAAAACATGTTTAAATTAATATTTGAAACTTAACCAACGAGGATTAGCATTAAAAACAATTACGGAACATTGTTATAAAAATGTAAACAAAATTAATGACAAAAAAGTCTCCATACACTCAAGAACTGCATTGAAAAACACGTTATAATCAGCGGCATTTTATCAAGTTATCTATTGCTCACTAAACTGAAAACAAATGAATAATTTTCGGCCATACTTTATAATCTGTCATTTGTTGCTAGTAATTTTGCGGTGCGTTCTTAAAGTAGTATTATAAAGTGAGCGAGAGAATTTGTGAAATTCCATTTCAAGTTGATTTGTGGAAAGATGGAAAATCGTACAGAAATATAGTAAAAATTGTTAAAAAGCCGCATGCTACTGTTCAGTATATAGTAAACCAGTATAAATCAACGAGTTCCTATAAAATTCGACCACGCTTCGGTGGTCCCAAGAAACTGACTCCACGTGAAGAGACCAGAATTGTTAGACAAATAATTATAGATCCCAAGAAAAGTGCACCAAAATTAAAAGAAGAAGTACTGGAACTATTTTTGGAAAATGTGAGAAATTGTTTACACAGGGCAGGTTATAAGGGGTGTGCAGCCAGGAAGAAGTCGTCAATTTCGGAAGCTAATCGCAAAACGCGGTTAGCTTTTGCTAAGGAATACGTTACTAAACCTCCTGAATTTTGGAAATCCGTAATCTTTAGTGATGAAACTAAAATTAGCCTTTTTGAGTCTGATAGCAGAACTAAAGTTTGGAGAAAGAAGTATACCGCATTCGATATTAAAAACATTTGTTCCACGGTGAGACAAGGGGGTGGCAGTATTCTGCTTTGGGGATGCATGTCCGTTGGGGGGGTTGAAAATTTACATTTTATTAATGGTACCATGGATCAGCATGTTTATCTGAACATTTTGAGAGACAATATAAGAGAAAATGTCCAAAAATTAGCATTCGAAAAAAGATACATTTTCCAACAGGACAATGATCCGAAACACATCGCAAACTTGGTGAGAGAATCAATGATCCATAATGTGTTTCAATAGCTTCATACACCTCCGCAATCACCAGATGTTAACCCCATCGAACATTTATGGGAGGAACTTAAACCATGCGTTCGCAAACATAATGTTTCAAACAGAGAAGACTTAAAAAACAGGATATTGAACGAATGAGAGAACATGCCAGCAGAAGTTACTAGAAAGCTGGTTGCAAGAATTGCAAAAAGGTTACAGGAGATTATCAAGGCCATTGGGGGTCCCACTAAATATTAGTTTTAAAACGAAGTTGTTACTTTCCGTTAAACTCCGACAAACTATTTATTGGTAATTATTAAGTGTATGGAGACTTTTTTGACATTAATTTTGTTTACATTTTTGCAACAATGATGTAACTTCTAAATAAAATGTTCCGTAGTTGTTTTTAATACTAATATTCGTTGGTTAAGTTCCAAATATTAATTTAAACATGTTTTCTCATAGTTCCAATTCATTAGTTAAACATAACAAAAAAATAGTATAAAAAGAAAGTGGTGTATAGAGACTCTTTGGACTTGGTCTTTGTATATTAAAAAAATATATTTTAAAGGTTATGAAGTGAATAACACAAAAGAATAATGATTTTATTGTTCTATCAATTGAAGGATTTTTTTTTTAAATATGTTTTAAATGTTAACATTATTTTTTATCTAGTAAAATAGACCACTGATGAAAACTGTGGTAGCTCCTTGTCTGCAAGCTAACTGCACAAAAAATAATCCAATCTGCAAAAATAAAAATTAATCTTATAAAATAATGTAGTAGTAAAAAATTGTCAAAGTGGTTTTTTTTTTCAAAAATAAAAAAAATACGGTATTTTAGTATAAATTTTCAACCAAAAAATTTATGTTTAGTTATTTATAAAAAATTTTCTTTTGGAAAAATTTAAAAAAAAAACCTCTCGAAATTTTGTAGAAAAAGTAATTATTAAGATTTAAAAAAAAAATCAGACAGTGTCTGAAGCCAGGTAGCGGTCCCAGTCCAACGCCAGGTCACATTTAATGCTACTTTATAATAGAATGGAGTTCTTTTTTAAGTTTTTTTTTAAATAATTAAAAGTATAGAGAATGAAAATCCGTTAAAAAAAATCGAATTTTTCGAAATTCGAAGTGTATGTAACCTTTTAATTACAAACGCCTATATCAGCCTCAATGTCTATTTTTACAGTTTCTATTGACAAACCAACGTTCCTCGTCGGATATTGCAATGTATTTTAATCTGTTTTTGTTCTATTCCATTTCAGTCATATTTGTGGCCTTAATTTTACTTAATCTTCTAAATAACGGTGACTATTATTAATGAAAATTATTCAACAAACCTTTTCAAATTCGATAGTGACTATATTATTACCTATATTATTCATAGCTATAAAGCTGGCAACCCATAGACCGATATCTCAGACGCCAGCAAATCCCGGTTCCCTATTTGCTAATGAATCTAGGAACGTGTTCTTCTTCGGGACAAGTCGGTCAGGTACGCACAAGTCCATGTAAATGCTCAACATTAGAGAATTGTCGCAAAAATGTTTTTTCTCCAACTGTAATAGATAACAAGGTTTGTGTAGTGATATCAGTGTTCAGGATGATAATTTTTTCACTGGCAAAATTTTTTTAAGGGTTAATTTGACACCCTAGACGCAAATTATTTTGCACAATTACCAAAAAGAATAGGATCTATATACCTAAATTATTTTTATTGTTCCGTATGGAACATTTATGAGATCGCTTCGGTGTCTGTACGTCTGTTACATCTGATTTTTTCGGAAAACTATTTGACATGGAAAGCTGATATTTGTTACAGATTAGGAATTGATAGCCCAATCAGCGTTATATAGTTTTAAAAGTTAAATTTTGACTTAAAGAGTTAGTTTTGGGGGGTGAAATCGGAAGTGGAAAAAAAAAATTTCCAGGTCATCGAGTGGGGTGTCAAATGAAAGCTCGTAAAAATACAAGTTCAAAAATATATTTGTTTTACCCTTTTATTACTAGATTCTAGATTGAGCTAGAATAATTTATTGGCTATTAGGGAGCTAAGATGCTATAACTATGCTATGCTATAACTATTGTGTGTATATTATGTATTATTAACTAAGAAAAAACTTGAAAATATATAATTCAATATTAAGATATCTACATGACAGGCATCTAATTAACTTAGCCTACGATTTTATCTTATTTTAAAAGCAATCATTGTACGAATTGTGCAAGTTCAGCTTGCCCTTGGCCAGTTTTTTAGTGTTCCGTACGGAACACTTATAAGATGACTTCGATGTCTGTCGTCTGTCTGTCACACCCGATTTTCTCCGAAACTATTTGTCATAGAAAGTTGAAATTTGGTAATAATATAGGAATTGATGGCCTCATCAAAGCCATGTGGTTTTGAAAGTCAAATTTTGACTTAGGGCGTTAGTTTTGGGTAGGGTGAAATCGGAAGTGAAAAAAAAAAATTTTTTAGTAGGTCATCGAGTGTGGTGTCAAATGAAAGCTTGTGAAAACACGAGTAAATATATATATATATATATATATATATATATATATATATATATATATATATATATATAACGTAATACTTGCACACACTTTTCTTTGTATTATTTTTTAAAAAATAGCGAAAAATCGCTGTCTCTCCACCTTATCTCGAAAAGTACTGATCAAAAAACTTTGAAAAAATTCTGAAATATTCTCCAGGGTATGCAGATTGAACGAAAATTATCACGAGTGCATTACCTTTAATAATTTATCTGGTATATAAAAAAAAACAAAAATTTCAAGGTCATCAATTTTCAGTAAAGATTGAAAACAAACTTTGTTGAAAACTCATTTGGGGTGTGTTTTGTGTGATCATTTTATACCACCGTAAGAACATTTTTTATTTTAAAAGCAATCAACGTACGGAAGACTAATTGTGCAAGTTCAACTTGCACTTGACCGGTTATTTATTTTCTTAAATTTGTACAATAAACCAGTAAATATAGCAAATAAGCCAATATATTTTCTAATTATTATAATAATTATTTACATTATTAACAAGAATTATACAATCACCTTATGAAGCAATAGTTGTTCCTAAATTCGTTCAACTTGCTCGAGATGTACAAGCTAAATAGTACTTCATTTTTGAAGTAGATGAGACGATATTTGCATTTTAAACTTTACAGTTTAGAACCTTATTTGAAATGTGTATTTTATTATTGGGAGGACACATGTCCTTTAGCAACAATTAAAGATTTTGATGCTTGGTAGCTGTTCATAACGACGCTTGTTGCTTAACAACGACTAGTAGCAGCCTCGAAATTTGATAACTTCTGGTACTTTACGATTAGCTTAGATATTCATCCACAATTTCGTTTCGTTATTTTAAGAACCATACATATGTATATATACATATATATATATATATATATATATATATATATATATATATATATATATATATATATATATATATTTATATGTAAATAACAGCTTTCCAATATTAGTAAAGAAGATCCTGAAATAACAATTTTTAAATCGTGTGCTTTAACATGTCCCCGTTATTATCAGTACGAAATATCGTCGGTAGAAGCATTTTGGAAACATTCTTATTTAAACTTAACTGAAACCTATTTTTATCGGGCGCCAACCTACGTGACGAGTAATACAATAAGTCAAATTACTAACACTAAAACTTCAAGTGAAATAACGTAAAACAAACATTGGGTGGTCGTATCGTTTCAATAGAGTTCAATATAATCTAATTTTAATAGGAAACTTCCACAGATTGTCAAAGTGATGCTACCGTTTTCTTTAGAGCTGGTTCCGAGCTCTAACGTCTTTCGGAATCTAGCACGAAAGCAATTTCGCACAAGCCGACTATTCCATGTATCAAACAATTTCTAGAAAAAGTGGAGTAGCATGCAACACTAGATAGTACTGATTGAAGGAGAAAAACGGCTAAGTTATCCCTAGATGTAGCTCAGGTACTAAAGGGCATGATTAAAGTAAATTCTGATGGTAGGGAAACAAAAAAAAATATAACAAGGAATTCCAAAATTTTTAGATTCATGCTCAAACAAACTAGAGATTGAAAGTTTTAAAAATATGAAAGATCAGGGACGTATTTTAATAAATATAACTGTATAGGATACACTGAGATAGCCAGTTGCTCTGCAGCTCTCTATATCGTTGAACAATGTTAGACCAGAATTCTGTTTGAAGGGTATTTTACGTTTGTATGAAAGCCAAAGCGGAATTACTGGAATTTGACCCAGAAATCAGTTGCGAACATCCCAAAGCAACTTGTAATACAATTTTGATGGATGTAAGAAGGGTGAAAGGTAATTAGTTGAAGAGCGATATTAGTTAAGTATTAATATTAAATTTAGACAGTGTGTTCAAGTTCAGTCACTACAGGTTATTTTTACAAAGCTAATAAAAAATCTCATAATGTTTAAGCTTTTGTATAACCGTCTTTGGTTGACAAATATATGTTAGAATATGTGAGAATAAGTACATTGTGTAAAATGTATATTTTTTTATTCGAAATTGGTAAACTGAGGTCATCATGTCTTTTGTTTAAGGTAACAGTTTCCTTAATTTCGAATCTATATATATATATATATATATATATATATATATATATATATATATATATATATATATATATATATATATACGGGTCATTCTTTCGTCATCCAGACTCCCATATTAGTTCATAAATTGACGCAAATTATGAAGACGCAATCTGGTTCAGAAGCTTATGATATGTAGTTTTGAATTTTGATTGGCATATTAAGAAATTGTGCTGATTTGAGTTACCGACCCAAATATGAAAACGGATTTCAAAAAATTTCAAAAGAACTAAAGTAAAAATTTAATGTCCGAATATAACGAAAAGTTTTCTCTAATAGTCTTATTCTGTCCTAAAAAAACCTACAACTTTTTGTAGAAAAGGTTTTTTTTTTTTATGATGGCCTCAGTTTTCGGAGATATTTATCACAGCGTATTTGCCATATTTTGGATGTTCAACAATTTTTTACTAGGAAAACTAAAACTTTTAGATATTTGTTTTTATTCGTAGAATCACCATGAATTTTTTTAGAATTTTTGAAGCACTTTTTGATACTTTGTACTATAAATAATTATGTTAAAAAGATACTTTGAGCAAATTCTTTAGAACATATGCCTTAACTCAGCTTATTGACAAACCAACACGGATCCTTGATGGAGACGGGGAGTTCGACAGTCTTCTTGATCTGGTTTTAAACCACCAATCTAGAGATTTACACGGTCACCGTAAATTCGTCGTTAGATTCTTCCGACCATAAACTGCTTTCGATATCGAATAACCTACCAGTCAGTGACAGAAAGGCGTCTAAACCGCGCAATATTTGGCACCACAAATCTGCTAAATGGGATGATCAGATGGAATATTTTCCAACTTTCCCTTGGTTAGACGTTTCTTTTCGATCCGACGATCCATTTGACTGCCCCAGGTAGGTTTCCGATGTTACTTTGGCTGGTATGGAATCTTACATCCCTTTTTCGAAGAAATGCCCTTCCAACGGCAAGCCTTAGTTTGACCGAAAATGCAAAGAAGCTGTTGCTTTTAAACATCTTGCCCACCGACAATGGCGTGAAAATTCTAACACCATAAATCGTAACACCTTTGTTCGTGCCCGGAAGAGATGCAAAGAAATTATCGACGAAACCAAGGAGGCATACAATCAATGAATTAGAAACAAACATCTCGGTTGTCCCAACAATTCCAGGTGCTTTTGGGCAGTCGCTAAGACAGTTAGTCAAAATTTCACCAAATCCACCATACCACCAACTCTTTGCTTCACATTCTACTGTCGATTTCCAAGGAAAAACACCACCTACTATTCCTATAGTACAGTCAAGGACGCCCGATATTGTCTTCAGACAGCGTATCATAAAACGTATTTTAATGAAGTTAGACACCAAAAAAGCTTCTGACGCTGACGGAATACCTGCCATAGTTCTCGAAAACTGTGCGAGGGAACTAACACCAGTTTTCTGTAGACTTTTCAACCTATCCTACAGAAAGGGAATATTTCCTTCCTGCTGGAAATGTGCCACGGTTCAGCCGATACCTCAAAAAGGAAAGAAGACCTTGCCAAATAGCTACCGACCAGTCGCATTGCTTTCAATAATATCGAAAGTCAAGGAAAAGGCAATCAATTCGCATCTTCTAAAATAAAGATTCAATATTATTAGCGATCACCAATATGGCTTTCGTAAACATAGATCAACAGGAGATCTTCTGACTTATGTAACACATGTTTGGAACAACGCAATTGAACACTTTGAAGAATCTCGAGCGGTTGCTCTTGACATAGCCAAGACATTCGAGCGTGTTTGGCACGATGGACTATTGACTAAACTACGCTCTTATGGTGTGTCTGAAAAGTTCCGTTTGTGGCTCTTATGTTTTCTCAGAGAGCGTTCTTTACGAGTGGCAGTCGACTCTCAGTCTTACTCTCTTTTTCATTTATATTAACGATCTGCTGGAAAAGACCGGGAAGCCAATCTACAGCTTTGCAGATGACAGGACGCTTATCTCTTCATTCACTTTGAACGCTCGGATATCAGCTACTCAAACGAATATCCGCAGACCGCAGGTAGTCATTCAACTTAACAAAAACCTGGAAGAAATTCTATCTTGGGGCGTCAGTAACCAAGTGGGATTTAACGCTACAAAAACCCAGGCGGCTGTTTTTTCTAAAAAAGTTAACGTTGCTGAACCCGACATAGTTATATCGGGGTACTCCATTCCTCTAACATCGTCACTAAGTGTGTTGGGCGTTAATTTGGGAGCAAATATATCCTGACATGAACATGTCGCAGGCATAGCAAGGAGAGCTTCTCAAAAGTTGGGAATATTATTTCAAACCAGAAAGTTTTACACTCCACAACAACTGTCAATTCTTTACAAAGCTCAAATTCGATCAACTATGGAATACTGCTCCCATGTTTGGGGCTCCGCTTTCAAACATATACTGCATTTGTTGAATTATATTCAGAGAAGAGCTGTTCGTCTGACTGGAGACCCAGAACTGACCGGCGACTTTGATTCGCTGAAACATCGAAGAACGATTGGCGACTTGAGCCTATTCTACAAGTATTTTCATGGAAAGTGTTCGATGAATGTAGTCCGCTTAATTCCTCCAGAGCGGTGCATGTTAGAAATACACGTCGCGCTAATACTTCACATCCGTATGAGGTTCAGCTTGTGACTCCACGTACAACGCTTTTCAAGCAGTCTTTTATATGAAGAACTTCATGCCTTTGGAATAATTTGCCCAGGACTGTGTTTCCCACCAAGTACAATTTACAGCGATTCAAGAACAACGTGAATCGCTTTTTCAGCTTAGATATCGCTCCTGTAGCGCTTTAGAGACTTCTCTGCAGCACCTGTGCTAGACCTATAAAAAAAAGGTTTTCACATCTGCAGACCTATTAATGACCAGATGGAGAATAGTCCATAAAAATTAAAAATTTTAATTCCATGATAGTTTTATGAAATTCAAACTTCAATTTATTATATATATATATATATATATATATATATATATATATATATATATATATATATATATATATATATATATATATTCAAATTTTCTAAGAAAGCTTATAGTTAGATAATACCCGAAATCGACAAAAACGCACCACCGAAAGGCAGAAACTACACCATATCAGTAAAATTATTAACAGAATAAATCATTTTCCGCTATGATTTGACACAGTAAATTATCGCAATCTGCCCTGAAGTCAAGCGTAACGAGCATTCACGTAATTTATTGCCTTCTCTGGTTTGAGGTAATTAAAATTTAATATTACTTTTAGGTTACTAATAAAACTTTGGCCTGGTGGTATTTGGTCTAATTATGTAAATAAGACGATTTTAATTAAATATAAATTTTAATTATTTGTTTTATTTCCCTGTTATGGATGAAAACATCAGATTCCAACATGATTGCATTTCTTTACGTGTCAAGGTCTCTAAATTTCATTAAATATAGTCTCTAATGTGATCTGTTGGTCCGTGTATCTGTCACGCGATCTGGTTGACTTTCTATCTGCACGAAAACTCTCGAATATGCTTCAGGAGAAGAAGGTAAAAGTGGTAGACGACAAGATAAGTAGTACTATGAAACTTTTATTGATTTTTGGTTTCGATAATAAATAATTTAGTTTAGACTTCGACAACATAAATAAATTTTGTTATTCAGTGTCTGATAATTTGACTAACGAAATAACTGCCCTCAAGTTTCGACTCTAATCGATACTTAAGGATATTGATTTAATATAATCTTTTTTTCTTATATGTACAAACACATATAAAAGTGAAGAAATTTCTTTTTTGAGTTGAGTTTCGGGTCGCGAAGTGTATGCATGTGAATCGAAAGCCCGGCAATAGTTAACTCGTTCAACGAGCATTATTATGGTAGTGTTTCGATCTATTTAATTATTTTGTGGATTGCAAACCAGAGGGACTAGAAATAAAGCAGAATGTAGTGTTAGAATTAAGACAATAAGTAAAAAATTTAGAGGTTTATGAGAATAATTCTGTGAAGTTTTATGGAGCTAACGAAACGATAAGCGACGACCTTGATCGTTTTACTGCGTATAAGATGAGCAAACCGCCGGAGAACGGTGATAAGAACAGTTTTTTTTTTCTTTTTCTCCCGTGTTTGTAAATGGAATATACGAGGAGCACACGCAAAGTTTTTATGACAGAAAGAACAATGGATAGCGATGATTATATATCAGGAGACTCGAAAAAGGAAGAATCGAAGAAAAAGAAGAGCCAATAAGAATATTCAAGGAGAGTAAAAAGCTGAGAAAAGAGAAAACCGAAAGACTAGATAAGATGCATAGAAATAATCAGAGAGCTAATGTCAGATATAAAGGAAATAAAACAAGATCAGAAAAGATACCAACAAGAGTTGAAGGAACTAAGAAAGAAGAATGAAGTATTGAATGAGGAAAATAAGATAATTAGAGAAAACATGAGAAGTGTGGATTTGAAGATGAGTAGGCTGGAAAAAGACAACGTATGGAATAATATTGTAATATCGGGAATGAGATTTGAAGCGAATAGCCAACCACATCTGAAAATGGGTGTAGAACATTTAATGGAGAGTAATATGAACACAAAAGTACAGATTAAAGATGTGATAAAGATAGGAGCGACTATATACAAGATAGAACTTGGAAACACGGGGGATAAAAAAGCTGTGATGAAAAATAAAAACAAACTGAAAAATCTAAGAGAGAGAGTTTACATAAACAACGATTTAACAAAAGATGAACGGGAAATTCAAAAGAAATTGAAGCATATAACAGAGAACGAGAGAAAGAATGGAAAAAGAGTGAAAATAGGATATCAAAAAACCATAGTCGAAGGAAGAGAATATAAATGGGACATTGAGGAAGAAAAACTGAAAGAACAAACAAAGAACACAACGACCATCAAGTCAAAAAACTGAAAAAAGGAGAGAGGTAGGTAGATTGACGACGACCCTGGCAAAAATAAAGGATACGAAAGATATTACTAATGAAAAGAATACAAATAAGAAGATAATCAAAGAAATAGATAGGAAAAAAGAAATGGGAAATAATTATCGAGTTATTAGATTGAGAACACGAAATATTAGAGGTATAAATGGAAAAGAGGATGAACTGACAGAAGAACAACACCAGATATAACAATAAATGAAGAAACATATGTAATGAAAGAAGTCATAATAGAAGCACTGGAAAAATTAGAAAACAGTAAATCTCCGGGCCAAGACCAAATAGCGAATGAGTTATTAAAATATACTCTGTGGTTAAGCAACTCCAAACACTTATATAGAGGATTATAAGATCGAATAGAATCCCAGACGAATGGAGAACGGCGATAGTTTTACTGATGCACAAGAAGGGAGAAAAAGGAGGTCCAAATAACTATAGAGGCATAGATTTATTAAACTGTACACTGAAATTAACAACAAAAATTATTTCAACAAAAATAAACGCAAGAATACAACTGGAAGAAGAACAGCAAAGATTCAGAAGTGGGCGTTCATGCCCCTATGCCGTATTCACTGTGAGACAGGTAAAAGAAAAATCCATATAATACAACATTCCAGCATACTTGTGCCTGATAGACTTAAAAAAGCTTTCGACAATGTACAAATAGAAGACGTTATTCATTTATTGATATAACAGGAATATCCCATTAGACTGAAACAAAACTATCGAAAAATATATATAAAGATAATAAAGTAGTCGCAAGATTAGCAGAAGGAATGACAGAACCAATCAACTATAAATCTGGAATCAGGCAGGGAGACTCTTTAAGTCCTCTTTGTTTAATATTGTTATGGATAAAATTATAAAGAATGTCAAAAGAACGAAGGGATATAGAATGGGTAACAGAGAGCTTAGAATTATATGTTATACAGATGACACGATAATAACCCAGTAATCACTTACACATCTGAAATAAGGCTTGATGTAACTATAAGACAGAGGATGCTGGAATGCTAAATGAAATGAGAATACTTAGGAGATGTGCAAATAAGACACTGAGAGATAGAGAAAGAAGTGAAGACACATGTAATATAGAAAATATCAACCAGTGGATAAGCGAAAGAAAAATGGAATGGGAACAACTCATAGGAAGAATGGCAAACAACAAAGAAGAGAGAAATCGCCAAATGGAAGAAGATCAATGGGATGTCTAAGAAAGAAATGGAGCGACAATATATATAAGGGAACAAAGAAAACAGGTAATAGTGCCTAGCTATAAGTCGAAAGAGGAAGAAGAAGATATTGGTTATTACATCATGTATAAGAACAGTAATGGACAGTGCGCTAAGGGCCCACAGATTGAATTTCCAAGCGGCTTGAAGTTCTATTAGTAAAATTTATCTGCTGATGAAGCGAAGAATGGCATGACTTAAATCATCGCAAGGTGTTTCCTCTTATGCCATATTTTTTTCAGTTTCTAGAGCAGTACTTCGTTATTACCTACATCAAATGCTTTGAATAAGTCACAAAACACTATTGTAGCTACTAATTGTATTTGATGTGATTTTTAAAAAAAATGCAAAAAGGGCGTTATTGGTACGCTTAGATTTCTTAAGAGGTCTATTCTGTTCTATAAAATCAGTTCATGTTTATTATAGAAAGACTTTAGTTGGAATTTTACAAGTTTTCCCTATTACTTTGGATAAAGACAGCAATAAGGAAATAGGACTAAAACTAGAAAGGTCTTTGGAAACGTCTCCCTTATGTAATTGGATTACTCTTGCCAAATTTAAACCAGACGAAAATATGCCTGCTTCAAATGACTCGTATTTGTAAGTGCCAATAAGGATTATCCAGTAACCTCAAAAAGATTATTAGTGATATTTTGCCTCATGCTGAAACATCATTTTTATGCATGCTTTAAAAAATTTCTCCACTTTCATATGTGTTTGTACATATAAGGAAAAAGAATTATACTTACTTACTCCTTATGCCTTTTTACCTCTTTTTTAGGAGTGTAAAGCAAGTGGAGTTGAGTTATTCCATATTTGTTTTGTCCATATTTCGTTCTGTATCTTTATATCATTCATTACACAGTGCAACACATAAATTGTAAACTAAATTCTGACTTCAGTTTCTGGAAGTGCCCACCCAAACTAACAAAACCCTATTTGGGTTGCACGGCTATATCTCGTAAATTATTGGGAATTTCTCAATGCAATCTTCGGACGAAATGTTCTTCACACCAAAATACACAATTTTTGTGAACATGTCGAGGCCAGATTTTCACTCTTTCGGGTTTTTTTTAGTGCAGAAAGCGCGAAAAAATGCCATTTTTTTCACATTTTCGACCATAACTCACAAACTGTACATATTTTAGCATAACTGTCTTCGACAAAAATATTCTCTGTATAAACACGAGTAACTTTGCTGAACATTGCAATAACCTACAATCGATCCCTATAGTTCTTTTGGCCGTTGTAAGGAATTTCACACCAAAATTTCAGCTTTTTTCAGGTTTTACGTTCAAGAAACTGGTTTTTAGCTCACTTTTGAATGCTTACTAACCATTAGCATCTATGTTTGGAAAAGAAATTGAAAAAAAATTTTTGTTTGTAAACTGCTATGGTACACACACACACACACACACACACACACACACACACACACACACACACACACACACACACACACACACACACACACACACACACACACACACACACACACACACACACACACACACACACACACACACACACACACACACACACACACACACACACAACACACACACACACACACACACGCTGTAATAAATACACACACATTTGAACGGGGAATCGCTTGTGTGTAGTATGGAATTGACGCGCACTGTGCTATAACATGCGCACATGTTAGATATATGGTATTGTACCAATACTAGCACAGTGCGCGTCAATTCCATACTACATACAAGCGATTCCCCGTTCAAATGTGTGTGTATTTATTCCAGCGTGTGTGTGTGTGTGTACCATAGCAGTTTACAAACAAAATTTTTTTTTTATTTCTTTTCCAAAAATAGATGCTAATGGTTAGTAAACATTCAATAGTCAGCTAAAAACTAGTTTCTTGAACGTAAAACCTGAAAAAAAAAAAAAAGCTGAAAATTTGGTGTGAAATTACTTACAACGGCCAAAAGAAATATAAAGATCGATTGTAGGTTATTGCATTGTTCAGCAAAGTTACTCGTGTTTATGCAGAGAACATTTTTGTCGAAGACAGTTGCTAAAAAATGCACGGTTTGTGAGCTATGGTCGAAAATGTGAAAAAATGGCATTTTTTCGGACTTTCTGCACTAAAAACACCCCGAAAGAGTGAAAATCTGGCCTCGACATGTCCACAAAAATTGTGTATTTTAGTGTGAAGAACATTTCGTTTGAAGATTGCATTGAGAAATTCCCGATAATTTACGAGATCCAGCCGTGCAAAATCAAAGATCGAGCAAAAAAATTGACGATGGCAAAATTCGAACTAAACTATCAAAACCCAAATAGGGTTTTGCTAGTTTGGTTGGGCACTTCCAGAAACTGAAGTCAGAATTTAGTTTACATTCGATAACCTCGAAAATGTTGCACAGTGTTATATATGTTTCTTCATTTATTGTTATATCTGGTGTTTGTGGTAATGTAATACTCTGTTCTCTTTTATATAATTGTGTAAGTTATGCTACCTACGTTCCTTTCTTCACGTGTGTATACTCTATTAGTTCTTTCATCTCAGTTCTCTGCCGTCTTATGAATTTCAATATTTGTTTTTGTTGACCATAGAAGTCCGATTCCAATTTTTTTGGGTTGATAAGTATGAGAACACTAAAAAATAAATTAATCCAAACATTAAAATTTTGCTTTTGTACTTTCAAGATTATTTTCTTTAAAAAATATAATAAATTAGTTAACCCAGATAACTAATTAATAAAATGTCATTCGTTGTTCAACAGTATAATTAGGTAAGTATAATTAATGAATTATCCTCTTAATTTTTACGAGTGGCAGTCGACGGATTTCTTTCTACCATCTTCACTATCAACTCCGGCGTACCCCAAGGCTCCATACTGTCTCCTACTCTCTTTCTCTTTTATATTAACGATCTGCTGAAAAAGTCCAAGAATCCAATCTACAGCTTTGCAGATGACAGTAAACTTATCTCTTCATTCACTTTGAACGCTCGGACATCGGCTACTCAGACGAATATCCGCAAACAGCAGGAAGTCATTCAACTTAACAAAGACCTGGAAGAAATTCTATCTTGGGATGACAGTAACCAAGTGGAATTTAACGCTACAAAAACTCCGGCGGAAGTTTTTTCTAAAAAGGTTAACGTTGCTGAACCCGACATAATTATGTCTGGGTACTCCATTCCTCTAACATCGTCACTCAATTTGTTGGGCGTTCATTTGGGAGCAAATATGTCCTGACATGAACATGTTGCAGGCATGGCAAGAAGAGCTTCTCAAAAGTTGGGAATATTATTTCGAACCAGAAAGTTTTACACTCCACAACAACTGTTAATTCTTTACAAAGCTCAAATTCGATCAATTATGGAATACTGCTTCCATGTTTGGGGCTCCGCTTCCAAACATACACTGCATTTGTTGGATTATATTCAGAGAAGAGCTATTCGTCTGATTGGAGACCTGGAACTGACAGAACGGTTGGCGACTTGAGCCTATTCTACAAGTATTTTCATGGAAAGTGTTTGAAGGATGTGGCCCGCTTAATTCCTCCCAGAGCGGTGCATGTTAGAAGTACACGTCCCGCTAATACTTCACATCCGAGGTTCAGTTTGTTACTCCTCGTACAACGCTTTTCAAGCAGTCATTTATATGGAGAACATCATCTCTTTGGAATAATTTGCCCAGAACTGTGTTTCCCACCGAGTACAATTTCCAGCGATTCAAGAACAACGTGAATCGCTTTCTCCGCACACGTGTCGCTCCTGTAGCGCTTTAGGGACTTTCCTGTAGCACATGTGCTAGACCCATAAAAAGAAAATATCCTCTTAATATGAACGAGAAAATTAGTTAATTACGATTGATACATTTTGCATGTTTCTAAAGCTATTTATTCTTGTTTGCCAATACAAGCACATTACGGCAATAAATAAATAAATAATAAATTTATTACCAGCATTAAAACTGTAATTTTATTATAATCATTTATGTAAAAATTCAATTATTTTTACAATTTTAATTTTTTTTGGACTTCTCAAATTAAACGGCTACAAAAACACCAAACCGGAATAATTATAAACAACTTTGTTAAAACCCTAACACTGAAAAATTAGTACAATTGGAATCTATAGTTGTTTGAAAAAACATTAAACATTTTCCCCTTTCTTCATGTCGTAGAACTAACGTTTCATGGTTATGTTGCTGTCCAATTTATAATGGGAAAATAAGAGCATGATGCAGCTCTTAAAATCTAAAAATTACGAAAGTAAAATAACCCCCCGTTTGGATCTCCGAGTGAGATCTAGTTCAGAAGCTTCAACATGTGAGGATTAAAATTTTAATTTAGATTATAGAAACATACAAGCTTTAAACTCGGATATGCATTCAATTCACCAACATTAATAAACCTGGTATACTGGCACTCTGCGAAACTAATTTCAGTTCCTAGATTAACACAGACAATTTTCTCTACACTGAGTATAATTTCTATTCTCGGTTAAGGTAATTTTTCAAACTCTTTCTGTCAAAAGCTTCTTACGCTGCATGTATAGCAAAGTGGGCCTCCCAAAATCTAGGACAATTATTTGGTCCTAAAATGCTTTACAGTGCGCAGCGCCTTTTAATCCTATAGAATTCGACCAACGGTGGAATACTACTCCCATGTTTGGGGCTCTGCGGTCAAACGTAAGATGGAGTTGTTACTTTCTATTTAGAGGAGAGCTATTCGCCTGACCAGGAACCAGGAACTCACTACAAACTTTAATTCCCTCTGATATCCCAAAACGGTTGGTGATTTAAGTCTATCGTATAAGTACTTTCATGAGAAGTGTTCTACAAATGTAGTTTGCATGATACCTGCCAAAGTAGCACATGTATGGAATACATGCCACGCTAATCCATTACATCTGTATGAAGTTCAGCTTATCACTCCTCGTGCAATCTTTTTCATGTCATCATCCCTTCGGAATGATTTGCAGCAATTCGAGATTTACGTGAATCTCTTTTTCCGCACACGGTCGCTCCTGTAGCGCTCCAGGGATGCTCCTGCAGCATCAGTGAGGTGTCCATGGATAAAATATATGTTTTGCAAGGTTTAGATACTAATACTGCACATGTAACATGATAACATTCAATATAACCACACTTATAGTGTTTTCTTTGTTTACCAATGCGTAATTGTATTTTGTATATTTTTTTTATGAGGCTAACACACGTCCCTAAAGCGCTCCAGGAGCGGCACCTGTGCTGCAAAAGCGATTCACGCTGTTCTTCAATCGCTGCAAATCGTACTCGGTGGGAAACAAAGCCCTGGGCAAATCATTTCAAAGGGATGTTGTTCTCCATATAAAAGACTACTTGGGAAGCCTTGTACGCAGAGTAACAAGCTGAACCTCATACGGATACGAAGTATTAGCGCGACGTGTATTTCTAACATGCACCGCTCTGGGAGGAATTAAGCGGGCTACATCCTTTGAACACTTTCCATGTGTAGAACAGACTCAAGCCGCCAACCATTCTTCGATGTTCCAGCGAATCAAGGTCTTCCAGGTCTTTGTTAAGTTGAACGACCTCCTGCTGTCTGCGATATTCGCCTGAGTAGCTGATGTCCGAGCGTTCAAAGTGAATGAAAAGATAAGCGTATTGTCATCTGCAAAGCTGTACGTTGGATTTCCGGTCTTTTCCAGTAGATCGTTAATGTAAATGAGAAAGAGAGTAGGAGACAGTATGGAGCCTTAGGGCACACCGGCGTTGATAGTGAAGGTGTTAGAAAAAAATCCGTCGACCGCCACTCGTAAAGAACGCTCTCTGAGGAAACATGAGAGCTAAAAACAGAACTTTTCAGATATACCATAAGAGCGTAGCTTAGCCAACAGTCCATCGTGCCAAACACGGTCGAATGCCTTGGATATGTCGAGAGCAACCGCTCGAGATTCCCCATAGTGTTCAATTGCGTTGTTCCAAACATGTGTTACGTAAGTCAGAAGATCTCCTGTTGATCTATGTTTACGAAAGCCATATTGGTGATCGCTAATAATGTTGATTCCTTCAAGATATTTTGGAAGATGCTGATTGATAACCTTTTCCATGACTTTTGATATTATTGAAAGCAGTGCGACTGGTCGGTAGTTATTTGGCAAGGTTTTCTTGCCTTTTTTAGGTATCGGCTGAACTGTGGCACATACAATTACACAGTTTTCCAAACTACATTAGCTTTTTTTTACTTCACTTACTCACACAATAATTAAAATTATGAACATACAATATTTCCGAAAACAATTTATCATTTCACTTGGACAAACTAGCTAATTGCAATACAAATATATTTTTGGCAGGGTTTAGATACTAATACTGCCAATGTGACATGATAACATCCAATTCAACAACATTTATACCACAGTAAACCCAATACAGAAGTGAGCTTCAACTTGGTGTCGAGATTTTAACGGCGCGTGCGTCGACTGGTCGCTCTTTCAAAATGGCCACTCAATGTTCAATCTGATCTCGGAATGTGTCTTTTGAAATGTATTGTCGACCGTTTCTTGATGTAACTACAGTTTGTATAAATTTAAAGGCAGAAGGTAGAAAAAGTTTGTATAAAAAGAAAATTTGTAAGTGAAGAGAATTGATAATATTGGCAAACAATTTATATAATCATGGGGAAAGGTGGTTGCCGTAGACAATTGTAAAAATAATTCAAAAAGTACTCCCGGAGTGAGTTTCTTCTTCTTCCCCAAAAATGTTGAAAGGTAAATGATTTAATTAAAGAATATCAATTGCCTAAGAAATCGTACGCGGAAAAATTGGAGAATTCTGGGAAGCTATTTCTTTTATGACTTTTTTTCGTTGCAGAGCAAAGATTTGGCTTGCAGCAACCAAACGCCTCATCAATTGTTCAGTTGAAAATTTGTGGAAAAATCATAAAATATACGCCTCACATTTTCCTCAGAAAATATTAAAAAAATGATTTGAAAAATCGTTTATTTGACCATCGCGTATCCACACGTTAATATGGGAACAGATGAAGAATACTCCGTATATGAACGGATGATAACACAGGTAAAGATCCCTATGAGTCTGATTTTATTGTAGTTACAATGAGGCCCAATCAGGCCCAGAAACATTCAATTTGTATTCGGACAAAAAATTACTTGCTGAATTCAAATATGTATTAAATAATTTGGGTTCTAGTTTCCACTTTTGGGCCTTATAGAGTCCCAACAAAGCGTTAGGCCCAAAATCTGATATGCTTCAATTCAATTCCATGGAGAAAATGCTAAAACTTTTGTCTGCGACATTTTTTCTGAAAATTCCTTCCTGTCAAATTTTTCACTTGTATTCATCTCTTTTCTAAAAAAATGCTCTTTTTCATATTACTCATTAACTTGACATTTTATTAAATTAAAAATTTACAAACGTTTGTATAATATCTATGATTTTGAACGATAAAACTTTGCACACTAACATTATTTATATTTAAAATCTCCCGCTGGTTCCCTTTTTAACATGGCAGACTGCCACGTGGGCTCTTAAAAACTGAGACCTGATTTTCCTGTACGGATACCCCCAGTTTCGCCACTGAATTGAATTGTATTTCGTTTAATAACACAATTTTTCCAAATTACAATTAGTATTTTTATTTCACTTAGCCATACAATAATTACAATTATGTATACGTATTATTTTCATACACAAATTATCATTTTACTCGGGCAAACTAGCTAATTGCAATGCAAATATTATATATAAAACAAGTGATTACTAAAATAATTAATTATGTAATAATATATAAGAAATACCATATGCTTTTTTTACCCAGTAACCTTATCTGTGCTGTTTTTTTACCCAGTGACCTTATGTGTGTTTTTGATTTTACAATATATCCACGCCCGCCAAAAAATTTAAATTCTAATAAAATATCCAATTCGATTCCAATAATCTAACAAAAAGCTCAGCATATAAATCCTATTACACATCGAAACAGATCAAACGCGTCCCTTCATGGATTTTACTTGATATTCATGAAAGGACCGATTTCGAAAGGTCTACTGCTAGCAATCATGCAGGATGGACCCTTTACGATACCAAGTATGGCACCTGAAGGATTATCTGTCTGTCTTGTATTTCTTATCTATAAGAGTATTCCCTAGACTGCAGTAAGACGTCTGAGTAATTCCATGTAGGTTATACGTAATCTGAATTTGTTTAATATATTAGGGTGTTATAAATTTTACTATAACCAAAATATATTGGAAAAGGTTCAATAAAATGCAAGATTTGAATTTAGCCGTCAAACTTATTTCGTACTTTTGCCTCGTTTTTTTCCAATTCTTAAAACAGGCTTGAATATTGTTTCATAAAACCACTCTAGGGTTTGCGGCGAAATATCTTCTGTAGGATCCATCGACAGCAAACAAGAGAATCATCCAATGATAGGTCAGGTGAACATGCGATTTACGGTACCATTCTTCATCATCGCTCCTGATGAAGCTAACATGGTTAGCGAAACGCGCGTCGAGTGCAAAAATAAAGTGTTTGGTGTAGTGGTGATATATACTGAGTAGTACCATTCTTGTTAAATTTTGAGCCAAGACCATCGCAACAAAATGATGAATCATGATGAAAAATCCACGAGTTATCTTGATATAAACCAAGCAAGAGGCACGAATATCATTCTCTGTTTATAGTTTGGAATTCGTCATGTACAACACCACATGAACCAAAGACAACATTATCTTGAACTTTGACTAACGTTGACGTAGTATTCTCTATCTTTCTTAACTTTTCAGATACTTTTTAAATGAATATTAAGATGTAGAAGTGCAGTTATATTTTAATATGCCTTTTAATAACAATTTACTCTCAAAAAAAAAACATCTCCTCGATCATTTGATTGATGTTATTTTCGGAAAATATTCAATATTTTCGAGACAATTCTAGAAACAACTTGCTATAAGCTCAAATATCCTTTAGTTGTTTGACACGTTCCAAATGATATTAGAATGTATCCAATAATGCCGCTGATCGTTAAAAGCTGTTAATTAATTAAATACCAAATCCAGGAATCACTTGAAGTGGATGCCCTAACTGGACAGTTTCATCTTTAACGCAATCCCTGCCCCCTTGAATACCTTGTACCACTAGAAAACTGATTGCCATCGTTCTCGCAGCAGCAATTTTGTTGCAAAAACATAACTCAATTTAGATTCTTTGCTTAGGTACAGTGAGCATTTTGGAAAATCACAAGAATAGAAATTCTTTACTCATAAAATAAGTGTTTAGTTACAGACAATGACATACCCATTACTATTACCAGGTGTACAAGTATGAAATGCGGATTTCAGACAACAGATGGTGCACCAACGCAGTTTGTGCTATAAAGATTTGACACTGCGCCATTTTGTTGTGTCATCAACAAGTGTCAGACGCTCATGAGTGATAAATTGGAAAAGTGTGTGCATAGTGTCGTGTTGTTGTGTTCAATATGTCGAAATTTATACCGAACAAAGAGCATTCGCGGACAGCATTAATTTTTTGTTTTCATTTGAAGAAAACTGCTGTTGAATCATACCGATTACTTCGAGAAACTTATGGTGAACATGCTTCATCGCAAGATACGTGTGAACGATGGTTTCGGCGTTTCAAAAATGGTGACTTAGATGTTGCAGCCAAGGAACATGGAAAACCGCCAAAAAAATATGAAGATGTGGAATTGCGAGCATTGTTGGACGAAAATGATTCACAAACACAAAAAACAACTTGCCGAGCAATTGGGCGTTAGTCAACAAGCTGTTTCCAATCGCCTACGAGAGATGGGAAAGATTCCGAAGACCGGTAGATGAGTACCACATGAGGGGAATGACAGGCAAATTGAAATGCGCAAAAACACGTGTGACATTTTGCTCGCTCGGTACAAAAGGAAGTCGTTTTTGCATCGTATAGTTACAGGGGCTGAAATGTAGATTTATTTTGAGAATCCCAAGCGCAAAAAATCATGGGTAGACCCAGGCGCATCATCCACATCGACCGCAAGACCGAATCGCTTTGGCAGAAAGACGATGCTCTGTGTTTGGTGAGACCAGAGGGGCGTGGTCTATTATGAGCTGTTAGAACCTGGGGGAAACGTTTAATACTAAATGTTACCAACAACAATTGACCGATTTGAACCGTTCGCTGCTTGAAAAAAGCCCAGAATACCAAAAGAGGCAACAAAGTCATTTTTTCTTCATGACAATGCTCCATCACATACGGCAAAACCAGTTCGCGACACGTTGGAAGTACTCAGCTGAAAAGTTCTACCCCATGTGGCTTACTCAGCAAACTTGACTCCTTCCAATTACCACTTGTTTGCATCGATGACGCACTTGCTGAGCAGCGCTTTGGTTCATACGAAGATGTGAAAAAATGGCTCGATGAATGGTTCGCAGCAAAAGGGGAAGATTTTTACTGGCGTGGTATTCACAAATTGCCGAAAGATGGGAAAAATGTAAAACAAGCGATGGAGCATACTTTGAATAAAGCACTTTTTATCATTCTTCCGAATTTAACATGTTATTTTAGAAAAAAAATCCGCATTTCATACTTGTACACCTGGCAGATGCTGGCGACAATAGTAGTAATCTGTGAATTAATGTAAGAAGACAGTCAATAAATAAATCATTTCCTATACTTTTTAATCGCAGTATGGTTAGTTTACAAGTGTATCAATATAATTTCTCTATTTACACAATTTTCACAATTACAATCACATTTTTGATTTCAAAGTTTTGTCACATAATTATTAAATATATGTTAAACGTATTATTTCCTTGAGAGAGACGTTAATATATGTAGTCATGGTTATAATGCGTATTAGCGTAGCAGATGCTTTATATTACACACAGTGACCTGTCCTTTGACATATGTTTTAAATATTAAAAGTAAGTATGATAAAAATCTCACGTCTTTGAACATCATCCTTTATAATAATACAATTACAAACCAAGAAAAACTATTCAAAATAATAAAATTTCGACTAGACTTGCTCGATAATATGCAAACTAATTTAAACTCATCATTAATTACGGTCTATTATTTCAACCTAATTTACGTAACCTAAATAACTTAATTTCAATTTAATAGAATAAAAATAATTACCTACTCTGTCCTACAAACTCTAAAGTGGCCTTTTCCGAAAATGTACAACATCGGACCCACGACAGGGTTTTAAATATGCCTCTATATTTAATTAAACCAGGCTTTTATTGGCGCCGAAAATTACGTGTAAAACTAAACCTTGTAGAATTTAATGGCATTTAAAGGAATTTTCACTGACATAACTTGAAGCTTTACCTTTCATCGGACCACAAAACAATAAAAGGAAATAGTAATCCTTTGCCGAATTGAAAATAGGGATGTTATGATACGCGAAGAGTATCGATATTACTTAAGCAGTGTTGATTCAAAAGGACATAAATAAAGACGTAAAAAATTTATCCGCTTGACATAATTTTTTAATGTCTTTTTAATGGGTAGAGTGCAAGTGCTGCAAGGAAATCAGTAACTCGCAGCAGGAATAGCACATCTGCCGAAATAGCATTTAATTAGCTTTTGAATGGCAGTAAGTTGTACTAGGTCAAAAAAAACAGTCTTGGACGCATTCCAAACTTTGATAAGAGCAATACTAGTTGGTAGTCACTTAGTGCATATTCTAAATAGTCGCTACTCTACAGAAAGTAAGCAATCCTTTTCTGTAGAATAAATTTGACAGCAAATTGGTGGTAATTCACTGGCACATTTTAAGTATGACGACAGGGATTTTATTATAGCTAGAGCCGTTCGTAGGATCATTAAGATGTGTTTTATGATATGCTGTCTGAAATCAATACCAGACATTTTTAACCACAGATTGGGAATAGTAGTTGGTGTCTTTCCAAAAAAAGTTACAGTGGTTTAGCTAGCAACTTTAAAATTTCAACAAATGTTCTTGCAATAATGTTGTCTGGCCAGGCAAGTGGTGGTCTAATTAGTTTAATGTAATTAAATTATTTTCCTGAACATACGTCGTCTTGGTTTGGTTTGCATCTGTTTCGAGTATTCACACAAGATATTACGATTTGTGGAGTTCAGGTTAACATCTTCGTTAGGAGCAAGGTTTACCGCTAGAAGTGGATTTCTCTAAAAAAAAAATGCTTTCATGTCATCCAAGATGATATTAGCAGCCTCGTAAGCACAGTCAGATAGATCATCAGAACTAACACAAAAACTTAACTAAAGGAAAGTTCGTGTTTTCGCTGTACTTTTACACAGTAAGCTTCTGGGTCAGTAATGGGCGGAACATACAAATATTAACAAGAGTCTATGGTATGAAGAACCCAGTAGCAGATTTACGTTGTATAATTTTCTGTTTTGATGTTGTAGAAAAGAACGAGACTAGCTGATGTCGATATTTGATATGATAACATTAGTGATTACGAAAAAATTATTTTACCTGGGAATATTTTTCAGTTTCTTTCTTGGTTTATGTAATTAGTGAGAAGTAGCATTTTACTGAAAAATTATCAAGCTACTTATCACAGTACTTAAACTTACCATAATACTACACATGGGCCATGTTGAATAATTACGGAAGAAACTATTATCCTGGATCCCATTTTAAATGCCAATACATCAGTAAACATTAATACTCGTAATACCAACATGTCCTCAATCTTACTAAAGATTTTATGTTGCATTTCATTTTATATTGTTATTCGATAATATCATTGACACTAAGTAGGGTTAATAAAAGATCTAAATAATTATAATACAAAATATCAATTGTCGGTGAATAAAACATCGATTTTTCGAAAAATCGATCTATCTTACTCATCCATAATACAATCTTTCGACAAAATTTCATTTGACTTTTATGGGTGTTGAAACACGAAGTTTAAAAGAAGAACAATGCCTGACAATAGGAAAGCTTTTTTCAATTGCTGGTGTAAAGATTTATGCGGCTTATATAACTTATATTATTGTGAGGAGCATAAAGAATTTTGTGGTCAGAACAGTAATCTTATAGATCGTGGAAAATAAATGGCAAATACTTTTTTATTAACAAAATATTTCTGAAATTGAAAGCAAAAGTTCGTTTGTTGTTGTTATTGTTTATAAATTTGAAGGTTAGTTTACACAGGATCGAAAGAAAAAGTTTTTTACTTGGTTTCCTGTCATCAGACAACAAGAAATAATATTAAAACATAATAAGAGGCATCTCAACTATGCCTGTGGGCCAAAAAGTTTTTTAGTAACCGCAGGATAAGGGTCAGATACCAAGAATTCCAACTTTCAATATATTTCCTCTTTAAGAAAATCTTATCCCCATAGAAATTATAACTGTTTTGGTATATATACCCTTAACTTTTACTCCTAATCTTTAAATAATAAAATAAATAAATAAATGTATCAAAATATTTTTTGTTGTTTTTTACATATATATATATATATATATATATATATATATTATATATATATATATATATATATATATATATATATATATATATATATATATATATATATATATATACATATATATAATATATATAATAATATATATATATATATATATATATATATATATATATATATATATATATATATATATATATATATACATATATATATATATATATATATATATATATATATATATATATATATATATATATATATATATATATATATATTATATATATTATACATATATATACATATATATATATATATATATATATATATATATATATATATATATATATATATATATATATATATATATGTATATATGTAAATATGCATTTCTTCAAGTTTCAATCACTAGGGATGAGCTATATTAAATTTTACCTATAGTATCGATGTATTTATAATTATCGATATACTGGTAACTATCAATAGTTATCGATATGTTGATAACTGTACATATCGATAACTATCGATATATTGATACATATCCACTATAATTATTATTTAAAAATTTAATACGAAGGCGAGAAAGACTTTCAGAGAAGAAACCTTTACTTCTAAACAAAATTTTATCACTTTCTAAAATTGATGACCAAAGATAAAAGTAAGTGATACCTATCGATATATCGACAAATGCCGATGTATTGATGATGATCGATAGATCGGTAACTATTGATTTATCGATAATTATCGTTATATCGGTAACTTTCGATATATGGATAATTATCGTTATATCGGTAACTTTCGATATGTGGATTTTTATAGATATTACTAACTGTCAATGGTTATCGATATATCGATAGTTAGTAGTACTAGACGAGAAAAATGGTTTCAAGCAAAGAACATTTAAGGTTATCAAAATCTATACTAAATATTTTAATTCATAGGGCCAAACCTACTAGTGAAAATATGAGACTCACAACTGGCAGCAACAAGATGTTCCCCTCACTATAGAGTGAATATAAATATCTGGGCAACATTATCACAGAGAATTTGGATACTGAAACTAAGATTAATCTTTGCACTGAATAAGCAAGAGAGGCTTTCAGGAAGATTTTTTCTTTTTTCTGCAATCAGAGCCTAAATTTGTATTAAGGCAGAGGTTGGTGGGGGGGAGGTTACATTTTATCAGTGCTATTGTATGGTGCTGACTGAGACGATGTGTATTCCTGAAATGTACCACTTTGGGCGGAATTAAGCTCGCTACATCCATCAAACATTTTTCATGAAAAAACTTTTGAGTAAACTGAAGTTCCCAACTGTTCTTCGATATTCTAAGGAATCAAGGTTGCTGGTTCTGGGTCTCCAATCAGACGAACAGTTCTATTTTGAATCGAATCCAACAAATGCAGTATATTTTTGGAAGGAACATTCCATCACTGGTTGAATTTAAGCTTTGTGTAGAATTAAAAGTTTTACGTGAAGTGTATAGCTTTCTAGTTTGAAATAATATTTCCAGCTTTTGACAAGCTCTCTATGCATGCAACATGTTCATGATAACTTATATTTGCTTCCAAGTTAACACCCAGCAAATTGGGTGACGATACTAGAGGACAGGCCAACAATCCGTTATGCTAAACGCGGTCGAATGCCTTGAATATGTCAACCGCTCGTGATTCTCCTAGATGTTAAATTGGGTTTTTCCAAAGGTATGGTACATTTGTTAGAGTTCTGCTGTTGAACTTTGCTTATGAATGTCAAGTTGATGGTCGCTAACATTATTGACTCCTAGATATTTTAGAAGATGCTGATGCTGCCTTTTCCATAACTGTCGCTAGTATTAAAAACAGTGAGACTGGTCGGTAGTTGTTTGGCAAGACCATATTGCTTTTTTTAAGTATTTGCTAAACAGTAGTGCATTTCCAGCAGGAAGAAACGTTAACTTCTTAAACACAGGAAATGTTGATATACTCTACATTTCTGAAAGTACTATGGGCCATCCGCATAGCTAATCAAGAAGTCGTCTGGAGAGTCAATCATCATCATCATCATCATCATGAACAGCTTATACTGTCCACTGCTGGGCGAAAGCCTCAAGTCTTGCCACCTTTTCCTGTTCTGGTTCATTTGTACCCAATGTTCAGCTACTGTTTTCAAATCATCAGTCCACCGAGTTGGTGGTATATCTCTACTCCGATAGGCTTCGGATCTTGGTCGCCATTCTATAATTCTGTTTGTCCATCGTCCCTGCTTAAACCTAGCAACAAGCTCGGCCCAGTTCCATTTCAGGTGTAAAATGAATTAGACTGCATCTTGTACCCCTGTTCTTTTCCCGATAATGTGATTTGGGATGTGATTTCTAAGAGTAATGCCTAACATTAACCTCTTCATCTTTCGTTGCATGACATGTATTTTATTGATGTTTTTTTCGTCATTGTGAGATTATCGGCCCCGTAGGTAAGAACGGGGAGTATGCGTCTGTCAAACACTTTTCTTTTTAAACCGGTAAGAAAGTTAGATTTGAATACATAGGTCAGATGGCCAGCCCAGAAGAGATCTATTCTCCGCTGAATTTCATGTGTTTGGTTACGTTGTTCTATGCTGATTTCATGTCCCAGGTATTTATATTGTTACACTTGCTCGATCTCTACGTTATTCAGTTTTATAACGTCGATTAAGAGAAGATTTGTTATAAACTGGGTCTTAGATAGATTGATTTTTAGACAAACCTTTTATGAAGCTTCCTGAAACATATAGCATAGTTTGTGCTTCTTGTATTTTGTCTGTAATTAAGACAATTTCGTCGGCGACACAAAGGTGATTTAACTTTTCACCGTCAATATTAAGTCACATTCTTTCTCAGTTTATTGATTTTAGAGTACTTTCTAGGAGTGTTACGGAAACCTTGGGAGAAAGCGTATCATCCTGCCACACTCCCCTTTCGATTCGAAATTTGCTGGTGGATTGGTTAGCTTGTGTTTTGACATGAGCAGTGGCATTTTCTTATATGTATTTAATTACATTAGAATATCGATGATCAATACGACCCTCAGCAAGCGCTTCCAAAAGTCTCTACTGATTTACAGAATCAAAAGCCTTTTCGAAGTTTACAAATATGAGAACAAGAGGCTTATTATATTCTATACATTTTTCAGTAAGGATTTTAACTGTAAGCAGATGGTCGTTTGTTCCATACCCCGAGTGGACACCTGCCTGTTCTTTTTTGTTTTGTTTGTTTGTTTCTGTTGGGCAGGGCGCATCGACAGTTAAGATCATTTAGCGCCCACTAGAGTTAGTTTGGTATAAATAGATTAGACTATGAAGTTGAATTCTTTTAAGTAATTGGTTATGTTTTCTTTAAGTGGGACAAAAGATTTTATGAGGATGGTGATGTTGGATGGGATACCGTGGGTGTCTCTCAAGTTTTGATGTTGAATGGATTCGATTAGATGTAACACTGATAAGGGGGAGTCACATTTAGGACAGAGTGGAGGGGGATCTCTCTTAAATAGATGTACATGCGTGGAGTAGGTGTGTCCCAATGCCAGTCTTCTCATTATTACATTATGTCTTCGGTTCAATTCTGTGGAGTTAAGGGGAGAAAATACATTGGTTTTGATGGACCATAATTTGTTGTTGGGATCTTCAAAGTCCCATTTGAGTTGGAAGAGAGAGCTGTGTAGGTGTTTTATGAAGATGTTAAAATCAGAGTAGTGATTCTCTCCCATGTTCATACTGCCCCTTTCTATGGCAAGTTTAGCAAGATAATCCGCTCTGTCGTTATGAGGGTTGCCTATGTTTATGCCTGTTCTTTTGAAAGGAAAAACTCCAATTTATTTGCTAGACGTTTGGTAAGTATTTTCGTGAATAACTTGTATACATGGCTCAGGAGGCGAATGGGTCGATAGTTTGTAAGATCTGAGGTATCTACTTTTTTATGCATGATGACGATAATTGCATTATTCCATTGTGATGTAGTTATTCCTTCCAGAAGGCATTTATTGAATAACATTTTAAGAGATTTAATAATTTTTTGTCCTCCTTGCTTAATTGCCTCTACTACAATATTGTCTTCACCCGGAGCTTTGTTATTTTTCATGTCCTTTAAGGCTGATGTGATTTCTTCTTCTGCGATGTCTGGGATATCCTCCGACCCTTGATTTAGGACTTTTGGTATGTTGATTTATATTCTATTATCTTGTAAGGTATATAATTGTTGGTAAAATAATTCGATGATCTGTAAAATATCTCTTTTTTTGTTATTACATTACCATGCATGTCCTTTATCTTGTATATGTCCTTCCTTCCCATTATGTTCTTACTTCTCAAAACTTTTAAGCTTTTATTCTGTCCTACAACGTTTTTAATTTCCTCTGCATTTTTGTCTTTTGTATTTTCTAATTTTTCTCAGTATCTCTCTATTTATGGATCTGTATTCAACTGTAGTCTTATCTACCATTTCTCTCCTTTGCTTCATTAGCAATTTTACTCATTGATTTAATTTCTGTTCTTTTTGTTGTTTTATCAATGTCACTATTTTTGATGTTTTCAAATATGTCATCAACTGCTCTATTTTCATAGTATTCCAAGGAGCTTGCGATCTCTTCTATAAGAATCTACATCCTCCGGGGTTGTCCATTTCTTATGGTTTCTTTTGAGAATCATGTTGTTTCTTTCCTGCTTAATGTTAATAAACACTTTTTCTCTCACAATGCGATGGACACTCCCAACTGAACATCTATTTAGAACACTTACGTCTTGGATAATGTCTTTTCTGTTGCTGATTATGAAATCTACTGCATTTTTGTTTTACCATCTGGACTAGAACATGTCCATTTCCAGTTTTTGTTCTTTTTGAAGAAGGTGTTCGTTACATATAAAATATTTTGATGAAAAGAGTCTATTTGTGTCCTCCTCTTTTCGTTTGGATCTACTAGCCAATACCAATCGCTAATTACTTATCAAAATTTAGTGTCAGAAAATCGGATATCTCGGACACATTTTGAGACGAGCGAAGTATCATCTGCCTTAACTAAAAACGAGGATGGCTTAAGAAAAAGGCAGATAGAGAGAAATATCAGAGATTGGACTAGCATGCGCAACGCAGGACGGCTTTCGAAAGTTGAGACAACAGAGCTATACAGTAGTAGCTCAGAAAAATTATTGCTGAACATGCTCGCTACCACAATTATATAGTAACACTGGATAATTTAAGGTTAATTAACGGATATTGAATAGGAAATTATTAGACGTAGGCTAAACTATCCCTTACAGTCCTTTATACTGGCTATCTGAAGGGAACTAAGTCGATATCTGTGATTGGCCACCTGTGTTCACTATAGTGCTGTAAGAAAAGCATTTGAAATTCCACAATCTGGATACAGCAATATTTTGATTTTATCCTCTTTGAGGTATCACCAGGAGTATTGTCCTGAGTTTTGAACTTTTGTATATAAACAACAGAGCACAAGCTTATCGAGGTTCAAAACTCAGGATAACTATGCCTGTCTCATCATTATTTTGACCCTTTTTTTTAAAGTACATTTGTTATAGAAGTACTCTTTAAATAGCATTAACAATTGAGGAAAAGATCAAATCTGTTTCCTTGAATGTATAATCGAATACAGCTGCTAAAATTATATTTTACAATTTATTTCTCAATGTAAAGAGAAGATATTCAAAATTATGCAAACATTATTAAATATTATATACTAATATGGTAAAACTTGAACCTTCAAAGTATCTTCGAGGCAGTAAACTTTGAAGGGATTACGTTACACAGCGTTGAATTTCTAACGCGTCATTTTAACTTAAGAAAATGGAAACTTGCCTCTAATAAGGGTTATTATTTTCCTTAAATAATGTGGCTTTGTTGCCTCTAAAGGATACATGCCAAGGGAACGGTGTATGGGTAACTTAAGTACTAAGTGGCCGTTTTATTTGATGTATGAGATGATAGAGGATTCTATGAAAGCGCGTTGTCTAACCGTAAACACTTTAAAAAATTCATATTATTTATATTTTTGTTACAAAAATTTAGGAGAGTACTTAAAAAATTTGCGTAAAGAAGAAAAATTTATCAAATTGATTTTAAAATATAATTTTCTATCTAATACAAAGTTATATTTTATATGGCAAAGGAACGGGAAGACACACACACAAATTAGGTTTTCTGCGGTTTGATGGTGCCCATTTTATAACTCTTTTAGGCGGTTAGTTTCCTCCAGTCTCTGTACATTACTATAACCTCGTAATGGCTTTGTTTCATTATCTATTACCAAAGAAGTATCCACTCCCATTCATTGTCGCACATTTCTATTTCATATTATTTTTCTTTTATATATTCCCAGAGATCGTCTAAACATTCCATTTCCTTAGTTTGGTTGTTCTCTTTTATTCTCCGTGTTTGAGCACCATAAACCAGAATAGTTCTAATAAGTGTTTCGTAGATATTACATTTTTGTTTCTTTCCAATCACAGAGCTTCAGAATATTCCACTCAGAAAATTAATTGTTTTTCTTGCGTGTGTATGCGTTCACTAACTTCCCTGTCATCTGTTTCAGTTGTATTGTAGTGTAAAGAGGGACAATTAATGTAAATTGTAATTGTTTCTTCTGCCTTTATGGATAGGTACACAATAAAAAATTGATAAATGTTATTGGCTTTTCCAAAATATTGCCTGTTTTAATTGTGAAATCAATTAAAATCAAATTAGTTCTTAAAATGTTTGTTTTGAATCTTAAACTCAAATACAGGTATATACTGTTAACTTCGTAAAAATTAATGTCGATAATTGTAAATACGACACATCAAGTTACTGATTGTCGGTTTTTAAGCACCAATGAAGAGGTGAATGAATGATTGAGTTCTTTTTTTTATATTGGTTCGTTTTGGAGTTAAGAACCAAAGGTTTTCCAGAGAGTTAGCTGGACGTTTAATCTGTAGGGTTCAATTACCACTGGATACTTAGTTACATTTTGTTTTCCACCAAACGCTTGTGACACAAGTGCGTTGAGGAAAGAAACAACATTGGCAGGAAAAAATTTAGAACTCTATTCATAGTTGTTTCCTTATTTCGTCTTCTACATTTGATTCCCGTTAACCAACGACTTAAGGTCTAGGAGAGAGCTATCAACCACTTGAACAAGCGGGATTTAGACGGGGATACAGCACTTTGAACCATCTTCAAACAATTACTAGTGGAAAAAAGCAAATAAATATAAGGTCACCTTGTGGATAGCAATGGTTGACTACGAAAAGGCATTTGATTCAGTAGAGATATGGGTAGTCTTTACCTCCTTAAGCAACATCAGAGTAGATGAAAGATATACTTTTCTTGAATACATATATAAAAATGTCACATCACAAATAATGCTTGAAGAAAAAACAAATAAAATCAAAATTAAGAGAGGAATGAGACAAGGCTACTCGATATCCACAAAGCTGTTTACTTTGACTCTAGAAGACATGTTCAAATCGTTAAAGTGGGAAAATAAAGGAATACTAATTGACGGTGAACGATTAAATTACTTAAGGTTCGCAGATGATATCACTCTGATCGCCAACACAAAAGAAGAATTACAAGAAATGCTGATGGAATTAAATAACAAGTCTCGAGAAATAGGTCTAAAAATAAACTTCACCAAAATCAAATATTTGAACAACAAAAGTGAAGATAACAGCCAGGAACTATTAATAGAAGGTGAAAGAATAGGAAAGTTACAAACATTCATATATTTAGGACATAAAGTCGAAATATCAAATTATAATTTAAAGGCTGACAATCTACATTTAAAATGGACATCCCAAATACAATAAAAGCCAGAGTCTTCGATCAACATGTATAATAAATAAACTCCAGGTCACCCAAAGAGCAATGAAGAGGAGAATGAGATACAAAGAAGCTCAAAAGTGACAGATTTAATACGACGAATATGTATATTAAGACAGAATGATAACATATGGACACGCCATATAGTTGAATGGAGGCCTAGAGAACACAAAAGATGCAGAGGTAGACCACAGACAAGTTGGACGGACGACATAAAAAAATTAGCAGGACACGATTGGATGCCAAAAGCAAACAACAAAGCTCACTGGAAACAACTTAGGGAGGCTTACATCAAACTATGCGTGGAATAAGCTAATGATGATGATAATCATACATATACTATATATATATATATATATATATATATATATATATATATATATATATATATATATATATATATATATATATATATATATATATATATATATATATATATATATATATATATATATATATATATATATATATATATATATATATATATATATATATATATATATATATATATATATATATATATATATATATATAGATACATATGTATACACATATAGTGTGTCCCAAAGTAAAAAGGTCTTTTCTCAAAATATTAGCTATTAGTGGTGCCACCTATTGGATATAGTATGAGCTGGAATGGTACATCTTTGACTGACATTTTCTCTAATTTTCATGACAATTGGATGAATAAAAGCTGATATATTGTGCCTAAAGTTACAGCATGTTTTAGTTATCAGTCGAAAAATGAACTTCGAACAAAGAGCGAATATTGGGTTTATCGTAAAACTTGACCGACACCTCTAATTGATGAAACATGTTTACGGTAATGATTGTTTGTCTCATAACAGAGTGCATAAGTAGTATAAACCTTTTGAAGAAGGTCGTAAGGACCGAAAGACGATAAATATGTTAGTCAACCAAAATTCATGATAACCGAATAAAACCTCGAAATTATCCGTGAATATTCATCGAAAAAGAGCTGAAATCTTTGTAATGATATATGAAAATGGAATTATATTTGTTCAGAGCTTCAATCTATCACATTTTGACTAAGCATTTGGCGCTTAGAAAGATTTGGGTACGGTTTGCAACACACAAATTGACTGATGACCAAAAATTGCGTCGAATTGCACGTACAGATGATATAAAAATCAAAAAAAAGGCAAAAACTTCAATTATTCCATTGTAACTGGCAATGAGACGTAATATTTTCAATCTTCTTCTTAGTGTGCCTTATCTTTTAAGGATGTTGGCGATCACATTTGCTCAAACTGATTTTATCTATTGCCGCTCTAAACAGTTCAGTAGATGTCATGTTTGTCCACTGTCGTAAGTTTTTCAAACAGGAGTTGCAGCACCTGGTGCTTTTAATATGCTCCAAAAACCAAACGCCAAAACTCTGGTCAAAGCACTCAAGCGAAGAAAATCCGAAAAGGAAATCGAAATCGAAATTAAAAACAATTTTAATGTCTTTTTACGGTTCAGAGGTTAAAGTATACATAAAATTTATTCCACTGGGAAAAAAAAACGGTTAATGCTGAGAACTACCTAGGTATTACGAACCGTTTATTGTCGCATATTCATTGTGTACTGTAACAATATCTTAAAAGTGGAAGTCGCAGATTGTTACTAATTTTTTCACCAAAAACGGCATTTTAACCACCAACCATTCAACTATCTATTCCCCAAATTACATTTATCGTGAAAGAAAAGCATTATGCAGATATTGAAGACATCCCAGCGTCGTCGACCAGGATAATAAAGGACATCTCCAAAGAGGAGCTAAAAAACTTATTTCATATGCTTATAGATCATGCAAAACGCTGTATCAAGTCCGAAGGGGACCATTTTGAACATAATAAATGATTTTTTTCAAAATATTAGATTTTTGTTTTTTTTTTTTTAATCCTGTTTACTTTGAGATATTCTGTATATCATCATTCATCAACTATCCTCATCAATTGCAGGATTCTAAGAACTTCCACTAATCTCTGTTCTGAGCGGTGTTAACCCTGCCCCTCGTTTGATGCCATCGCTCCGTCTTGTTGGTGGTCTACCTCTGTTCCTTTTGTTTTTTCTGGGTCTCCATTCTATTAGTCTCCTACACCATCAGTAACCATCATTTCGGGCTATATGGCCTACACATCTCCATTTAAATTGCGTAATTTTTTGGATAATATCTGTTACTTTTGTTCGTTGTCTTATAGATATGTTTGTTATTCTATCCTTCCTTGTGATACCCAACATACCTCTTAGCTCTTTCCATTGCTCGTTGCGATACTCTCAGTTCGTTTGCTGACTGTTTTCTTATTGTGTGTGTCTCGGCGCCATATATGATTACCAGCAAAACGCATTTTTCATAAACTTTCTTTTTTAAGCACATTGGCAAATTACCTTGCAGCGTATCTCTCAGCTTCCCAAAAGTTGTCCATCCCAAACCCACACGACTGTGTACCTCACGAGTTTGGTTATCTTTGCCAATTTGTAATTCATGACCCAAATACTTGTAATTTTGGACATGCTCAACCTCGCTTTCGTTAAATTTTATACTACTGTTCGTAACTAGATTAGTCATAAACTTGGTTTTCTGAAATTTAATATTTAGACCAACATTTGCTGATGTTATTTGAAATTCGGTAAGCATTTGTTGGACATTACCTAGATTGTCGGATATTATGACAATATCAGCAGCAAAGCGCAGGTGATTTAGATATTAGCCGTCGATGTTTATGCCTTTTTCATCCCAATTAAGTTTCTTAAAAGCATATTCTAATACTCGATATTTACTTGTGGATTCATGGAGCCTTATACTTGCTGTTGCGTTATTATAAATGAATTTAATTAACTGAGTGATAGTCTCTCTCATTTGCTGCAGGACACACAGTATCGTCAGCAAATCCACGGTATTAAAAGTTTCTTTTTTTTTATTTTATTATATATATATATATATATATATATATATATATATATATATATATATATATATATGTATATATATATATATATATATATATATATATATATATATATATATTTATATATATATATATATATAAAATTTATTTTTCATTTTTTTTCTTGGGATTATAGAGTTATATTTTAATTAATTAACTTATTCCTCAATGATATTTCTTTTTATTTTATTTTGGTTGTAGGTGCATCTACAATTAATCCAGGTTTCTTAACTAACCAATATCAATACATTTAAAATTATTTTTCAACATAGGACACCACATCTGTATATAACGATTAAACTATTGTTAAGACCCATAAACACCTTAGTTTAAAATTTATAGTATATAAAATAAAATTATTATAATTATTACTATTTTTATTGTTTTGTTCAGTACCCGATATTTTTATTTTTTAAATGTAGTATGTTTAATTCGTTTTTCGTCACAATTGTACTATGGTAATAACACAGGTCTGCAACAAAAATGCTGTCTGGATGTTTTCAACTGATTTCTATGTATTTAGGTGTTCTGAAAACTAAAAAATTACTCAAAAAATTTCAGAACGTCAGGTTATTTTGCAAAACGCAAAATTTTATTATAAAAAAAGGTTTTTTGGGCTAACTTGAAGTTATAAATAAATAGCTACAATTTTATTTTGATTACTGTTTTTAAATGTATACAGGCCATAACTATCATTACTTTCTAAATGAAGAACGCCCTGTGTGAGCTAAATTAACAAACATAAACGTTGTAACCAGAACGTGCGCGCTCCGATAGTGTAGAAAGTGGCGCGGTACAATTACTTGTTAACTCGTCATTGTTTTATAGATTTTGGTTCAATATAGTGCAATGTCATCTGTGCGGAAGTGTGTGAATTCGTCTGACAGTTTCTATTATATTTGTGGCGAATATATGGTATTAAAGCAACAACTTAATATTACGTACTTTGTAAAAAAAAAGTATACTTCACCTATTTTGGCTTAAAACTTGGAGATCAGGATAAAGTTTGGGCACCTCATAAAGTCTGCAAACGATGTGTTGAAGACCTTCGAAATTGGTTTAAGGGCAAGAAAAAAGCTTTCCGATATGCGATTCCTATGGTATGGCGCGAGCAAAAGGACGATTGTTACTTTTGTTCGTGTAATGTGAAAGGGCATAATTCAAAATGGAAGCAGTCCATTTCATACCCCAATCTACAATCAGCTATTCGTCCCATCCCTCATGGGATCGAAATACCAGTGCCCAAGGCCCCTGCTACCTTGGAAGAGATTCCAAGTTCTGACGAAGATGGTGCTGTACCTGAACCCGATGACAAGTCAAGTTTTCAATTTGAAGATGACAGCAGTCCGAAATTGTTTTCCCAGGGCGAGCTAAATGATTTGGTAAGAGACTTGAATCTTCCCAAAAACGCTGCTGAGTTGCTTGGATCAAGGCTCAAAAGCAGGAACTTACTTTTGCCGGGAGTGTCTTCCTTCTGGTTTAGATATCGTGAGAAGCAGTTCACTTTCTACTTTGCCCAAGAGGACGGGTTGGTTTATTGTACCAATATTGAAGGTTTGATGGATACATTTAAGATCTCATACGACCCAGCACAGTGGCGTATTTTCATAGATTCTTCAAAAAGAAGCCTTAAAGCAGTTCTGCTTCACAATGGCTTCCATTCCTGTCGGTCATTCCGTACATCTCAAGGAAACCTACAAGAACTTGGAATTGCTTCTTTGCAAATTACAATATAAAGATCACGGTTGGCAAGTGTACGGCGATTTAAAATTCTTGGGCATGTTGCTCAGACAACAATCTGGGTTTACCAAATTCCTTTGCTTTTTGTGTCTATGGGATAGTAGAGACCGAGCAAATCACTGGACCAAAAAGTGTTGGCCTCCGAGGGAGCTTAAAGTTGACGAAAAGAACGTCCTGCATGAAACTTTGGTGCCTCCTCATAAAGTTCTTCTACCACCGCTTCACATAAAGCTGGGATTGATCAAGCAATTTGTAAAGTCACTTCCAAGAGATGGAAATTGCTTCAAATACTTAATATCAAAGTTTCCAGGCCTCTCGGAGGCAAAGTTGAAGGAAGGTGTTTTCGTCGGACCAGATATTAGACGGCTTATGGCTGATCCACAATTCATCAGAACCATGACGGATCCTCAAAGAGAAGGGTGGATTGCCTTTAAAGAGGTCATAGAGAAATTTTTAGGCAATAACAAAGACCCTAACTACAAACAAATCGTCAAAAGAATGTTAAAAGCATTTCAAGCTTTAGGTTGCCTAATGAGTTTAAAAGTACATTTTCTTCATTCCCACCTCGACTACTTTCCAAAAAATTTAGGAGATCTGAGTGAAGGTGAACGATTTCACCAAGATATTAAGGAGATGGAAAAAAGATACCAGGGAAGATGGAGCGTCTCAATGATGGCAGACTACTGTTGGACGCTTCAGAGAGACCTTCCAGATGCTTCCTACAAGCGAAAATGTACCAAAAGGAGTCTCACTGGGAAAAAGAAATGTGTTTTTAGTGCTTACTAATGAATGTATTTTATATAAAAAAATAAGTTTTGTTACTCAATTATAAATTAAAAAAAAAAATTTTTAGTCTTTTATCTTTTATTTTAAAGATGATAACTTGTTTAACATAGATACCTACATTGTCAGAAAACGTGACGTTCTATGACAAAATGAAAGTCATTTTCGGATTCACACGACCCACCCAAAAACATAAGAATTACGCAAAAAAACCAAAACAGCTCTAAATTTTTTTTTTTGCAGACTTGTGTAATTTAATGACAGTAATAAAAATTAATTAATTTGTGGTCAATTCGACTTAAGTTATTTACGTCTTGTTTGTCATTACATGCGTTTTTTCTTTTTTAATGTGTATCATTTCTTTGATAAGAAGTTTGTTATAGTTCCTTTCCTGGGTGACTATTTTGGTGTTTCGGAAATCAAATTCGTGTTTTTCGGTACTTTCATGTTTATGTAGGGCAGTAGACGCGTTTTTTTTTATGTATTTGTGCCCATTTAATCCATTGCCAAGATATTGTGTGGTCATTCCTATATATTTTTTGGGGCAATTATAACATGGGATGGAATATACTACGTTTGATCTCTTGTTAGATGGTGTTTTAGCGGTGTGAATAGCGATGAAAGACGGTGTTGAGCTTTGTGACAGACACCGATATCGTCTTTTTTCATTATGTATTTAATTTTTTCTGACAGTGGTGGTGTGTATGGCATTGCTATATATATTACTGTGTTCTTAGTTTTAGTTTGTTTTTGAATTGTCGTATTATAGAATTTATATGTTCGTTGTTTAATGATTGTCTCTACCAGGTTTTTTGGATAGTTGTTGTTGTAAAGGATTTTACGGACTTTATTTATTACCTCGGTTCGGAATTTACCAGAAGTTAAGGTAAGAGCTCTATCCGTTAGCCCAATGATGACACTTTTGTTGTAGATGCACCTACATATATATATATATATATATATATATATATATATATATATATATATATATATATATATATATATATATATATATATATATATATACATATATATATATATATATACACACACACAACAGTTTTTTAATTCATACTGAACAGCACTTAGTCCAGTTAATATACTCAAAACTGTAAAGTCTAAATTCTTATATTCTGAAAGTACTTTTCTTAAAAAAAATCCTTTATCCCGCTTATTCTTATAGAAGTGGCTCAAATTTTGAATGATAATTTTTATTTTAATGGATTTCCTGTAAAAGTTTGTCAGAGATAATAATTAATGCACTTAGTGGTAAGTTCAAAAGTTGCACTGTTAATTAGAAGAGGCAAAATCATTTTAAGTTTTTGAAGATAGAATGCTTTAACTTTGTTCAATATACTTAAGAGTATTATATAGCACTAAAGTAAGTAGCTTCAAAATACTTATTTAATAAGATAAAATCATTTTTATCAACGTCGATTATATGAATAAAACCCAGTAACCCAAAAGATATAACTAATATTTGTTCAAGTAATTTCGGTTATATTACAATATTACAATGAACGCTTAGTGATATTCGCAAACTGCTACAAATTAAATTGTATTTATTCTAGCAAATTTGTATAGAGTTAATGGATACATTAACACAATAATATTAGTTATTTGAGTTATTTTTCCTGGAAAAAACAGCCGTCTGTTTGGAGGTTTAAGTGAGGATGTTATGCTTTAACATGCTTGAAGCTGGTCCTAATAGTGGATTGCCAGTAGTTTACTATAGAGGACGGTACATTAAGCTGAAAGTTTTGTTATTTAAGTTTAGAGAAACTAAAAAATTTTGTTTATCTATCGCTGAGATGGTAGGAGGTCTAACAATAAAGATGTTAAATTGATTATATCCTGATTAGCCCTATATGGAGGGCATATATATTGAATGTAAGATCCCGCTCAGGAGCGGTATGTGGTTTAAATCACAAGTTATTAAAAGCTCATATCAGAATAAAAATAGCCATCCCTAAAAAAACAACAAACAAGAGAATTACAGTGTCGGACAGTACTCTTTTCCAAACAATAATCAACTTTAACATCCCGGAAATCACAGAAGATATAGAAAAAACTTGGATAGATATTAAGAAGTGGATAACAAATGCTGCTACACAATGCTCGGTAAAAATACAAAAACACCCTCAAAAACATTGGATGACCGACGATACCCTAAAGCTTATAGAAACAAGAAGAAACATGATTTTAATAAACAACCTATCAGATCAATCAATAAAGAAATCAAGGTGGCTTGTAAAAAGGAATCATATATGTGAGGACCTAGAACAACACGCTACGAACAATCGACCACAAGAATTTCATTTTCCTTTATGAAAAGGTAAAATACCTATCAAAAGAATTCAAACCTAAAACACAAACAATCAGAGATAAGGAAGGTAGAACAGTCACCGACATGCCTGGAATCATTGACGTTTGGAAGGATTACTGTAAATAACTTTTTATTGCTCAATTAGTGGGTGACGACAAAGAAGCCGCAGAAGAACAAGAGCCATGTATTCCTAAGTTTGAAGTTAGGAAGGCTATTCAAAGGTTAAAGAATAGAAAAGCAGCAGGTACTGACGAGATCACTGCGGAAATAATAAAGATGATGTTAGAAACCGCCGTGACTATGCTACATCAACTACGTAATGAGGTATGGAAGACTGGAAGATGGCCGAAAGACTGGTGCGAAGTTGCATTTATACTCTTGCATAAGAAAAGATCCCCTTTAGATTGTAACAACTATAGAAAAATTGCTCTAGTGTCACACGCTGCTAAGGTGTTTCTCTGGATCCTAAATGAAAGACTCAAAACTTTTCTGCTGCCGCAAATATCTACCGAACAAACAGGCTCCATTCCAGGAAGAGAGACTAGAGAACAAATTCTCAACATGCGCCAGATAATAGAAAAAGTCAGGAAATTACAAATAACAATACATATTTGTTTTATAGACTACTCTAAGGCTTTCGACTGCATACAATGGAACAAAATCTGGTCGATTCTAATGCGCATGGGAACATCTATACATCTTGTAAACCTTATCCGATTTTTGTATGAGAACACAAATGGCAGAACTAAACTAAATAATTCTTTTTCCGATCCCTTTATCGTAGAAGCCGGCGTCAGACAGAGATGTACTCTGTCAACTTTACTTTTTAACATATATAGTGAATATATAATGAGTTCTGTATTGGATGGCTAGAGTAGAGGTGTGACAATCGTGGAAAAAAGCTAAGTAACCTTAGATATGCGGATGATACTGTTATACTTGCAACTTCAATACAAGACCTAGAATCAACTATAGAGTGCCTGGAAATCACTAGCGAAAACTAGGGATTGAGAATTGATAGAGCGAAGACCAAAGTAATGATTGTTAGTCGTAATAAAGATCTGTTACAATATATAAAATTGCTGGTTTCACTGTTGTAGACCATTTCAGCTATTTGGGATCCCCCATAACTAACAATGGTGGTTGTGAAGCGGAAGTAAGAAGACGTTTGGCAATAGCTAGAAACTCGAATATCAAACACAATGAGGTCTGGAAAGATCCAGCTGTCACAAAAAATACAAAGTTAAGATTGCTATTCAGCCTTATATTCACCATAGCAACTTACGCATCGGAAACATGGACCATTCAACAAGCTACTAATGTAACTATTCTTGAAGAAGTTGGTATAATTGACCGACTTTCAAATAGAACTAACAGACAGTACCTAAAATATTTTGGTCACATTATGAGGAAAGTGGATGCCATGGAAAAGCTTGTAGTAATGGGGAAGGTAGAAGGTAAAAGATCAAGGTGGTCCGACCAAGTAAGATCTCTCCTTGGGATGGCTATGCACGAGTTAAGTCAAGTCGCGCAGGATTGAGATTCCTGGAGACTGACTGTTGAGGCAGCAACTGCATAGTGTTACCGATACTCCTATTGGGGTGAAAGGACTGAGAGAGAGAGAGAGAGAGAGAGAGAGAGAGAGAGAGAGAGAGAGAATGAGGTTCAGCTTGTTACTCCTCGTATAATCCTTTTCAAGCAGTCTTTTATATGGGAAATGATTTCCCAGGACTGTGTTTCCTCTGGAGTACAATTTACAGCGATTCAAAACTAACGTGAATCGCTTTATCTGCACACCCGTAGGTCTCTTCTAGAACTTTAAGGATTTTCCTGCAGCAGATACGCTATGCCCATAAAAAAATATATGAGTATTTTATGATATGTTGCTCGTCTTTATTTTACAATAGGCGCACCATTTTTAGTGTTCCGTATGGAACGCTTATAAGTTCACTTCGGTGTCTGTCTGTCTATCCGTCTGTCACACCTGATTTTCTCCGAAACTATTTGGCGTAGAAAGTTGAAATTTGATACTAATATAGAAATTAATGGCCTCATCAAAGCCCTGTAGTTTTGAGAGTTAAATTTTGACTTAAGGGATTAGTTTTGGGGGGTGAAATAGAGAGTGAAAAAAATTAATCGAGTGGGGTGTGAAATGAAAGCTTGTAAGAACACGAGTTTAAAAATATATATAATGTCTTACATTCGCACACTCTTCTTTGTATTATTTTGAAAAAATCGCGAAAAATCGCTGTCTCCTCCTCTATCTCGAAAAGTACTGACCTAAAAATTTTGAAATTCTGGAATATTCTCCACGGGGTGTAGATTGAACGAAAATTATCACGAGTGCATTACCTTTAATAATTTAACCGGTATATAAAAAAAAAATATCATCAAAGTCATCAATTTTCAGTAAAGATCGGAAACAAAATTTGTTGAAAACTCATTTGGGGTGTGTTTTGTGAAGTCGCTGATCATTTTGTATCTCCATAACAAAAATTGTTATTTCAGAAGCAATCAACGTACGGAACACTAATTGCGCAAATTCAACTTGCATTTGACCAGTTATTTTTTATTGTGAGAGCTACAACACAGAAAAACTCGTATTAAATAGGTCACCTAAAAAATGATCATCAAATATTCAAAGCAACAATACATATCAATAACATAAAATAAAGACAAATTTCAAATACAATTTCATTTAAAAAAAAAAAAGGTCTGAGTGACAGACGACACAAAATTTTAAACGGCTTCTGAGTAAAAATTGCTTTTGCAGATTCTCCATTTCTTCTCACGTAGTAAAGTCGGCCGTAAAGAGTTTTCGCCGTCATTGTTACCACCCTTAATATATCTGTTTCAAATATCTACATTTGACCAATATGAATAAAATTTTCTTATGTTTGATTAGGTATTTTTTTATTTAGATCACCATAAAAAAATCATTCAAATAAAGTTCGCAGTTTCAAAGTTATGTCGCCACAGTAAATAACCGACTTTTACAAGTAATCTATGGGACAATATACACGATGTCCTAAAAACCAATGTATTCCCTTCGAGAACTGATAGGCTGGATCATAACTCACTAGAATATGTAAATATGACCTTAGTGAAGAATCGTTAATTATTGTTTAGTAATTTTTTTAATTAACGGGTCAGGTTAGCTTGGTACATTTTATTAGAGCATGAAGAGTCGAAGTTAGCTAATTAAAGAATGTTTTTACTCATGATAATCAAAAGCTTTATCGTAATCTATAAAACACGCATATAAAATGCAACATCTTTCTGTCTGTCTGTCCGTTAGTGCGCTTATCACTGGAGAACCACTTATCTGATTTACGTGCTTTTTTTTTTTTAACCTGCATATGTTCTCTGGCCAGGTTATAGGTTATATTTTATTAAGTTAGGAATAAGCAGCGACGATAATAGTGAATCAAGTCGGAAAAAGTTTGCCGCTAGAGCGTTCTGTTGCAATACACTGCCTAAACCAGTAAATATGGAACAATATCATGTAGCAACGAATATCTATATCTATAATATATATAAGATGCAACGTCTTTCTGTCTGTCTGTCCGTTATTGCTCTTATCACTGGAAGACCACTTATCCGATTTTCGTGCTTTTTTTTTAAAACATACATATGTTCTCTGGCCAGGTTTAAGGCTATATTTTATTACGTTAGGTAACATCTATAATATATATAAATTGCAACGTCTCTCTATCTGTCTGCCTGTCCGTTAGTACACTTATGACTTGAGAACCCCTTATCGGATTTGCATGTTTTTTTTTTTATTATTTCATACATTTGTTCTCTGACCAGGTTCTCTATCTATAATCTTCTATAATATATAAAATGCAACGTCTTTCTGTCTGTCTGTTCGTTAGCGCGCTTATCACTTGAGAACCACTTATCTGATTTACGTGTTTTTTTTTTAATTCATACATTTGTTCTCTGGCCAGGTTATCTATAATCTTCTATAATATATTTAAAATGCAACATCTCTCTATATCTGTCTGTTTGTCCGTTAGTACGCTTATCACTCGAGAACCAGAAACATACGTATGGTCCCTAGCCATGTTATAGGATATATTTTATTACGTTAGGTAACATAAGGAATAAGCAATGACGATAATAGTGAATCAAGTCAGAAAAAAGTTTGCTGCCAGCCCGTTCTCTTGTAATACACCTAAACCATTAAATATGGAACAATATCATGTAGCAAAGAATATAATATATATAAAATGCAACATCTTTCTGTCTGTCTGTCTGTTCGTTAGTGCGCTTATCACTCGAAAACCACTTATCCGATTTACGTGTTTTTTTTTTATTCGTACATATGTTCTCTTTTCAGGTTATCTAATAATAATCTATAATTTATAATATATAAAATGCTCCGTCTTTCTGTCTGTCTGTCTGTCCGTTAGTGCGCTTATCACTCGAGAACCACTTCTCCGATTTACGTATTTTGTTTTAGATGTGATGTTGTTGTTGATATGTTCTCAGGTCAGTTTATAGAATATATTTTATTACGTTAGGTAATATAAGAAATAAGCAGTGACGATAATAGTGAATCAAGCGGGAAAAAGTTTGCCGCTAGCGCACTCTCTTGAAATACGCTGCCTAAACCGTCAAATATGGAACAATATCATGTAATAAAGAATACAATATATATAAAATGCAACGTCTCTCTGTCTGTCTGTCCGTTAGTGCGCTTATCATTCGAGAACCACTTATCCGATTTACGTGTTTTTTTTTTTTTAATTTATACATATGTTCTTTAATGTTCTTTAATGTTATATAATGATATATATAAAACGCACCGTCTCTTTGTCTGTCTGTATGTCCGTTAGTGCGCTTATTATTCGAGAACTACTTATTTACGTTTTTTCTTTTTTTAATTCTTAACTCAATATTTATCAAAAATAATATATATAAAACGCAACGTCTCTCTGACTGTCTGTCTGTCCGTTAATGCACTACTGCTAGTTTACAATAAAATATAAAAATATATTCACTAACAGGATTACGGCATTGTTTGTGCAAAAAACTCACCGTTAACAGGCCAATATTTCCAATGGTTTCGCAACGACGATGCTCCTAACATATAATTTCCTACATGTGTCATATTCTATTTCTCTCGCCTGAAAACATCTTAAAATATCCCACTCTGACAATTTTTTAGTTTTCACACTTATTGAAAACGTGGGACTAGATATTTTACATGAGGGAATTCGTTGCAATAAAAATACTGTATCAAGTAATCATAAAATGAAAAAACTATATGAAGAATATACCTTATTATATATTTTATTAATTATACCATGTGTTCACGAAAAAATAAAAACCAGTTCGAATTATGATATTATATAAAAACAACACTATGTTTTAATTTCCAGTATATTGAAAGTAACTCGACAATTGTTTCACCATACAATGGCTTCTTCAGAAGTAAATAAGAGAGAAAAATACTTGGTAGTAATCCTGGTTATATAGTGCTTAAAACTATTCTTAATTACCTAAGATTATGCTAATCATTTTATTATATTATTTACAGACAGAATTATTTTAAGGATGCAAATCTGTAGTACTATTTCAGAGAACTAATAAAGATTAAGTAAGGGTGAATGGTTTAAATCTACCTGTTCGTTTAATAATAGATTGGAGTTTTTCCGTTTGTTAATTTCAAGACATTCAAGCAAATTTAATTCTTAAGATTTATTTTCTACATGTAGGATTTTTAACGTATCATCAAAATTATGGGATTCGTTTATTATATGGGTTGCGTAATGTGAATTGTTCTTATTTTTGAAATAACTATGTTTATGTTCTTTAATGCGAGTTTCAAAAGATCTACCAGTTTGTCCTACGTAGGTTTTAGTAGAAGATCCACAATTTAATAAATAAACTCCTGGTTTTAAGGATTTCTTAGATTTGGTTTTGTTATTCAAAAATATATTCCCTAAGGAATTACTGATTTTGAATGCTATTTTATTGTTCTTTTTTATTAAATGTTTGGAAATTATTCTAGTTATTTTCCCTGTGTATGTGAGCGTACTAAATTTTCCTTTTTTGTCATTAATTGTGGGATAAATTAGAGATATTGCTTGTTTAAAGGATTTTTTATTCTAGATATTATCTATAATGTTGGGGTCATATCCATTATTAATTGCTATTTTGGATAGTTGTAGCTTCCACTTGATGGAAATTCATTAGAAATATATAATAAAAGACTGTTTTTAGTCAATTTCCACTGGTTTATTTAAATTACGATGGCGCGTTTCGCTGTCGATGCAGCTTCTTCAGATCTACATTTTACACTGTCAAGTTAGGTTTAATGGTCACAATTTTATATAATTTCTTAATTATAATATTAACCTAAACTAACCTGAACTAAATTACATTGATAGTATTGGAAAATACACACAGATTTGGAATTAGGAAAATAAATTCAATAATGGCGAATTGTTTAAAACCTGGTCGTTGAGTAAAGTACCTGTAGTCCTTAATCGATTTATTTGCATTGTCTCTAAAAGGTTTAATTTTAAACCTTTTTGTTGGGTGTGTAAAATTTTGAAATTCTTGTTAAATGTGTGATTTTCTGTTAAAAGATGATTAGATTTTCTATGGATGAAACTTTTTTCGTGTTCTGTAATTCTTTGTATAAATTTACGTCCAGTATGTTTTAGCACATGACCCACATGTTAATTAATAAATCCCTGATTTATTGTCTTTATTGATTTGTGGTTTGTAGTTTTTAAGATATTTCCCTATAGTATTGTTAGTCTTGTAAGCTATGATGATATTTTTTTGATTTAAAAAATTTCTTGATTTAAAAATTTCCCCAGTTTTTCGCATCGCATCGACAGCGAAACCTATCATCGCAATTCAAATAAACCGGTGGAAATTGACTAAAAACAGTCTTTTATTATATATTTAATTGCTATTTGTTTGATGTTGAATTCTTTGTTAAAATTAGTTTTAGTCATAGGGATGTGTAACAATCCATATATGAAAGAGTTAAAAGCTGCCATTTTGTGAGTATAAGGGTGGGATAAACTATTGTGTATGACTGTGTCAGTATGTGAAGGTTTGTGAAGAATCGAGAAATCGTGTTTATGGTTCACTTATGATATAGATATGTCTAAGAATCGTGTTTATTGTTCACTTTTGATATAGATATGTCTAAATATATTGGAAATTATAACATAGTGTTGTTTTTATATAATTTTATTATGAATTTCCAACAAGTATCGGCTAACACAATCAAAGATCGAATTATGATTGTAAAAATTATTTATTTTAGCTGATATACAATCCAAGCCAAATTTATCTTGGTTTTTTATGATACTGTTCTACTACACGTATTGATAACCTATTTTACAGAAAGGGAGTATTTTCTTCCTGCTGAAAATGCGCTAATAGTTCAACCCATATCCAAAAAAATGCAAGAAAATGTTGCCAAACAACTACCAACCAGTCACACTGCTTTTAATAATATTGAAAGTTATGGCAAATGCTATCAATCATCCCCCCTTGGGGGAGCGGGATAGAATATCTCCCCCCGGTACGTTCTGCCTGTTGTAGAAGGCGATTAAAACAACAACTTTGATGGTAGATGTCGAGATCCCATCAGGCATCGCCCGGTGTGATACCATCGCATCGGCTTAAGCTGCGTGAAGTTGCTTCGTGGTCGTGCCGAGTGTCCCCGTACTGTAGGACCAAATAGCAAGATGAGGCATCTCGATACAAAAAAAATCCGTAGGTAAAATAATCCCCCGTTCAGATCTCCGGGTGGGGGCTGATTCAAGGGCGTCAACATGCAGAGATCACACCTTTAAAATGGATTTTTGCAACATACGTGGTTTAAACGCGAACATAAATTCGGAGCACCAACACCTGCAATCAAGTAAACCTCATGTACTCGCTCTCTGTGAAACCAAGGTCAGCTCATCGACCAGCACAGTCAACTTTCTCTATCCTGGGTACGACTTGTATTTTCGATTTAGGCGTAATTTTGGGAGCGGCCTCTCTTGTCAACAAGAGGAGGCTGTGGAGCACCAAAACTCGATGTTATGTGGTTAAAAATAACAACTTAACAAACCACAAGGTTAGAACAATTTTCGCTTCTCTTGCAAATACCATCGATCATTTATAGATTAACTATCTAAATGACGAAATTGCCATCCAGGGCGACTTTTAATGTGCACAACATCAACTGGTTCAAATATTCAAGTACTACTGACGAACAAGGTGGTGAAGCTGAATCGTTCTCAATCAGTTGTGGCTTAATTCAGCATATTGGCAAGCCAATACGGATTCCTGATCGAGACGGAGAGTTTGCCATTCTTCGTGATCTGTTTTTAACCACCAATCCAAAGATTTACTCTGCCACCGAAAATCCTCCGTTCTGTTCTTCCGATCATAAACTGCTTTCGACATCAAGTATCCTACCAATCAGTGACAAAGAGGCGCCTAAACTGCGCAAGATTTGGTACTGCTAAATGGGAGAAACGGGGAATATTTTCGAACTTTCCCTTGGTTAGACGTTTGTTTTCAATCCGACGAACCATCTGAGTGCGCTAAGGATGTTTCCGATGTTAATTTGGCTCGTATGGACACTTACATCCGAAAATGCAAAGAATCTGTTGCTTCTAAACACCTACCGACAATGGCGTGAAAATCTTAAAGTCATAAATCGCAACATCTTTGTGCCCTGAACAGATGCAAAGAAATTATCTGCGAAACCAAGGAGGCACACCATCAATGAATTAGAAACAAACTTCTTGCTTGCCCCAGCAATTCCAAGTCCTTCTGGTCAGTCACTAAGACAGTTAGTCAAAATTCACCAAATCCACTATACCACCACTCACACGGGCAGAAAATTCTATTATAACACCTGCTGAGAAAGCGAACTTGTTGGCTGAACCCTTTCCTTCACATTCTACTGTCCATTTCCAAGAAAAAATACCACCTACTATTCCTATAGTGCAGTCAAGGATGCCCGATATTGTCTTCAGACAACGTATCATAAAACGTATTTTAATGAAACTAGACACTAAAAAAGCTTCTGGGGCTGACGAAATACCTGCTATAGTACTCAAAAACTGCGCGAGAGAACTAACACTAGTTTTCTGTATACTTTTCAACCTATCCTACAGAAAGGGAATATTTCCTTCCTGCTGGAAATGCGTCACAGTTCAGCTAATACCCAAAAAAACCTTACCAAACAACTACCGACAAGTCGCATTGCTTTTAATAATATCGAAAGACATGAAAAAGGTTATTAATCAGCATCTTCTAAAATATCTTGAAGGATTCAATATTATAAGCGACCATCAATGTGGCTTTCGTAAACATAGATCAACAGGAAATTTTATGTAACACATATTTGGAACAAAGCAATTGAACACTGTGGAGAATCTCGTGTTTGGCACGATGGATTGTTGGCTAAACTACTCTCTTCTAGTATGTCGAAAAAGTGCAGTTTATGGCACTCAAGTTTTCTCAAAGAGGGTTCTTTACGAGTGGCAATTGACGGGTTTTTTTCTAATATCCTCACTTTCAACGCGGGTGTGTCCCAGGGCTCCATACCGTCTCCTATTTTCTTTTTCATTTACATTAACGTTTCACTGGAAAAGAGCAAGAATTTAATCTACAGCTTTGTAGATGACAGTACGCTTATCTCATCATTCACTTTGAATGCTCATCGCATCGCACATCGAGTACTCGTGCAGATATCTGCAGATAACAGGACGTCGTGCAACTTAACAAAGACCTGGAAGAAATTCTATCTTAAAGTGACCGTAATCAAGTAGAATTTAACGATACAGAAACCCAGGCGGCAAATTTTTCTAACTTGTGCATTGTGGTCTAGGAATTAATTTCTTTTTTTAAAATTATCTAGAGGTCTTAATTTCCAGCCGATTTTGATAATTTTTTTTAAATACTCGTAACTAAATTTCCAAAAGAACTTTCGAAGCCGATTTTTGAATTATGGCCAGTTTTTGGTTATTTTTCTATCATTTTTGGATAGTTTTTAGTAATTTTTTAAAATTTGCAATATTTGAATGAATGAACTAAAGCAATTTATATTTCTCGATCCACATAATCTGAAATTTGTAGTTTCAAAACCTAAAGGTCCCAAGGTGAAGTAACCATTTTTAGGCCATTATTTGAACATATTTTGACCATTTATGTTAGATTTATAATATTGATTAGAACAAACCAAAGCGATTTATGTTTGAAAAATAGCTATGTTGAGTCACCTTACGACCTTTAGGTCTTGAAACAACATATTTCAGGTATGTGAACCAAGAAACATAAATTGCTGTGGTTTGTTTATTCAAATATTGCAACCTTCGAAAAATTACAAAAAATGATCCCAAAATGGTAGAAATGTAACTAAAAATCGGCCATAAATCGGCATCGAGAGATTTTTTAGAAATTTAGTTATGAGTATTTTAAAAAAATATATCAAAATCGGTTGGAAATTAAAACCTGCAGATAATTTTGAATGAACAATTCAATTCCTGGGCTACAGTGCTGAACCCGACATGGTTATATAGGGGCACTCCATTCCATCGTAACTCAATTTGCTGGGCCTTAATTTGGGAGCAAATATATCTTCGCATGAACATGTTGCAAGCGTAGCAAAGATTACTTCGCAAAAGCTGAAAATATTATTTCGAACTAGAAAGCATGACACTCCACAACTGTTAATTCTGTACAAAGCTCAAATTCGACCAACGATGGAATACTGCCACCATGCTCTCAAACATACACTGCATTTGTTGGATTCTATCCTGAAGAGAGCTGTTCGCCTGATTGTAGACCCGAAACTAGCCAGCAACCTTGATTCGTTCGAAAATTGAAGAAAGATTGGCGACTTAAGTCTATTCTTTAAGTATTTTCATGGAAAGTCTTGGATGGATGTAGCCTGCTTAATTTCTCCCAGAGCGGTGCATGCTAGAAATACACGTCGCTCTAATAATTTACATCTGTACGAGATTCAGCTTGTCCTGGTACAACCCTTTTCAAGCAGTCTACAGCGATTTACAGCGATTCAAAACCAACTTGAATCGCTTTTTCCGCACACGTGTCGCTCCTGTAGCGCTATAGGGATTTTCCTGCAGCAACGCACTTGCGCCGCGCCGTGCTTCCGCACACATGCCGCTCCTGGAGAGCATTAGGGACTTCCCTGTAGCACATGTGTTAGACCTATAAAAAAAGCACTTGGGTTAGGTCTATAAAAAAATTTAATGCGTTATTAAAGCTTATGACGATTAATTTTATTTCAGAGTATAGTTTTTTTCGACAGCTGCCAATAGAATGGCAGCTATCTCGTTGATAAATGAAAAATAGCATATAAGGGGTTTTCCATTAAGAGCGTCCTAACTTTAAAATTGACTAAAACAAAGAGTTTTTAAGCAAAATTCATTCTGAAACTTTTATTTAACCCTAAATTTTATGCCATTTAAGATTTAAACAAGATATCGCTCAAATATGCTGCCGCGACCCTTATTGCAGACAGGAATCCGCTTACACCAATTTTTCATGACTCGGGCTAGCATTTTCGGCCTTGATTGTTGTTGTTGGCTTCAAGTGCATCAAGAGCTGCTGATTTATTGCTGTAAACTTGTGATTTAACGTGGCCCCAAAGAAAATAGTCCACAGGCGTTAAATCGCACGATCTCGGCGGTTAAGCGGTAGAGCCATTTCGTAAAATTAATGACTCGCAATAAAGCCATATTTGAGCCGGGAATATAGGGCGGTGCCCCACTCTGTTGGAAATAAAAGTCTTTTGCGTCCATTTCGTCAAATTCTGGGAAGAAATATTCCTGCAGCATCGAGTTATTTTGGAATAATTTTGGAGAAATCGAGTAATTTTGGACAATTTCCAAGCGTTCTTTTAACGTGAAACGATTCATGATTGAATGGCAAACCTTACTAAACACAACTGATATCAGATGTCAAACATAACAACCAACATGGCCCCTATTAGCTGTCAAAAGTCGTACATGTACTAATGGAAGACCCTTTAGTTCAAAATGGCGGCCATTAATGGAAGACCCCGTATCTACCAGAAATTTTACAGTCAAACACTCTCCTAATCATATTGCGTATATACAACACTCCCGTTATTAAAATTTTAATCTCCAGTATTTTAGCGGCTTTTGATAAATAACCTAAAAAGCTGCAGGTTTTAGAAAATTCCTAATGTACCGTAAAATTAATATTTAACACCAGACTCCTGTATTAAGTTGTCAGGTAAACATTAACCGAACGCTAATCGTTTTATAAATCGACAAGTGTCTAATAAGCCGTGGGGTAATGGAAACGACATGAGTTTAATAAGAATCTTGGCTAATGTGTTGTGTAAACTTTTTGCGCTTTCATTATTAACGTTGAAATTAATTAACTACAAAAAAGTAATCGGTAAAGTGATTTACCTAGGACTTGTCAACAATATTTTCTAAAATAAGTACTAAATTCTTTGATTGTGTTAGCCGATACTTCTTGGAAATTCATAATAAAATTATATAAAAACAATACTATGTTTCAATTTCCAATATATTTAAAGTAACTTGACAATTGTTTCACCATACAATGGCTTCTTCAGAAGTAAATAAGAACAAAAAATATTTGGTAGTAATCATGCTTATATAGTGCTTAAAACTATCCTTAATTACCTAAGATGCTAATAATTTTATTATATTATTTACAGACAGAATTATTTTAAGAATGCAAATCTGTGGTACTATTTCAGAGAATAAGATTAAGTAAGGGTGAATGATTTAAGTCTACCTGTTCGTTTAATAATAGATTGGAGTTTTTCCGTTTGTTAATTTCAAGACATTCAAGCAAATTTAATTTTTTAGATTTATTTTCTACATGTAGGATTTTTAACGTATCATCAAAATTATGGGATTCGTTTATTATATGGGCTACGTAATGTGAATTGTTCTTATTTTTTAAATAACTATGTTTATGTTCTTTAATGCGAGTTTCAAAAGATCTACCAGTTTGTTCTACGTAGGTAGTACAAGATCCACAATTTAATAAATGAACTCCTGTTTTTAAGGATTCCTTAGATTTGGTTTTGTTATTCAAAATTATATTCCCTAAGGAATTACTGGCTTTGAATGCTATTTTATTGTTCTTTTTTATTAAATGTTTTGAAATTGTTCTAGTTATTTTCCCTGTATATGTGAGCGTACTAAATTTTCCTTTTTTGTCATTAATCGTGGGATAAATTAGAGAGATTGCATGTTTAAAGGATTTTTTATTCAAGATATTATCTATAATGTTGGGGTCATATCCATTATTAATTGCTATTTGTTTGATTATGTTGAATTCTTTGTTAAAATTAGTTTTAGTCATAGGGATATGTAACAAAATATATATGAAAGAGTTAAAAGCTGCCATTTTGTGAGTATAAGGGTGGGTTGAATAGTCATACACAATGGTTCATCCAACCCTTATACTCACAAAATGGCAGCTTTTAACTCTTTCATACATAAAGAATTCAACATAATCAAACAAATAGCAATTAATAATGGATATGACCCCAACATTATAGATAATATCTTGAATAAAAAATCCTTTAAACAAGTAATCTGTCTAATTTATCCCACAATTAATGACAAAAAAGGAAAATTTAGTATACTCACATACACAGGGAAAATAACTAGAACAATTTCCAAACATTTAATAAAAAAGACAAATAAAACAGCATTCAAAACCAGTAATTCCTTAGGGAATATAATTTTGAATAACAAAACCAAATTTAAGAAATCCTTAAAATCAGGAGTTTATTTATTAAATTGTAGATCTTGTACTAAAACCTACGTAGGACAAACTGGTAGATCTTTTGAAACTCGCATTAAAGAACATAAACATAGTTATTTAAAAAATAAATTCACATTACGCAACCCATATAATAAACAAATCCCATAATTTTGATGATACGTTAAAAATCCTACATGTAGAATATAAATCTAAAAAATTAAATTTGCTTGAATGTCTTGAAATTAACAAACGGAAAAAACTCCAATCAATTATTAAACGAACAGGTAGACTTAAACCATTCACCCTTACTTAAACTTCATTAGCTCTCTGAAATAGTACCACAGATTTGCATTCTTAAAATAATTCTGTCTGTAAATAATATAATCAAATTATTAGCATCTTAGGTAATTAAGGATAGTTTTAAGCACTATATAACCAGGATTACTGCCAAATATTTTCGTTCTTATTTACTTCTGAAGAAGTCATTTTATGGTGAAACAATTGGCAAGTTACTTTAAATATATTGGAAATTAAAACATAGTGTTGCTTTTATATAATTTTATAAATACTAAATTTGACTTTCTGGCACTAAACATTAAATGCGCAAGCCCTTCAACTACATATTTGAAATGATATATACTTTATGACGAATTGTACGCATACCTATTATTTTTTCAGACAAGGACAACGAATGGAGGGAAAAGGTAGGTGAGAGTGCCACGACAGGGTATGAAATTCTCTTTTTGAACTGTCAATCACTGAGCCAAGTCAAAGCAGATTTGATTGCGAGCACATATTTGCAATCTGATAAAACAAAAATATTGTGTTTTTGTGAACCAAGGTGCAAAACCGAAAGTTTATCTTTGGTATTTATCGACAATTTTATCAATATCTCAAGTTTTTGCAGATTTAACCAAAAGGGTGGAGGGGTTGGTATCTGGGCCATCGTAGTGTTAATGCGGAACCACTAAATTTGGACAGGAGAGAGTGTGTGGAGAGAGACTTTGAGATTTGTGGAATAGTGCTTAATCTACATTCTAATATTAGGGTGTATATTTTGACTCGTTATCATTCTCCTAATGGCAATTTTACAACCTTCTGTGATAGCCTTACTGTTCTTTTGGAAGGAATTTATGATCCAAGAGCCGAAATAATCTTGTCTGGGGATTTTAATTTAGATCCAAATAGGGACAGAGGAGACTATGTAGTTCTAAATTATATTCTAAGTAGTTTTAAGATATTTAACATTGTGACAATCCCGACGAGGCAAGATTATTTGTTAGACCATGTGTATACTGGTAGTACGCTGGGATGTGTTGTTGAAGACAACAACATTTCCGATTAGATAACTATATTAGTCGATATCTGTGAATTTCTGACAATTCAGAGTCACGAATCTAATGTACAGAAAGTAGTATAAAAGCGTTTTATAATAATTTAAAGAGTGAAAGCTGGTTGGCAGTATACGAGGCGGGTGACGTGAATAGTGCATTTGAAAATTTTAATAATATTTTTCTAGTTTACTTTAATCTTAATTTTCCGTTAAAAACACTACGTCCTCGGCAAGCTTGCAGAGGATGGGTCAGCAGGGAGCTCAGGCAATCCAGTTTGGCTCTCAGGGAGATCTTTAAGTTAAAGCATAGGTTTCCACAGGTGTATAAGGATGCCAAGAGGGCACATGAGGCTTTGGTCAAGGAGAGTACGAAATTATTCTACAGAGGAAGAATTTAAAATTCTCAAAATCCTATAAAAGAGGCTTGGGGTATAGTTAAGGACCTTACCAACAAGCGAAACAAGGCAAAAAATTTAAAAATAATGAATGACGGAAGCTTAGCGCTCGATTCGATAGGTGTTGCAAATATATTCAATAGCTTTTTTAAGAATGCACCGTTGCAGGTTGTGGATAGAATTCCGATGCCCGCTAAGCTTATTCCGACCTCTTTAGAGACGGCATCAGATAGCTTGTTTTTGTCCGGTGTCACTAATATTGAGCTTATATCCATCGTGAGAAACAAAATCAAAAATAAAAAATCTGTCGGTTTTGATGACATATCAGGGTCACTCATAAGGCAGGTGATAGAGCCTATTTCAGGGGTTTTAACTTTCCTTATAAATCTGAGCTTTGCGGAGGGTTTATTTCCGGAAATACTGAAAATGAACAAGATTGTGCCGGTTCATAAGAAGGGTGATATTCATTTAATGGAGAATTATCGTCCAGTGGCGCTCATTCCTATGTTCTCAAAAATATTTGAATATTGTTTTTTGAGCAGATTAGAGCCATTTCTAGAGAAAAACAGAACTTTATCTCCAGTTTGGGTTTCGTCGAAATTGTTCTACCATGACGGCTACTCACCATTTTATGGGAAATTGATAGACCTTATGGAGAGCTGAGAAAGGCCTGTTGGGATTTTTTGTGACTTAAGCAGGGCATTCGATTCTGTAGATCACCGGTTTCGCCTGGGCAAGATAGAGGCATATGCAGTGAGGAGACCTGCACTGGGCTGGCTGACGAGCTTCTTGAGGGACAGAAGACAGTTTGTCTCAGTTTCTTATGGAGATCCTGGAATGGGACGAGAATGTTTTGCATCGGACATCAATACCATTGGTTTGGGTGTTCCACAAGGGTCCGTAATGGGACCAATTTGTTTACATGTTATATCAATGATCTGGCATCGGTGATTAAACCTGGATGGACGATGGCTCTGTTCGCAGATGACTCGTTATTTATAGTATCCTCTTTGGACCATACAAGCTTAGTAGATATGTGTAGTGTCGGAATGAGATCGCTGATGCAATGGTTTAATAACAATTCTCTGCATCTGAATAGCTCCAAGATGAGTTATGTTAGATTTTATACACCACAAACCAAAACAATTGACAATCTGAACATATTAGTGGGCGGAGAGGCTATTGATTGTTCAGCGCATTTAAAGTTTCTGGGCCTAATAATGAACCAGAATCTTGATTGGAAGGAGCACTGCAGCATGTTGTGCTCTAAATTAAGCAGTTTGTGTTTTATAATGCATATGTGGGATCAAGACTGCGCTATGGAATTTGTTTTTGGGGTTCGTCCTCCTCAGCAAAGAATATTTTAGTCGCGCAGAAGAGGCTCATGAGAGCTATGCTGGGTTTTTCTCCGGGCTCATCATGCAGATCACAGTTTGCGCGATTGGGGCTTTTGACGCTTCTGGAATTTTTATATATGAGTTGAGTAAATATATTTATTTAAATAAATCAAATGCAACATGTTAATATTCACAGTTAGCCAACTCGGGGCCGAGACAGTCTTTATGTGCCGTTGAGTCGATTGAACATCGGTAAGAACTCTCCACAGAACTTGGGACGTGCTGTGTTTAACCGGCTTCGCCGGCATGTTGGGACAGACCATGGTCTTTTGAGCTATAAAACGAATCTTAAGCGTTTTTTAATCAATAGAGAATTCTATAGTCTGGATGAGTTTTGGAATATCTAATCATCGTTAGAAATTGTATAGAGATCGTTTGTGTTATACTCTATTAATGTTATCTGTATTATTTATATTAGTGTTGTATAGCGACGAATTCCATACATTTATTGTAAAATGTCGCTGGAAAAATAAAAGTATTATTATTATTATTATTAGTACTCCATCGAAAGCTGACACAGCAGTTTTCGAGCTGACAGAGTGGTTGACACAGTCAACGCCTAAAAGCAGGTAGCGCTTTTCGACGGATCCTCCTCAGGATATATAGTTATTGTA
>CM032455.1:151347589-151407536 GCA_019049505.1 Pachyrhynchus sulphureomaculatus | reverse complement strand
ACCCATGGTTTGGCGAGTACCTCGAAACCATCATGACGATTGCTACTTCTGCGTTTTGAAAATAAACGGAATTAACCCTGGAAATCGAAGTAAGTGGTCATATCCTAACTTATCTTCTGCTCAACGACCTCAATTAAAATCACAAGAGGTACAACCCAGAACATCTAAATCTTCTGATGATCCAAATCTCTGTGAACCCGAACGAAATACATCAAGTGAAGACTCTGATTCAGGCTACAAATGTAGCCTTTCAGAACCTCAACTATTTAATCAGAAAGAACTAAATGACTTAGTAAGAGATCTGAACTTACCAAAAGAAGCTTCTGAAATTTAGCATCTCGTTTAAAACAAAAAAATTTGTTTACTCCGGAAACCAACATTACATTTTATCGTACCCGAGAAAAAAATCTGTTACCGTATTTTTCTCAAGAGAAGGATTTAGTTTTTTGTAACGATGTTGGTGGTATTTTGTAGCAGATGGGATTAAAACAGTACCAACCTAGTGATTGGCGTCTTTTCTTAGACAGCAGCAAAAGAAGTTTAAAGTGTGTTTTGCTTCATAACGGTAACAAGTACGGATCTATACCTATTGCACATTCGACGACTTTAAAAGAAGAATACGTAAATGTTTCTAAGGTTATGGAAAAAATTAAGTATCAAGACCACAAATGGGTCATTTGTGTTGATTTGGAAATAGTTAACTTTCTTTTAGGTCAACAAGGGGGGGTACACAAAGTTCCCTTGTTTCATGTGTCTCTGGGATAGTCGTGACAAACAACACCATTGGTCACAAAAAGTTTGGCCAATGCGGGAAGAGCTAAAAGTTAGTACAAAAAATGTTATAAACGTGCCTTTAGTTAGCCGAGACCGCATCATACTTTCACCACTTCATATTAAACTCGGCATATTGAAACAGTTTGTGAAGGCGCTTGACAAAAGTGGCGAATGTTTTAATTTTCTTTCACGCAAGTTTCCAAGATTAAGTTCAGAAAAATTGGAAGCTGATATTTTTGATGGGCCACAGATTAGGCAACTCGTGAAAGATCCTAATTTTGTCAAATCAATGACTGAAGTCGAATCCAAAGCATGGAATTCATTTGTTTTGGTTATGAGTAGCTTCCTAGGCAAAAAGAAATCTGACGACCATGTCGAGCTTGTTGAGTGCATGCTATCGAACTTGCAAGAACTAGGGTGCAACATGAGCATAAAAATCCACTTCCTGCACTCGCATTTAGACCGATTTCCACAAAATCTGGGTGATTTTAGTGAGGAGCAGGGAGAAAGATTTCATCAGAATCTTCGGACAATAGAAGAGCGTTATCAGGGGTGATGGGACTCACATATGATGGCAGACTACTGCTGGAGTTTGCAACGAGATCTACCTAAAGTCGTTCATTCAAGGAAATCTTATAAAAGATCATTTGCTAGTGTTCAATAGAAATTTTGTTAACATAATGTATTATTTTTTTGTATTTTTTTAGCAAAATAATAAAACTATATATTTCAAAAGGTAAAGCTGTTAGCAATCTCCCAGTATTTTTTCCATAGTCAGAGCCATAGAAATACCCAATAACAGAAAAAAAAAATAAAGGAAACAAGACTCGTGTTGACCAGTGTTATCATTATATTAGATGAAATAATTAAACAGGTAAAAACAAAAAAAGGCTATAAAATGGACAATAAAGAGACACAAATATTGTGTTACGCTAACGATACTGTCCTAGTTGCTGAGAATGAAGATGACTTACAGAGATTATTACATCAGTTTAATACAACAGCAAAAAAATTTAGTATGAAAATATTGACTGCAAAAACCAAATCAGTAGTTATCTCCAAAGAACCAATTAGGTGCAAGCTGGAAATCGATAATCAGATTATAGGGCAGGTGATGACAATTAAATATTTAAGAATTATATTATCATATAACAACAACATAGAAGAAGAAATAAAATAACAAATAGTAAAAGCCAATAGAATAGCAGGATGCTTGAATTATACTTTTTGGAATAAGAAATACTTGAGAACAGAAGTAAAATCTCGTATATATAAATCTGTAGTTCGACCAGTTATGACCTACACAGCAGAGACAAGACCAGAAACACACAAAACTCAGAGATACTTACAAACAAGTGAAATGAAAACATTAAGAAGAATTGCAGGACGAACACTTGGGATAGAGAAACAAATGACAACATAAAGGCCATATGTGAAGTAGAGGACATTAACACGTGGATAAGAAACAGAAAACAAGAAAGGAACCAACACGTAAATAGAATGTCCGAACGACGATTAGTGAAAATAGCTCGAGATAAATCACCGTTGGGCCGAAGGTGTATAGGACTCCCACGAAAAAGATGATATGACGACCTGTAGCGACGATGCATTAAAGAAAAACAGGCAGGAATGCTACATATAAAGAAGAAGAAAAGAAGAAGAAAATTTGATAGTAATTATATTATAAATAATTAAAGAGATATATAGTTAAAAAATAACTATTTATTATAATAGTTTAGCTTAGTTTTAACATTCAGTACATCTGGTAATTATTTTCGCATGTTCGTCACAAATAGGCTTATTACATTCTCCACATAATTTTCGAGTCTTGCGTCGTTTTCTAAAATGTCCATTGTAACAAATGTAGCACGAGCTTTCAACTAGTTTTCATCCAGTCGTTTCCCGTGGTACTTGAAAAGTTGAAATTATAGAACTATCTTGAATTAAATTTGCAGCAGGCTTTCCCATAAGACTCTCAATTGCGATGCGTGTAGCGACATGTCTTGTTATCTGATTATTGGAGTAACGATCTTGAATATTTGGTAAACATAACTCTTCATCAAGCTGTCGTAAAAATAATCTTCGTTGATTAGTTTTTTTCTGGATCATTTTGTTATTCTCAAAATATAAAATATATGACGCAAGAGCAGTAACGTCTAAGTTTTGGATTGTTGTAGCTTCTACTTGATCGAAATTCATTATAAATATATAATAAAAGACTGTTTTTAGTCAATTTCCACTGGTTTATTTAAATTGCGATGACGCGTTTCGCTGTCGATGCAGCTTCTTCAGATCTACATTTTACACTGTGAAGAAGCTGCATCGACGCGTTTCGCTGTCGATGCAGCTTCTTCAGATCTACATTTTACACAGTGTAAAATGTAGATCTGAAAGAAGCTGCATCGACAGCGAAACGCGTCATCGCAATTTAAATAAACCAGTGGAAATTGACTAAAAACAGTCTTTTATTATATAACGTCTAAGTTGTTATAAAAAATGCTAGTGACCATCTTCTTGTTGATCTCTGTTTTGTGTGCCTCCCTAGCATTTGATCCATCATGCCAACACCAATTCTAGTTTTATTGTAATATTCAATTATTTCTGTTTTTTTTTTCTTATCTTCAGAAACTGTCATATCTGAGTGCATAGTGAATAACAGTATTACTGTTTTTTTTTTGGAACATACGAGCACATAATTACTTGATCATGAAACCCAAATAAAGTAGAGTACTCTTGTCGACTTTTATTAGCTTTCATTTCTTCGGGAATATAATTTTTATTTTTTTTAGAGTAACCACTAATGTCAAATTCCACAATAAATGTTTAGCTAAAGGTAATGTAGTAAACAATTGTTCATTGATGTATTTCGGCCAGATCCTCGATACAAGTCTTTCACAACTCTTTCACCTTGATTCGTCTCATAACCAGTCTGACTTTTTCCAGTGCGTATTTGTCTAAGTAGAGCATAAGCGTTTTCGGAATCACTAATCCACTATACCTTTATACCATATTTCGCAGGTTTTGAAGGATTATACTGCGTGAATCGTGTGCTTTCTCGATATGGAAAAAGCTGTTCATCAATAGTCAAACTTTCAAATGGTCTATACAATCGAGATGAATTAAAATTCAGGATGGTCCATATATCACGTATTGGAGCAGCCTTGTCTTTTACGGCACGAGTAACTTTCGTATTAGCATCATCAAATAGTATAAATCGGAGAATAGTCCAAGACCTAGTAAATGGTAACAGTAGATTTTACCTACTTCATGTATAATGGAATAAAATGTTTTCCTCATATTTTTGAACTCGAGACTCTTTTGATTCTTCGAATATACACCATTATCTACACTTTTTAGCAAAAAAAACCTAATATCCAAATTATATTCTTTTAATATCCTAATAATATTATTACTGTGTTATGCTTTAAATTATTTTCAATCATTTCTCGAAGGAAAAAATCACACAAACTACAAAACACAATGAACTTGCTCAAAATATGGTCAAAATACTTAGGTGGAGAAGTGATTGGAAAAATTACTCAATTTTTTTCTATAACGTATTTTTCATGGTTTAGAAAAAAAACATCTCAGCTTCATAAGCAACCGTTCGGAGCAACACAGAAATTAAATTCTATCGATAATCGAATTGTATGCTGAATGCCTTATAACAGTTTGAAACATTAATTTTTTCCTAGATTTTAAGATCATGTTTAAAACACCGTTTTCTTTCTGTAATTCATATAATAATTACCAATTTAAGTTAAGCAGTTATTACCTTTTTTATATTTGATTGAGCAGTGTAACTTAAACCATATTAAACGCATGTGGATAGTTTTATTTTATTTCGTTTGCATTGAATGCGTCTGATATATAATTAAGACGAACATCATCGATCCTTGTCTATCAAGTCGCGAGTTTAACACTCCCGTCTCATTTTGCGTTCCTGACGTAAACGAGTACCTTTAAAATACTTCACTTCGACGCAGAAGAAGGGAGAGAGTATTTAAGCCGCCATTTCGAATTTTTCGACGCTTTTTTCCTCCGTTAGGCCGTAGTGAGCTTGTTCTTCCATCACAGAGTGAAGCGCAACCTTTTCAATTCCAAAAATTTTCTACTCATCCTAAGGCATTTCGGGTCAAAGAGTGATCAGTTACCCAAATGAGAATGGGGGAGTAGTGTGTGAGGCAATATTTTGATAAGAATCTCACCAGGAGAGGATAAGCAGTTAATGGAAAACCCACGAGGAGAAGCCAAGCATTAAGTCATTAGTGCACCAGTTTAAATATCTCACTTCCTTTCTACAACGTGTGTTTCCAACGACTACGTAACACATGTGCTCCTGAAGTCGGTTTCAAAGGAAGCGAATCAGAAATAAACTTTTTATATCGTGCCTTATAAAGCCATTTCTCACACTTACATTCAGTGATGCTAGGATTGAAAAAATTCTAATTTAAAGACCCTCTGCAAATGTGTGCAATCTCATAGTATATAAGGTTATTTATTTAGTCTACTTAATCTTAAGGGTATAATACATGCAAGAATTTTTTATTTTGTTAATATACTCTTCTTTATTTTAGTGTAGCGTTTCACTGAACTCCTGCCCTATCTTATAGGACATAAAGGTTGTACCCAATTCAATTTTATATCAACAACTCAATAACCTTTCAGTATTTTCTCATTTTTTGAGCTGAACTTAGATTCTTTTTATTCTAAAATGAATGGTGCCCAAAACAGTATATCTAAGCCTTTAACAACTATAGAGACTATTTTCAAAAGGCGTACAAAAATTATATCGATCTCCACATCTCTCCAAACCAAACGGGCTAGCTTATATCTAATTTTTGTTCTCTCAGTGTTAATATCCACCCAATCCATTCTCGGAAGTTAAGATGTACATAAGGGGCAAACAGCGACTTTTATTTAATGAATAAAATATTTATTAAAAGTAGAGAAAAAAGAGCGTTATAAGTTTTACCCACTCAAACACCCGGCCGGCATCAAATCGTAAGTTCATGAATTGAACGGTAGTTTCTACCAGTATTGTATTCAATTTAATAAAGGCAAAACATAAATACTTAAATAATACACCTCCTATCTCGTTTCCCTTTGAATCTCGGCTTTAATGCGATCGAACTTAAATAAATTCAGCTTAGATCGATCGTATCTAGTGGACTCTACGTCATTTTACGGAAAACGCGTTCCCCGGAACCAGATGCAAGGCGTCAGATACTTGATCTCAATCAATTTAGATCGGAGTTCGTATATTTGGACTTTGCTTCCGCTCCGTAGCAAACACTGACAGAATAATTGATAATGTGAAACTGCCGGATAAATGGGTATAATTGTGTTCACTTTAAGTTGGATTAGGATCTGTATATTACTTTTAGACGAGTATATTTATCTTTTCTTCTTTATAGTTTAATTAATGGGCACGATGTGATTTTGATTTCCGGTTTTTAGAATATATGATATATCACGCAAATATTTTATAGTTCATATATATAAAAAGAAAATATCTATAGTCTCATAACTCTTTATATAACACTGTTAATTAAGAGGATCATCGCTTGAATGTAACTTCTACGTGGACTTGTGTTCGACAGTTATTGTCACTTGAAAGTATATTTGTGAGAGGGGCTTTTGACAGTGAAGCTGGGGTATCTTGATGCTCTAGATTGTAGCACAAGGATTAATTACCTGGATGGTAGAGTATCTAGTCATGTTTGGTGGCTAAACTTAGTGAAAGTCAAATTATGCAACCTCTGTTTGAGGTTGTATAATTGGAACCTATAGTTAAACACACATGGCAATATATTTTTCAAAAACTGAGGATTTTTGCTGGGAGTTTGATTGTAGATATATTTTTAATTAATACGAGTATGTTTTTTAAGTTCTACCTAGACATAAAGAAAAACTCGCAGATTATAAGTTTTGCAAGAAGTAAAACATTACTTAAATTTCCACCAACTTTATATTTTTAACACCATCACGTGTTTCGCTGTACGACAGCTTCTTCAGATGGTTTGTTACAAAGTGAGGGTTAAGTTACTATAATAAATAGTTGGTTCGCAATTTATGGCAGGTAATAAAATAATTTAATTAAAACAAATTTAGTAATGGTGAATTATTTAAGTCTAATTGTTCATTTATTAAGGAATCTGAATTTTTCAATTTGTTTATTTCTAAAGATTCTAGGTAATTAAGTTTCAAACTCTTTGTGCAAGTATGTAATATTTCAAAGTTTGGGTTGAATTGGTGATTATTTTCAATTAAATGATTTGCGTAATTTGAGTTATTTTTTCTATTAATGTATGATGAAGCATGTTCTTTTATTCTTTTTGAAAAACTTCTTCCTGTTTGACCTATATATGTTTTTGAGCAATTTCCACAACTTAATTTGTATACTCCGGATCTATTGTCTCTATCTGTTTTAGTTTGTTATTTTTTATAAATTTGCCAAGTGTGTTGGATGTTTTAAATGCTGTGTTAATATTTAATTTTCTCAAGAATCTATTTAATTTAGTGCTGCATCTACCATAGTACGTTATTGACTTTACGTTTTTATAAGGTTCTTTATTACTCGGAAAAACTGTACTAATGGCTTTTTTATACAGTTTTTTCTTAAGAATATTATCTATTATGGATGGCGAATAGTCACTGTTTACTCCTAATTGTATTATAATATCAAGTTCTTTTTAAAAATCGTCTTGGTTCAGAGGAACAATTATTAGTCTATGAATCATGCTAATGAAAACTGCAAGTTTGTGACTTGGTGGACGACATGAGGTATTACGGATAATTAGGTCAGTATGTGACGGTTTATAGTAAATAGAAAAAATGTGTTTGTTATTCTGTCTTTTTATTGTTAGGTCAAGGAAGTTTAAGCTATTGTTGATTTCAACTTCACTGGTGAATTTTATATTTTTGTGTATGTTATTAAAAAAATTTTGAAATTTGAATCACTTCCTGTAAAACACCATAAGATATCATCAACATATCTATTCCAGTATACCATTTTTTTAAACAGTGGGTGTTTGCTCATTTGGCTTTCTATGTTATTCATAAATATTTCCGCCAAAAAAGGACTAAGTGGATTACCTATTATAAAGACCGTCTAGGCTGCTGTATAGGTCGTTATTAAATTCAAAATAATTTTGTTCTAGGCAAAGCTTTAAGCAATTTAAGATATCTTGTTTTATTATTGTGTTGACATTGATTTCAGAAAGAAGTTTTTTTAATTAGTAATATAGTTTCCCTACTGGGTATGCTTGGGAAAAGATTTTGAACATCGAAAGAGATTAATTTTGAATTGTCAGGTAACTTTAAATGTTGTTAAATGCATTTTTCTACATAAATACACTAAGTCTAGCGTTTCTCGAGTTGGTTCAATCCATCCAAAAAACACAAAAAAGACGCTATAGCATCTGTGAACTTGCGACCAGAGGAAAATTTTGAGCCCCTGAGATATTTCCCTGATATTTTAATAAAAAGAAATCGCAGTGCACTGAATGAGAGCTCTAGAATGGATGTTGTAAGTCGGTGAGTACACAACCTTTGGTAATGGCTATAGCTGTGTTATCTTTGTGTACTCTGTTGTTGTCTTGCAATAGTTTTGATTGTCCTTGAGTTCAGACATTTTTTTCTAACGGTCCCTTTCAGATTTTGGATCGTTCTTTCGTAAACGACATTGTGGGCACTTTTTTTATATACTCACCACTTTGTCGTCACAGAAAACTGCCGCCATCAAATTTCTAGAAGACAAATGAATTTTCGCCTTCTTTGGAGGTTGAAAGCCGTTACCCATAGCATCGACTCCTGCTACGAGGAAGGAGCCCGAATATTCAAGCCTAACGTAACAATTGCGTTCTCTAAAGCAGCCAAATATTCTTGAGAAATTTATTTTCTCGCCAGTCTCTGCTTAAGTCTAAGGAGTTTGGGGATCCATCATAGAGTAACTTTTTTTCATCTCCAAATTGTCGTGAGAAAATTAAAAACTGTAGTTTCGGATACTACAGCTTATTTAGCAAGCACTGGGACTTCCATTCGACGATCTCACAACAGCAAATTCTGAATAACTCTGATGGTCTTCACAGTTCTTGCTTTAACCAGTCTTCCTGACCTGGTGTTATCTTGACTAGAGTTTTGGTAATATCGAAATTAATTAGACTAAAATCTCACATGAAAATAAAATGGGTCGCATATTGAGGTATAAATGGAATATTATTTCATGAGTAATTTGATTGATTACAAAAGAAATCGTGAAATTTTATAGTAATTTGCGAATTAAGGAAAACAAAATAAGTTAAAAAAACACCTCTGTGAAAAGAAATCGTTGAATTCCACATTTAATTTACAATAAAGAAATAATAAGTAGGAGTTGCATGAAAAACCAATTTCATGTAATAAGGAGGTTACAAAGAAAAAGAAACAAAATCAGACTGTTGCTTCTGATAACTTCTTAACTTCACTGGCTTTTATGTTCAATTTGCTAGCATGAAGGGTTTGTGAAGTGGCATTATATATTCGAGAAAGCAACTATCAATTTTGATTTTATTTTACGGCAGAAGTTTTGCTTGATATTATATTCTTCCTACACACACATAGCTAAAATTTAAAAATTATACTACGTCGTGTAGTCTATAAAAGTACAAGGAAATAAGGCTCCGGTTTTATGATTCCATCAAAGCGAAAACTTTTACAGATAACTGTTTCCTTAGTTTATTCGTCTTCGCTGTGCATAATCTCAAAACCACTGAGTTAATTTAATTAAAACCGGGAACATATTTTAAAATTTAGAATTTAATATTATCAGCGACCATCAATATAACTTTCATAAGCAAATATTCACAGGAGATCTTTCTAACTTATGGCATATATGTTTGGAACAACGTAGGTGAACACTTTGAAGAATCTCGAGCGGTTGTTCTTGATATATCCGAGGCATTCGACTGTGTTTAGCATGAAGCATGGTTGGCTAAGCTGCGCTTTAATGGTATATCTGAAAAGCTTTGTGACACTCAACAAATTTCTTTTTAATATTTTCATTATCACAACCGGTGTGCCCCATGACTCCATATTGTCTCCTACTTCCTTTCTCATTTACATTAACGATCTGCTGATAAGGATCAGTAGTCCAATCTGCAGAATCCACGTCGCGTTTAATATTTTACATCCATATAACCTTTTTCAAGTAGTCTTTTATATGAAGAACCTCATCTGTCTGGAAAGGTTTGACCAGGACTGCGTTTCCCACCGAGTACAATTTACAGCGGTCCAAGATCAACGTGAATCGCTTTTCCGCACACGTATCACTTCTGTGACACTTTGATGATTTTCCTGCAGCACGTGTGCCATGCCCATAAAAAAAATCACTTCTAACACTGGGAACATCATCAAAAATAAATTACTTTCGTGGGAAGATTCATATAAAAAAGATGTTTTTAAAAGTAAACAAATAAATATCTCCATCTTCGTCGGCACTATGATTCTGGTTAAAAACTCTTAGCCATACCAATTGTCTGGACAATCTTAGAGAACCTAGCGTCACCACACTCTGAATCTTTATTATAAGTAATTATAATATCTTTCTAAACGAAATGAAACGAATTATTTTGTTATTTGTCACTTATATCACTAATATCTTTTTCGGATTTTCTAGAAGCTTGCCTATAACTCATTCTAAAATTCCGAGGACCAAGGCCAACATCATTTCTTTATGTTGTAAGGCATGATGGACTGTTGGCTAAGCTACGCTCTTGTGGTATGTCTGAAAAGTTTCCTCAGAGAGGGTTCTTTACGAGTGGCCGTCGACGGATTTCTTTCTCTATCAACGCCAGTGTGCCCCAAGGCACCATACTGTCTCCTACTCTCTTTCACATTTACATTAACGAGCTGCTGGAAAAGACCGAGAATTCAATCTACAGCTTTGCAGATGACAGTACATTCACTTTAAACGCTCGGCCATCGGCTGCTGAGGCGAATATCCGCAGACAGAAGGAGGTCTTTCACCTTAACAAGGACCTGGAAGAAATTCTATCTTGGGGTGACAGTAACCAAGTGGAATTTAACGCTACAAAAACTCAGGCGGCAGTTTTTTGTAAAAAGTTAACATTGCTGAACCTGATATAGTTATGTCGGGGCACTCCATTCCCCTAACATCGTCGCTCAATTTGTTGGGCGTTAATTTGGGAGCAAATATGTCCTGGCATGAACATGTTGCAGGCATAGCAAGGAGAGCTTCTCAAAAGTTGGGAATACTATTTCGAACCAGAAAGCTTTACACTCCACAACAACTGTTAATTCTTTATAAAGCTGAAATTCGACCAACTATGAAATACTGCTCCCATGTTTGGGGCTCCGCTCCCAAACATACAAAGCATTTGTTGGATTCTATTTAGAGAAGAGCTGTTCGTCTGATTGGAGACCCGGAACTGACCGGCGGCCTTGATTCACTGGGACATCGAAGAACGGTTGGCGACTTGAGTCTGTTCTACAAGTATTTTCATGGGAAAGTATTCGAAGGATGTAGCTCGCCTAATTCCTCCCAAAGCGGTGCATGTTAGAAATACACGTCGCGCTGGTGCTTCACATCTGTATGAGGTTCAGCTTGTTACTCCGCGTACAACGCTTTTCAAGCAATCTTTTATATGGAGAACATCATTCCTTTGCCCAGCGCTGTGTTTCCCAACGAGTACAATTTACAGCGATTCAAGAACAACGTGAATCGCTTTTTTTTCCGCACACGTGCCGCTCCCGGAGCGCTTTAGGAACTTCCCTGCAGCACGTGTGCTAGACCCATAAAAAAAAAGAACAATTTGAACTAAATACCTTTTACCTGAGACCATGTTACTCCTCGTTGATTTCTATGTTAACCTCAGCAGGTACCTCCAATATAAACGTCTTTTCGTCCTCAAAGCGAGGAATACTATCAGATTTGTTGGCTTGTTGAAATCTTGTGGTGAAACAGGCAAATTTCTGCTATTATTATTATTTTTGGTACTTTTGTTCTTCTTTCTCACATTTGGTCAATGTGGTGCCATGTTTGAGTGACGGGCCTAAGTCAAGTCAGCACAAACGCTATTACCATTGTGTATTAAGGGATGACCTGACAATGTTACATGTTTTCAAAATCACTGACTTCTGAATATTTTTGTGAATGTTTGTGTTGAGTCCTTACTGTACTTAGTGTGAATGTTGTTGGTGTAAGGTGTGTGGCTGATATGACGAGGGGGACAATGATGACTTTTTCTTGCTTCCATAGCCTTTTTTACGTGGCTTGGTTTGTCTCGCATCTGTGTCGGTTGTGTTTGGAATTGATTTCGGTGGGTCCAAGCGGCGAGAAATTTTTTTCTTAGTGATTTTGTTATAGCAACGCATGACGTGTTCGTTGATTTCTGCGGTGCAAGTCATGCGTTACTTTGATTTTCCCGCCTTGGTGGGTGTCGACTTACTCGCAGGCACAGCACATTCGGCAGCTCCATTGTCTTTTGCCCGGACTGGTCGAGCTTGACATTTCCCGTAACGTCCTCGACCGTTACGTCGCTCGCTCGCTCGATGCTTCTTTTATTTGTTTACTGTTGTTTGGGATTTTTCCAGTGTTCTGTGGTGTCATAAGCGCAAAGTGTCCCGACATTAGGTTGCCTGTTAGTAGAAGGTGAATAGTTGGTGTGTTTTTTTATGCCTATTATTGTTGGTCTGTCTTTAAAAGTTATTATTGTCCTTCCTTGTTTTGAGACGATATCAGCACACACAGCTCAACATGATTCAGGTACCTCGGGATCGTCAATGCCCGTACTAGGAGAATCCTGGGATTCCCCTAGCTGAGGGTAATACTTCACTTTCCTTCCCTTTCCCCTCTCCATCTCCTCTCCAAGACGCTATCCATGCTCAAGCGTCCTGCAAATGGCACATCTGCCAGACAACAAAGATCACCATTATCATCATTAGCACCCTCAAAAATTGAAATAATTCCAAACATTCCACATCATTCCAAACTCCAACTAACCATTCTTCAGTGCTCCCTCACAAAGCATCCAACAGCAAACCCGCAGCCCCAACATGCCTCGCCTCAGCGCTATTATTATTATTATGATTGGCACACAAAAATATTAAATTAATGTGTTTTCCCCGTCCTACCATAGAGCGTTGGAATTACAAAGAAAACAACGAGTAAGATGAGAACTACTTAACGCCAGATGAAGAGTATGTATTACGCAAAAGAACATAAAATTTATTAAATTGATTAGAAAACGTATCAAAGTAGATGTCAAAAATACAGTAGTAAAGGTGAAATAAAGATAGAGGCAAGATATGTAGCAAAAATAGAAAGGATAAAAAAAATGATGGAATGAAACCATGAGGAGAAAAAGATCCGGGATGAGCTATATTAACATCTTATGATGACAATAAGAAAATGACATGGAAAGGATGGACGAACACCACAAAGAAGAGAAACAAATTGAGAGAAATCGGAGGTGTATACTATTCATGAAGGATGCACGCTGGATAAAGATAATGCGTTTTCTAATAATAGAGTGATTTTGCAACTCTTATTTTGGTAGGTCACTGTCTTTATCTTTATTTGAAGCATGTATCCACCGTTCGTAGCTTGCGCAGTAGTAAAGGGAAGAAATTAAATGTAAGGACTCAGCTATTATGGCTATCTGAAGCATGCGCCCACTATTTGGAGCTTGCACAGTATTGAAACAAAATAAGAGAAACCTTTAATAAGAATAACGATTTCCCTTATTTAGGAATTTATAAGAAAGGTTATTTGAAGTTCGTTATTCTTATTGCTATTATCGAAGGGCCTGTTTTTTTCCTATTTAGGTGTACAAACCACTAAGAAAAACACACAGTAAAATTGAAATGATAATATTTTATTGCAAACAACACAGTTAATTAGTGTTCAGCATATGTTGAGATTTTGCAATCTTTAGTACACTGGCATTACAGTGTGTGTAGTGCGAATTTTGAATGAAATTTTATTTATCACACATTCGTATTACCTGGGAAATATTGAGGGGAATGATAGAAACCTGCTAGACGCAACTTTAATTTAGAAACTTGTGTTGACCCATCAAATACTAATAACCGCTGTCTTTAACCATGAAATGAATGAAAAAAATTCCCTAAGTTTATAGAAGATGAGAAAAACTAACCTAACCTGGCAATTCGTTCGCGTTAATTCTTTGTATGCTTGAGATAACAATAAGGTCAAATGCATATGAAAAATAAGCGTTGCAAAATCTCTCTATTGTTTTTGAATGATATTTATCAGATAATTTTCTCTCCTCAATGGGTTTGCATTTCTGTACTAATTATCAGTGAATTATTTTTGGGGCTATATTGTACCTATTGCTATAATTTATTTTTGGCAGGAACTTACACCAATTGGTTAATAATCTAAAATTAAAATGTACCTTTGGTATTTGCAACAATGATCGTTTTTTACAATGACGGGTTTGATTTTATGCTTGAAGCAGTTCTTCTAGTTATTATTTGATCTGATATTGCTATAGTGAATCTCTACTTCTAGCTGTAGCTATCCGTTTATGATATGTATATATATGTATATATATATATATATATATATATATATATATATATATATATATATATATATATACTAGCCGTGCCCTCGGCTTCGCTCGCGTGAACTTGATTCACCTTTATCGTCACTGCTTATTCGTTATGTTTATATTATTATATAGCTCAAGGGGCCTTAGAGGCCCATGGCTTGGTTGCATACTTGTCTCCACTTCTTTTTGTCTCCTGTTAGCTTTTGCCAGTGCAGGATTCCCATCAACTCCGGATCTTGCTTTACTGTCTGAATCCATGTAGATTGAGGTCTACCCTTGCCTCTTCTTCCAACCACTCCTCTTATTAGGGCTTGCTTTGCCTGTCTTTCCTCCTTCATTCTTGCGACGTGTCCCAACCATCCTAATCGCTGGCTTATTATGATTTGGCTTATAAGGGGTTTCGTATATAGGCATTTTAATTCGTAGTTTGTTCTTCTTTTCCACATTCCCTCTTCTTTCCTTCCTCCGTAGATTTTTCTCAAAGCTTTCCTATCCCACACCTCCAACGTCTCCTTTTCTCTTGCATTCAGTTTCCACGTTTCGCATCTATATGTCACCGTGGGTCTGACAACTGTCGTATATATTCTTTCTTTTGCTTTTCTTGATTCATTCTTTAATTTCAATATTGGATTCATTCCCCCAAACATCTCTGTCCTTTCGCTATTCTTTCTTGTATCTCCGTCCTTTCTTGTCCACTCTATGTTATTGTTACTCCCAGATAATTAAATTTGTCTACTTTTTCAAACATACATCTTTTTCCTAAGTTGTTTATTATATCTAAACTTTTGTTGTTTTTAATATCCTTCTTCTTTGTAAATTCCATGTATTTTGTTTTTTCCTCATTTACCTTTAGTCCTCTCATCCTTCCCCTTTCTTCTATCCTACTTATGGCTTTTTTGAGGTTCTCTTTTGCTCTTGCAATCACTGCTACATCATCCGCATAGGCCAAGCATTGGCAGGTTTGTTGGTAAATCGTTCCATTTGTTTTTATTTCTGACTCTCGGATTATCTTCTCTAGTACCAAATTAAATAGACATGTCGACACTGGTTCCCCCTGTCTTAATCCTCTCTTCACCTTAAACTTGTCTGATACTTTGCCCTCAACCAACACTCTATTTTCTGTGTCATTCAGGATCATTCTCACCATGCGAATCAATTTACTTGGAATTTTTAGTTCTTCCATTATCTTGTAGAGTCCTTCTCTATTTACAGAGTCATATGCTTCTCTGAAATCCACAAAGACCAAGTGTAGTGCCAAATTTTGTTCTAAGCTATTATCTTGGATTTGCTTAATCGAAAATATCTGGTCTATAACCGATCTATTTTTCCTGAATCCACACTGGTACTCTCCCAGAATAGACTCGGCTTTCTCTGCTAGTCTATTTTTGATAGTCAACACTACTATCTTGTACACGACATCCAGTAAAGCTATTGGTCTATAATTAGCACATATAGTTTTTCTCCTTTTTTGTATATCGGACAAATGAGCGACTCTCTCCAGCTCACTGGCATCTTTTCTGTTTCCCATATTTCTTGCACCAACCGGCTTATTTCATTTTCCAGATCTACTCCTCCAGCTTTTATCAGTTCTACAATTTCCACCCGGGGCCTTATTTTTTTTGGGTTCTGAGTATTTCTCTTATTTCTTCTTTGCAGGGTTTATTTATCGCCTCCTGCCCTTCAGTTAATTTTGCTTCCTATTTCTCATTCAACTCCTCATTTTCATCTCCATTTAATGTTTCTTTAAAGTATTCCGCCCATCTATTCAGTCTTTCTGCGAAGCTTACTGCTAAACTTCCAACTTTGTTCCTATATATTAGCATTTTGTCTCTGTTTATTCCCTTTGTATTTTATAATAAAAAAAAAACACGTATATCGGATAAGTGGTTCTTGAGTGCTAAGCGCAGTAATGGATAGACAGACAGGCAGAGAGATGTTACGTTTTATATATAATATAGATTTTTTTTGACATATATTAAATTAAGAATTAAAAAAAATCACGTAAATCCGATGAGTGGTTCTCGAATGATAAGCACACTAACGGACAGACAGACAGAGAGACGTTGCGTTTTATATATATTATATAGATTATTATTATTAATATATAACCTCTTCAGAGAACATATGTATGAAAAATCACGTAAGTGGTTCTCGAGGGATAAGCGCACTAACGGACAGACAGAGAGACGTTGCATTTTACATATATTATAGATATAGATTATTATTATTACTATATAACCTGGCCAAAGAATATATATATGAATTTAAAAAAAGACACGTAAATCGGATAAGTGATTCTCGCCTGATAAACGCACTAATGGACAGACAGCCAGACAGAGAGACAGTGCTTTTTATACACATTATAGATTATAGATATTCTCTGCTACATAATATTGTTCCAAATTTAATGGTTTAGGCTGTGTACTGCAAGGGAACGCGCTAACGGTAAACTTTTTTTCCGACTTCATTCACTATTATCGTCACTGCTCATTCCCTCGTCATAAAATATAGCCTATAACCTGGCCAGAGAACATATGTATGTTTAAAAAAAAAAGTACGTAAATCGGATAAGTGGTTCTCCAGTGATAAGCCCACTAACGGACAGACAGACAGACAGACAGAGAGACGTTGCATTTTATATATATTATAGATATATATATATATATATATATATATATATATATATATATATATATATATATATATATATATATATGTATATATATATATATATATATATATATATATATATATATATATATATATATATGTATACATATATATATGTATATATATATATATATATATATATATATATATATATATATATATATATATATATATATATATATATATGTATACATATATATATGTATATATATATATATATATATATATATATATATATATATATATATATATATATATATAACACATGGGCTGAAAAGTCCCGGGCCTAACAAAGAAAACACGGTTTTTTTTGGTTCAAAATTAGCTTTATTCATCAACGTAATCTCCATCAAGAGCAACGCAATCATTCCAGCGCCGCTCTAACATTTCAATACCACTTTTGTAGAACGATTTATCTTTTGCCTCAAAATAGGCCTCAGTTTCAGCGATAACCTCTTCATTCGTGCGAAATTTCTTACCGGCGAGCATTTTTTTCAGGTCTGCGAACAGCCAGTAGTCGCTGGGAGCCAAATCTGGCGAATACGGTGGATGTGGGAGCAATTCGAAGTTCAATTCATGTAGTTTTGCCATTGTTTTGATTGACTTGTGACACGGTGCGTTGTCTTGATGAAACAAAATTTTTTTCTTTGCCATATGCGGTCGTTTCTTTGCAATTTCGGCCTTCAAACGCTCCAATAACGCTATATAATATTCACTGTTGATGGTATTTCCTTTCTCAAGATAGTCGATGTATATTACACCACGCACATCCCAAAATACCGAGGCCATAACCTTTCCAGCCGATTATTGTGCTTTCGGGCGCTTTGGACGAGGTTCACCAGTTGCTGTCCACTCAGATGACGATCGTTTTGATTCCGGAGTGAAGTGATGGATCCATGTTTCATCCATTGTCACATATCGATGCAAAAATTCCGGTTTGTTACGTTTAAACATGGCCAAACACTGCTCAGAATCATCAACACGTTCTTGTTTTTGATAAACAGTGAGCAAACGCGGCACCCACTTTGAACAGAGCTTTCTCATAGTCAAATGCTGATGCAATATAAAGCCAACACGTTCTTTTGATATCTTTACGATGTCAGCTAACTCACGCAACTTCACTTTTCGATCATTCATAACGATTTTATGGATTTTTTTGATGTTTTCTGGTGTTACCGTCTCATTTGGACGTCCACTGCGTTCTGCATCATCGGTGTCTCTACGACCACGTTTGAAGTCAGCAAACCAACGTTTTATTGTTGTTTCTGATGGAGCGGAGTCCCCATAACACTTTTCAAGCCATTGCTTCGCTTGAACGGTATTTTTTCCCATCAAGAAGCAGTGTAAAATTAAAACACGAAATTGTTTTTGATCCATTGTTTTGAAAATAACAAAAGTAGCGTCACTCTTAGCACAATAACTCACAAACTAATGAATAGAATATCATGAAATTTTAACAGCTGTCTTTTGAAGGTTAGTATTAACTGAAAAAAAGGTGACTGCAATAAAACTAGCGCCATCTATGTGTTAGGCCCGGGACTTTTCAGCCCATGTGTTATATATATATATATATATATATATATATATATATATATATATATATATATATATATATATATATACATATATATATATATATATATATATATATATATATATATATATATAAGTGTAGATGGCTGATATGTACATAATGTCTACCGTGAGTTTTCTTTTGTGAGGAGTGGTTAACTTCTCTCGTTTAGTATGCAGTGCTCACATCTTCTTCGTTAAGTTGATGTTGGCTATGACTGAATGGTGTAAGTTATATATACGATAAAGTTACTGCTTTGGGGACTTTGTTGTCTTATTTGTTATAAAAATACTTTCCTAGCTAATTGTTTCTGTTATTATGTTATTATTATTATTACTATCACTTTACATTATAAATTTTGAAGCGATATTCGGTCAAAAAGGGAAGCGCAGAAAAAGGTGATTTTCTTATAGTTAAAAATCATAATAATTAAAAATTTATCATAGCAACACTATGATATTTACATCACACAAATATACAATTTTAAGTTTTTAGAACTTTTACCTCCTGTTTGATTTGTAGTAATTTGGTAGTAAAATTAGAAGAACATCTAATAAATAACATGAAATAAACCTGAAAACAACAATTAGCTAAATAAATTTTATCGCTAGATAGAAAGCTCACAATTGAAGTATTTTGGACTAAACGCGATTAGTGGGATAATTAAAGACTGCTACTCTAATTTCATTTATTAGTTTCGTGGGACTACAGTAGTGAAATTGCAATTAGATAAAGTCGAGGAAAATTAACAAAGCAACTGTATTTGTCTGGCATGAACTTCCGCCTGTCTTTGTAGTTTTATAATTTTATTAATTACGATAAATAGGAGTTTTTTTACTACAATTAGAAAAACTAATAAAAAGTTATTAGTGAGTAATAGCTTTTTCAGCATGATTTTTTCCATTAAATACGCTCGTGAAGCGATATGAAACACATTTAAGTAAATTATGTCTATCGAATTTAAAATTAATGGTTCTTTTTGATTTGGAGTTACTGGGATAATAAATTAACAGATAGACAAATCAACAGACCGATCAACGGACTATGAAACTTAGGTTTTTCGTGATCTGAAGTTTCCAAACATTTCGAAGGGCGTTTCTTACAAGATTTTTTAATCGTTCAATTCCTCACCTTTATAAAGACTAACCCTTTCTATATCATAATGATATTTATTTATCTATGTTATCCAAGTGCCAAAAGGTAGAACTGTATTTCACAATACTTTTTTGACAACACGATAGTGCTGATACAGATAGTACTGTGTGTTACCTATCTTGACAATAGTACTCGGCTTTCCGGTAACCGGTTCTAATATTATCCAGAGTCGATGTGGATTAATTTCTATTATACCCGTAAATCGATTTTCCAAGATAAAAAGTGTGCTCTTCTTTACCAGCACAAAGCATAACCTAACTTATGGTTGGTAAGCAATTCTATTAATTTTCTCGATATTACAGAGATCTGTGTTGTGTTTACTTACCTGTCAATTGGTCTATATTGTCTATAATTACGCCAATATTAAATTAACATATATGGAACATTCTTAAAAAAACAATTATGTGAAGAATAAAGCAGTTTAATCATATATGTGTCTGTCTAGCCTAATATGTGGTTCAACTAAAAGTGTATGTATGATTTTGCTAAATGAAAAACAGTGTTTCTTCATAGAATTGAATACGGCGTTAATATTATACAATTTGTATTTATCACAATAGCAAATCTAGAGAAATAGGTCTAAAAACAAACTTCATCAAAACAAAATATTTAAAAAGCGCAAGTGAAATGAAGATAACAGCCAGGAACTATTACTAGAAGGTGAAAGAATAGGAAAGGTACAAACATTTATATATTTGGGACAAAAAATCGAAATATCAAAAAATAATTTAAAGGCTGACTTGGATAGAAGAGTCTCGTTTACTTGGTCTGCGTTCAGAAGGTTACAAACCACATTTAAATTGGACATTCCAATTCCAACGATCAATATAGACCGCCCGCATTAACATATGACACTGTACGTGGGCTTTAAATAAATAAACCCCAGGTAACCCAAACAACAATGGAGAGGAGAATGCAAAGAGTTAGAGATCGTATTCCTAACATCGAGACACGAAGAAGAACAAAAGTAACAGATGTAATACGACGAATATGTATATTAAAGTGAAACTGGGCAGGGCATATCGCAAGAATGAGTAACAGACGGACACGCCGAATGGAGACCTAGAGAACATAAAAGATGCAGAAGAAAACCACGACATATAAAGATTAGCGGGACACGATTTAATGCAAAAAGCAAACAGAGCTCATTGGAGACAACTTGGGGAGGTTTACATCCCACTATGGATGGAATAAGCTAATGATGATGATTCATCACAATATTTTATTTATTTTTACTTGCATTTTTAGAACAATTATAATCGGATTTTCAAGATTAAGCATGGCCCTTATTTTGTCGTTTTAGGGGAGGTAAGTTATAATAGTAAACAATTCTCCTATAATTCTTTAAATAACCGAATTTTATTATTTCGTTTTAATTATTTTTCAACTTATATTATTAAATGATGTTAAATTTGATTATAAAACTTATGGATGTACTATTACGAAAATTAGGTAACAGTAACCTTTAAGTTCTTATCCTTTATAAGTAGCACGGACTAGTTTATTATAAGTAAGATACAACAGTTTGCACCTCTGGCTAATGTAAGTCTAATTCTGAAGGCGCACCTCTTCTCTATCGAGGGTTGTTTATGGCCCCAGACTAATAGAGGATTTGCGAATTGCTAACAATTTCTTTGTGGCAGCTCATTTCCTCTGGTTACAACTCCTGCCCTAGTATTACGCTAAGTACTTTAAATATGATTCTGTTTCTTTGTTGATTTTAGCTCGGCTGAGGAGCGATGATAAGGCAAAACACGTTCCGAGATGGATTGACGGATGAGAGAAGAGTCAAATACTGCTGAAAAATGGATTTTGTCCAATTTTAGTGATATACGTTATTATGACTAAAAGATAGACTAAATGTAAACAAAGATATATATATATATATATATATATATATATATATATATATATATATATATATATATATATATATATATACATATATATATATATATATATATATATATATATATATATATATATATATATATATATATATATATATATATATATATATATATATATATATATATATATATATATATATATATATATATATATATATATATATATATATATATATATATATATATATATATATATATATATATACATATATTATATATATATATATATATATATATATATATATATATATATATATATACATATATATATATATATATATATATATACTAGCCGGGCCCGCGGCTCCGCTCGCGTGGACTTGAGTCACTACTATCGACACTGCTTATTCTTCATGTTACCCAATGTAATAAAATATCTCCCACTATTTCCCCTTATCTCCCATTATCTCTACATAATTTCCATTATCTAGCCTTATCTCTGCTCATCTCCCATTGTTTTTCTCCTTATCTCCCATTATCTCACCCTATTTCCCATTATCTAGGCTTATCTCGACTTATCTCGCAATATTTCTCCTTATCTCCGATTATTTCTCCTTATCTCCCATTATTTATACTTATATCCCATAACTCACATTAACTCCCATTATCGGGGCTTATCTTGACTTATTTCCCATTATTTATTCTTATCTCCCATTATCTCACCTTATTTCCCATTATCTAGGCTTATATCGAATTATATAGAACATATGTATCAATTTATAAAAGTGGTTCTCGAGTGATAAGCACACTAACGGACAGACAAACAGACAGAGAGACGTTTGTTACATGATATTGTTCCATATTTAATGCTTTAGGCAGTGTATGGCAAGAGAACGCATTAGCGGCAAACTCTTCTCCGACTTGATTCACTATTATCGTCACTGCTTATTCCTTATGTCACCTAACGTAATGAAATATATCCTATAACCTGGCCAGAGAATATACGTATGTTTAAAAAAAAGCACGTAAATCGGATAAGTGGTTCTCCAGTGATAAGCGCACAAACGGACAAACAGACAGAGAGACGTTGCATTTTATATATATTATAGATATCCTTTGCTACATGATGTTGTTCCATATTTAGTGGTTTAGGCAGTGTATTGCAAGAGAACGCGCTAGCGCCAAACTTTTTTCCGATTTGATTCGGATAAGTGGTTCTCTAGTGTTAAGCGCACTAACGGACGAACAAACAGACAGATGGACAGAGAGACGTTGCATTTTTTATATAATATAGATATAGATTATTATTATTATTATATAGCCTGGCCAAAGAATATACGTATGAATTTTAAAAAAAAGACACGTAAATCGGATAAGTGGTTCTCGCGTGATAAACGCACTAAGAGAGAGAGACATTGCATTTTATATATATTATAGATTATAGATATTCCCTGCTACATAATATTGTTCCATATTTAATGGTTTAGATTGTGTATTGCAAGAGAACGCGCTAGCGGCAAACTTTTTTCCGACTTCATTCACGATTATCGTCACTGCTCATTGCTTATGCTACCTATCGTAATAAGATATAACCTATAACCTGGCCGGAAAACATATGTATGTTTTAAAAAAAAAAGTACGAAAATCGGATGAGTGGTTCTCCAGTGATAAGCGCACTAACGGACAGACAGACGGACAAAGATATGTTGCATTTTATATATATTATAGATGTAATAAAATATATATCTATAGCCTGGTCAGAGAACATATGTATAAATTTAAAAAATCACGTAAACCGGATAAGTGGTTCTCGAGGGATAAGCGCACTAACGGACAGACAGACAGACAGACAGAGAAAACGTTGCATTTTATATATATTATAGATATAGATTATTATTGTTATTATATAACCTGGCCAAAGAATATATGTATGAATTTAAAAAAAGACACGTAAATCGGATAAGTGGTTCTCGCGTGATAAACACACTAATGGACAGACAGACAGACAGGGAGACATTGCATTTTACATATATTGTAGATTATAGATTATAGATATTCTCTGCTACATAATATTGTTCCATAATTAATGGTTTAGGCTGTGTATTGCAAGGGAACGCGCCAGCGGTAAACTTTTTTTCCGACTTCACTTACTATTTTACGTCACTGCTCATTCCTTATGCTACCTATGGTAATAAAATATAGCCTATAACCTGGCCAGAGAACATATGTATGTTTAAAAAAAAAAACGTAAATCGGATAAGTGGTTCTCCAGTGATAAGCACACTAACAGACAGAGAGACGTTGCATTTTATATATATATATATATATATATATATATATATATATATATATATATATATATATATATATATTATTATATATATATATATATATATATATATATATATATATATATATATATATATATATATATATATATATATATATAATGAAAATCGGTTAATATATTAAAACTGGTATATTTCTGTAGCAAAGGCAATTTTAAAGTACTCTTGAATTAAAAACTAATTACCGATACCTATATTGCAATTAGTTCCCTATCTAATTATTTTCATTTTTCGAAATAAGTAAGGAACAACTTGTTTCTTCTTAACAGTTACCAATTTCTTAGTTAAGATGCATTAAACACATCTGCTAAAATTTAAAAATTACTAGCAGATACAAAGCATAAAACTGTCATTGTTTTGCTTAAGTAAGTACACTGTATCAAAAACTAAATATCACTAATCTTCAGCAATATCAGTCAAGTACTCATAGCACTACTACCAATTTGCAATATTTCACAAAAAAATATTTATTTTTACAGAAGGTTTCAAGATGTAAACACGAAAGGCGTCTTTCATATTTCGTCAATCAATATCATCTCTCATCACCTTGGTTTTAAAACACTCTCTCTTCTTGTCATTGCGATATTCTAATACTCATCTCAGCTGTGCCAATGGCGGCGCATTACTTTTTAAAATTAGGTACTCCCGTGATTTATAAAATTGTCAAATTCCAATTTAATAAATACAAATAAATGCACTTTTCTTATGTCTTACATTACTTTAATGCAAATTACCAGTAGTATGACACAAATTTGAAAATATTTGTTTCAGTCACTCTGTAAATTCAGTTCAAATTGTTAAACTGTATTTAAAATAATTTGCCCAGCGTTTTGACACACAACATAATCCAGTAACTGAAAGATTTTAAAATGTAAAATAGTATTTGAAATATTTCTTGGACTATTAACTGCTTAGATTAAATATACTATACAAACTATTAAGAAAGGGAAAATGGCCATAATTCACGCAAAAAGTCAACGCAATAATAAAATGTGTATAAATTTCAACATCCAAGAAGATCCTAAGACGGTGGTCGCATAATTTTAGCTATTTAATGTTGACTCTTGCTCAAAGTTGCCCGAGTGGTTTGTGGCCTGCCCCGGGTTCGCATTTGCGGAATATATTTATGTGTATTTACAGGCTTACAATTCCCTTTGAATTCATTAACATAAATCAACATTTTTTAAGTTAACTTTAAATTTTAAATTAAAGTTTAAACTAATTTACATTTTGTCTAATAGTTGGCACAGTGTTATGCGACAAAGTTAAATTATATGCGAAAAAATCAGACTCGAGCTGTTTTTTTTTACTTTTTTGTTTACAACCACAAAAATGTTTTAAATAATGAATATTCTATTACTGTTTATTTAAATAATAAATTTAAAAAATAACCGGCCAAGTGCAAATCGAACTTGCACAATTAATGTTCCGTACGTTGATTGCTTTTAAGGAGTTACATACACCTGGAATTTTCAAAAATTCGATTTTTTTACGCATTTTTATTCTCTATACTTCTAAGAATTATTTTAGAAAATTCCGTTCCATCACAAAGTTATAGCATATAGACCTGGCGCCGGATTGGGACCGATACCTGTCTCAATGCATTATCTGCAGTATTACTTAGTCAAGTTTTAATATTTGTTAACTTTTTTTTTTTAATTCTAACAATTACTTTTTCTACAATATGTCGAGAGGTTTTTTTAATTTTTCTAACAGACAATTTTTTTTTAATAATTAAACATAACTTTTTTGGTCAAAAGATGCATACTAAATTTTTTATTTTTGAAAAAAAACCCTTCGACAATTTTTAACTACTATTTTACAAGATTAATTTTTATTTTGGCAGATTGGATTATTTTTTATGAAGTTATCCTGCAGTGGTCAACTTAATCCGATAAAAAATAATGTTAAAACATATTTAAAAACAAAAATTCTTATAATTTAAAGTACAATGAAAATATATAATCGCCATTCTTTTATATTATTCACTTAATAACCCTTAAATTTTTTTTTTAAATATGCATGCGTTTTTTAGCGCCCAGGTGTATGTAACTCCTTAAAATAAAAATTTTTGTTACAGAGGTATAAAATAATCAGTGACTTCACAAAACACATTCCAAATGAAATATTCCAGAATAATTTTTTCAAAATTGTTTGATCGGTACTTTTCAAGACAAGGGGAGGACAGTGAGTTTTCGCAATTTTTTAAAAATAATGCAAAGAAAAGTGTGTGCAAGTATTACATTTTACGTAATTTTGAACTCGTGTTTTTACAAGCTTTCATTTGACATCCCACTCGATGACTTGGTAAATTTTTTTTTCACTTCCGATTTTACCCCCCAAAACTAACCCCTTAAGTCAAAATTTAACTTTCAAAACTACACGACTCTAATGAGGTCATCAATTCCTATATTACTGCTAAATTTCAACTTTCTATAGTTTCAAATAATTTCAGAGAATAGTATAGTTTCAAATAGTTGCTGAGAAAATCGGGTAGGACAGACAGACTGACAAACAGCCACCGAAGTGATCTTATAAGTGTCTCGTACGGAACTTTAAAAAAGGTAAAATCTTGTCTGATATTTGCACACTCTTGTCAATAAAATTGCGCAGTGGTCTCTATAACACTAGCATGTTTTTTAAGTCATTTACCTAGTCTTGAAAATGATGTCATACGAAAAAATTGCTCGGTCGTTAAACTACTGGAGCTGTTTTAAGAACAATATTCTGTACGAATTCGCTATGTCTGCCATTTTGAACGACTTTTTTCTTCCGAGAAATGAGTAAAAACAACTTGGAACATCGAGCAGCTATAAAGTTTCTCATGAAAGAGGGAAATAGATCAAAAGATATTTGTGAAAGAATATTCCAGTTTTTCAGTGCGGACAGCTTATCTACTAGTGAAATTTTGGTCTTAGCAGTTTTGATGGGGGCCGAGACTTAACTAAGGATGACATTGTATTAGGCACAACGGATGAGGCATTAATTGAGGAAACCACTAGATTTGTTGAGGATTTGCTGCTGTCAGATCGATGATTGAAAATCTCAGTGCTTGCAAAAAAAGCTGGACTATCCAAAATTATAATTTTAGAGATTATGAATGAAGATTTAGGAATGAAAAAGTTTCTGCACGATGAATCCCAAAATTCGTTACGCCAGAGGAAAAATTGGCGAAGAAAGAAATCTGTTAAAAACACGATGAGACGTATTTCTCTCGAATTGTCACAAGCGAGAAGATTTGGGTGTCTCTGTTAGATCCCTCCTACAAAACAGGAATCGAAGCAATAAGTTTATAAGAGCGCTACTGCTTCGAAGAAGTCTAAAACACAGTCGTTTTCTAGAAAGTTGAGAAATAGACTTGCATCAGTCTGTTGGCCACTTGCCAGTGTTCCATGTTTTTTGACACAATGCATGCAGTGTTTCAATAAGTAGAATACGTTAGCGCTAATTGTGAAGAAAGTCCAAAAGAAACTCATACATTAATAGTGCAAAGATCGATCTTTAAGAAAACGCGACTGTCAGGAACAAAAACTATCAGATATGCCATAAGCGGGAAGTTTAGAGAATAATCTGCCACACTAACCACGAATAAATAAATGCTTTAAATATATTAAGTGTAACTTCAACGCAACGTCTAGTATTACTTACACATATTGATGTGAACAATAATATTAAATGATTCCTAATTCTTTAAAAGATGTTCATTGATTTTTTTTCCTTTTTTTTCCTTAAACTTCGATATTAACAATGCCTCTATTTATACATATTACCCGTATTTCCCCTGTTTAAATTTAAAATTTTTTCGCTACCGTTGGCTCAGAAGGGAATAGAGAATTAGATAATGACTAAATTGAATGGCAACGCTAATCCTTTTTTTACGTGCCGTTTTATGTACCTGAAAAGATAGACTTTAAAGAAAAAGGAGTAATAAATTTTAAGAAAATAGAAGCTAAGCTAAAGAAAATGACTGAGGGTAAATTAATATTAACGAGGCTCCTGTTTATATTGTATTAAGATCTTTGTGAAACAGTTAAAAAGGAAAAGAAATAAGAAGATTATTTAGGTAATCAATTTATTATTGGTTTTGCAAAAAAAGCAGCACCATTGAAAATTGTATTGTAAAATGTGGATTTCATTGTTTTATTAATTGTGGAATAAAATAAAAATAAGAGACGTGGTTCATAAGATTTGGAATTGAAACATAATATGTAAATATTTTTTATACCTAGAAAATAGTATGTTCGGTTACAAAACTACGTTAAACTATAGAGCGGTAGAGATAAATCTGTGAAAGTAAATTCAATGTAGCTTCCACTGACTGTGAAATCTTCTTGACCCTAGACCTGAGCTAGCTACAAGCATATATATTCTCCCACTTGTCCATAGTCAATCATATCCATAATAGGAATATTTATAACATCTTTAGTTTTGATTCTCATTTACTGTTGCCTTTTTTGTCGTGTTATCTTTAACAACGGTAAATAAAACTCCTGGTCGGTCCTGTATTCGTTAGATTATTTCGGCATAAGATATATGATGTATTGATTAAATTTACCATACATTCTGTTATAACTTTTTGGATTAATACTTGTCACCATCATTCTTTATTTCCCTGAATTTTTATGTAATATGCTTTAAAAAATAATTCAAAAAAAAAGAGATTAACTATAAAGTTTCATACTGCCGTTAAACGTATACATAAGAAAGATGTAACATATAAAACTAAACAGGTAGAAAGAGTGGGTAAAAAAGGAACAAAAAAGATTTGCCATTATTTAGAATAAGGGAACAAATATAAAGATATTACGCTGGGAAAGACAAGGTTGACAGGTTTTTGGAAGAGAAGGATTTGCTTTTTAAATAATAAGAATAAAAGTGACTAGGCTAAAGAATAACGGTGAAGCGGAGATTTCAGTTAGAATAAAAATAATACAATTTTTTGCGGATGGTGTAATATTATCAACAGAACGGAATGTTATTGAAAAGCTTTAGACATAATATATAATAAAATGATATGCTATTTAATAATAATAAAAATTCTCTGGAATATATTGTGTAAAATATACTGGGGGAATGCAAATAATAGAGCTTGAAGCTCGACGATCAAAAAAAAATACCTACCCATTTAACAGAGGAAATAAGAATTTCTACTAACTATACCTACTTAGAACTGGATTTTGATAACACAGGACAAATAATAAAAGAATAATCCAGCTTGTTTACAATATAGGGCATGTTTTAAAGGTTATTTGGAATATATGACGTATTTTTTCCAGAGATAACACTGAAAAACTAATGAAAGGTAAGTGCAGTCTGTGCCAGGTAATTCTCAGCAATGGTAGCGATTTTCCCGTCTAGTAAATAGATTTCCAATGTGTTTTCATGTACAATAAAAAAAAATTTGTCTCATGCAAAAAATATCGGTTCCTTTCTCGTCAAACAAACTACAGCATTAAAAAAAATCCAAACCAGTACGGAACTTTTGATACGCTCAACTTTCCATTGATTTTTTTCAACAGCCACATTACATTACTTTGTATGGATACTAAAACTACATTTTTGTTATTTACCATAAACAATATACGAACAGGCTAATAAAGTTTCAACTCTAACATACACCATACACAAAGGTTCATTAGCAATAAAATTAAAGTCCTACAAAACAGCTAATTAAATTAAAACTTGCCAAAGGAACATGTTTATTTGCTTTGTACTTATATTATCGATTTTCTATTTCTGCTAAAATCTAAAAATAACTTCCAACAAATATTTACTCTGTGTGGGTGTGTGTATGCGTCTGTGTGTGTATGTGTGTGTATGTGTGTGTGAATGTGGGTGTGCGCGCGCGTGTGTGCGTGTGTATCTGTGTGTGTAAAACAATCTGATTTTTCAGTTTCAAAAAGCTCTTTATTTTTTCCTTGTAAAGTGCTACAAAGTTTCCCTTACATTCTGTGTACTAGGCAGTATACTCATTTAAAGTTTTGCCTTATGGCTGGTCGGTGTACTGCCTGGTGGTAATTAAACCTTGTGTATGTGAGATGTGTTGGTTTTGCCATCTCCGATTTGCCTTATATCTATATGTCACTTAATATTGGTTTGTTAGACAAAAAATTTGAATGGTATTATTGTTTATTTTTGTGTAGTTTTTAGCTTTTGGGATTGCTGGGAAAAATTGTCAGCAAAAAATCCAGTTTAATTTTTCTCAGGTACATGTGTTTAATAATATTAACCGTAATTATACTTATTATTATTATGACTGTTCTCGTTTTTCTTTCTCACATTTGGTCAATGTGGTTCCATGTTTGGCTGACGGGCGCAAACCAAGTCAACACAAACGCATTACCATTGTGTATGAAGGAATGACCTGACAATGTTACATGTTTTCAAAATCACTGACTTCTGAATGTTTTTGTGTATGTTTGTGTTGAGTCCTAATTGTACTAAGTGTGGTGTGAATGTTGTTGGTGTAAGGCCTGTGGCTGTTATAATGAGGGGGACAATGATGACTTTTTCTTGTTTCCATAGCCTTTTTATTTCCGTTGCAAGGTCTGTGTATTTGGAAATTTTTTCTGTGTATTTCGTTTGGATGTTTGTGTCGTTGGGGACAGCTATGTCAATTAGATAGGTGACTTTTTCTTTTTTGCACTGAAAAGTAATATCGGGTCTATTGACGGAGACTGTTTTATCTGTATGGATACTGATGTCCCAGTAGAGTTTGTAATCTTTATTTTCAAGTACGGATGTTGGTGTGTATTTGTAGTAGGGATCTGTATTTTCTATGAGCTTGTATGTTGTGGCTAGTGCTTGGTGAACTACTTTTGCCGCTGTGTCATGTCTGGTTGTGTATTCCGTTCCGGCTAATATTTTACATCCGCTTGTTATGTGTTCGATTGTTTCTTTCTGCTGGTGGCATTTTCTGCATCCGTCTTCTGTAATAGTTGGGTCTTTGATGATATGCTTTTGGTAGTTTCTGGTTAATATGAATTTATCCTGGATGGCAAGTAAGAAGCCTTCTGTTTCCGGGAATAGCTGCCCATCCCGTAACCAGGTGTATGATTGTTTTTTATTTACGTGGTCTTGTTCTATGTGGTATCTGTGTTTTCCGTGGAGTGTTTTTTCTGACCACGTTTTCATCTTTTCCTGTTGTAATTGGATGTGACTGTGTGTATCTGCCGGGTGGTCTATCCGGGATAAGTCGATTGAGGTATAGTTTTTGTCTGCTTTGATTGTTGCTGTGTGGAGGCTGGGTTGCTTGGTGTGAAAGAATTTCTTAAGTGCTTGTATTTGTTTTGTGTGTAATGATCTGATGTCTATAAATCCTCTTCCTCCTGCCTTCCTCTCGATTGTAAGTCTTTCTTTGCATGCGTTGGGGTGTAATTTCCTGTATTTGGTGAATTGAGATCGTATAAGGATGTGAATATTTTCTATGTCTGTTTGTGTCCATTTGATGATACCAAATGAATATGTGAGTATAGGTATAGCGAACGTGTTGATGGCTTTAGTGAGATTCTTAGAGTTGAGTTTTGTTTGTAAAAGTTTCGTCAGTCTGTCTTGGAATTCGGTTCTGAGCTCTGTTTTGATGTGAGTGTGGTTGAGTTTGGTGCTTTGTTGGAAGCCTAGATATTTGTATGTTTCTTTGTCGAACATGTTATCGAGTATTTCATTGTTGATGGTTTCTGTCTCATGGTGGCCCTTCCACTGGCTTTGTTGATATGGAGCACTTTGCATTTACTTATACCAAATTCCATATTGACATCTAAGGTGAATATTTCTGTGATTTTGAGAAGTTCTTTCAGCTGTGTTTTTGTGGCAGCGTAGAGTTTTATGTCATCCATATATAGGAGGTGGTTTATTTTATGTTGATTTACTTTTTGGCGTCTGATGTTGAAGCCATGCTCTGTTCTGTTTAGTATATTTGAGAGTGGATTGAGACAGAGGCAAAACCATAGAGCGCTGAGCGAGTCTCCCTGAAATATACCCCGTCTGATGTACAGCTTTTCTGTTTGGATGCGTTCGGTTTGTGTTTCTAGGCGTATTTTGGTTTTCCCTGTTTTCATAATTTGCGCGAGAAATTGCCTGAGGTGTTGGTTGATTTTATAGATTTCTAGGGCTCTGATTAACCAGCTGTGGGGAATGGAGGCTTTTTTATAGTCTATGTAACCGATGTGAAGGTTTCTGTGTTCTTTTCTGGTTTGTCCCATAATCACGCTATCTATGATCAGCTGCTCTTTGCATCCTCGACTATTTTTCCTGCATCCCTTCTGCTCTTGTGTGAGAATATTTTTGTCTGTTAGGTGTTGTTCTATTTTCTTGAAAATTGTGGCTGTGATGATCTTGTATAGGGTTGGAAGACAGGTGATAGGTCGGTAGTTTGACGGGTTTGTGGTGTCTCTGGTGGTGTATTATTATCATCACAAAAAGTTCGTCTTTCTCACATTTGATCAATGTGGTTCCATGTTTGGCTGACGGGCCAAAACCAAGTCAGCACAAACGCTATTACCATTCCGTATTAAGGAATGACCTGACAATGTTACATGTTTTCAAAATCACTGACTTCTGAATGTTTCTGTGTATGTCCGTGTTGAGTCCCAATTGCACTAAATGTGGTGTGAATGTTATTGGTGTAAGGCCTGTGGCTGATATAAAGAGGGGGACAATGATGACTTTTTCCTGTCTCCATAGCCTTTTTATTTCCGTTGCAAGGTCTGTGTATTTGGAAATTTTTTCTGTGTATTTCGCTTGGATGTTTGTGTCGTTGGGGACAGCTATGTCAATCAGATAGGTGACTTTTCCTTTTTTGCACTGAAAAGTAATATCGGGTCTATTGGCGGAGACTGTTTTATCTGTATGGATACCGATATCCCAGTAGAGCTTGTAATCTTCATTTTCAAGTATGGATGTTGGCGTGTATTTGTAGTAGGGATCTGTGTTTTCTATGAGTCTGTATGTTGTGGCTAGTGCTTGGTGAACCACTTTGGCAGCTGAATCATGCCTGGCTGTGTACTCCGTTCCGGCCAATATTTTACATCCGCTCGTTATGTGTTCGATCGTTTCTTTCTGCTGGTGGCATTTCCTACATCTGTCCTCTGCAATAGTCGGGTCTTTGATGATATGCTTTTGGTAGTTTCTGGTTAATATGACCTTATCCTGGATGGCAAGTAAGAAGCCTTCAGTCTCAGGGAATAGCTGCCCATCCCGTAACCAGGTGTATGATTGTTTTTTATTTACGTGGTCTTGTTCTATGTGGTATCTGTGCTTTCCGTGGAGTGTTTTCTCTGACCACGTTTTCATCTTTTCCTGTTGTAATTGGGTGTGACTGTGTGTGTCTGCTGAGTGGTCTGCCCGGGCTAAGTCGAGAGGTGTATAGTTTTTGTCTGCTTTCACTGTCGCTGTGTGGAGGCTGGTTTGCTTGCTGTGAAAGAATTTCCTAAGTGTTTGTATTTGTTTTGTGTGTAATGATCTGATGTCTATAATTCCTCTTCCTCCTGCCTTCCTCTCGATGGTAAGTCTTTCTTTGCATGCGTTGGGGTGTAATTTCCTGTATTTGGTGAATTGAGATCGTATAAGGATGTGAATATTTTCTATGTCTGTTTGTGACCATTTGATGATACCAAATGAATATGTGAATATAGGTATAGCGAACGTGTTGATGGCTTTAGTGAGATTCTTAGAGTTGAGTTTTGTTTGCAAAAGTTTCGTCAGTCTGTTTTTGAATTCGGTTCTGAGCTCTGTTTTGATGTGAGTGTGGTTGAGTTTGGTGCTTTGTTGGAAGCCTAGATATTTGTATGTTTCTTTATCGAACATGTTATCGAGCGTTTCATTGTTGATGGTTTCTGTCTCATGGTGGTGCTTCCATTGGCCTTTGTTGATATGGAGCACTTTGCATTTACTTATACCAAATTCCATATTGACATCTAAGGTGAATATTTCTGTGATTTTGAGGAGTTCTTTCAGCTGTGTTTGTGTGGCAGCGTAGAGTTTTATGTCGTCCATATATAGGAGGTGGTTTATTTTATGTTGATTCTCTTTTTGGTGTCTGATATTGAAGCCATGCTCTGTTCTGTTTAGTATATTTGAGAGTGGATTGAGACAGAGGCAAAACCATAGAGCACTGAGCGAGTCTCCCTGAAATATACCCCGTCTGATGTACAGCTCTTCTGTTTGGATCCGTTCGGTTTGTGTTTCTAGGCGTATTTTGGTTTTCCATGTTTTCATAATTTGCGCGAGAAACTGCCTGAGGTGTTGGTTGATTTTATAGATTTCTAGGGCCCTGATTAACCAGCTGTGGGGTATGGAGTCGAAGGCTTTTTTATAGTCTATGTAACCGATGTGAAGGTTTCTGTGTTCTTTTCTGGTTTGTCCCATAATCACGCTATCTATAATCAGCTGCTCTTTGCATCCTCGACTATTTTTCCTGCATCCCTTCTGCTCTTCTGTGAGGATATTGTTGTATGTTAGGTGTTGTTCTATTTTCTTCGATATTGTGGCTGTGATGATCTTGTATAGGGTTGGAAGACAGGTGATAGGTCGGTAGTTTGACGGGTTTGTGGAGTCTGAGCTTTTGGGTTTAACGTATGTTATTCCTTGTGTGAGGAAAGTGGGAAATGTGTGTGGTTGTAGAATGGCTTTGTTGATTTGGTGTGTGAGTGCTTCGTGTGTGGTGGTAAACTGTTTGTACCAGAAGTTTTGTATATTGTCTATTCCAGGACATTTCCAGTTGTGTGTGTGTTTGATAGTTTCTGTAATTTCTTGTGTATTAAATGTGGTATTTTCTTGTTCTGTCACATGTTTATGTTTGTCTTCTTCGGCTTTGATCCAGGGGGTGTTTATTATTGTGTTGTTTGGGTTCTGACCAGATACTTTTCCAATAATCTGTGAGTTCTTGTTTGTTTGGTGGTTCAGTCACTGCTATCTGTTTGTTGTACATAGTTTTCCGGTAGAACTGTTTTTCGCTTCTTCGGAAGAGGTTGTTGGTGTCTTTCCTCTCATTTGATTCATTGTATCTACGGAGTCTTGCGGCATATACAGATAGTTTTTGTTTCAAGGTATCGAGGATTTCTGGCAGTGTTCTGTTAGGAGACTTAGATTTGATCTTGTTTGCCCCCTGTGTGACACGTTTGGACGCGTTCCCGCTTATAAACTGGGTAAGATGTCCTAGATCTCTCCTGATGTTGTTGATTTTGTTTTCTATTCTTATTTGCCATTTGAATTTTGGTTTTGTCCTGTTGGGGTTTCCTTGTCGTTGAGGGAGTTTTTGATTATTTTGTGTTAGAGTGGTGATTGCTGCTGCGTATATTATTGTGTGAATGTCTTCGATTGTGCTTGAGTCTGTTATATACTGAGGTATTATGTGCTTGTTTAGTGTGTTGAGGATTGGTTGCGTGCTCTGTCTGAAGATTAAACGAGGGATGGGATTTCTTGTTGTGGGGTCGGTGCCTGACCATCGAGCTAGATGTGACTCCATTTTTGCTTTAAGTGTTTGTATGAGACGTGATTCGGGGTGATGTTGTTTGGATGTCGTTGAGGGTGGCGAGTGATTCATGTTGTTGTCTGTGATATGGTGTTGCGCGGTACTCGCAATATTATTTTGCGTTATGCTCCTCCTGGGTGGTGGGTATTGTTGTGTTCGACTGGCTGGTTGTGTGTGTGAGGCTGGTGCGGAATCTGCTTTATTGTTTCTATTGTTTGGTTGGTCTGTGTTCAGTTCAACAGCCACTGTGTGTATTATTATTTATTACAAAAAGTTCTTCTTTCTCACATTTGATCAATGTGGTTCCATGTTTGGCTGACGGGCCAAAACCAAGTCAGCACAAACGCTATTACCATTCCGTATTAAGGAATGACCTGACAATGTTACATGTTTTCAAAATCACTGACTTCTGAATGTTTCTGTGTATGTCCGTGGTATTATTATTATTACAAAAAGTTCTTCTTTCTCACATTTGATCAATGTGATTCCATGTTTGGCTGACGGGCCAAAACCAAGTCAGCACAAACGCTATTACCATTCCGTATTAAGGAATGACCTGACAATGTTACATGTTTTCAAAATCACTGACTTCTGAATGTTTCTGTGTATGTCTGTGTTGAGTCCTAATTGCACTAAATGTGGTGTGAATGTTATTGGTGTAAGGCCTGTGGCTGATATAATAAGGGGGACAATGATGACTTTTTCTTGTCTCCATAGCTTTTTTATTTCCGTTGCAAGGTCTGTGTATTTGAAAATTTTTTCTGTGTATTTCGTTTGGATGTTTGTGTCGTTGGGGACAGCTATGTCAATTAGATAGGTGACTTTTCCTTTTTTGCACTGAAAAGTAATATCGGGTCTGTTGGCGGAGACTGTTTTATCTGTATGGATACCGATGTCCCAGTAGAGCTTGTAATCTTCATTTTCAAGTATGGATGTTGGCGTGTATTTGTAGTAGGGATCTGTGTTTTCTATGAGTTTGTAGGTTGTTGCTAGTGCTTGGTGAACTACTTTGGCAGCTGAATCATGCCTGGCTGTGTACTCCGTTCCGGCCAATATTTTACATCCGCTCGTTATGTGTTCGATCGTTTCTTTCTGCTGGTGGCATGCTCTGTCCTCTGCAATAGTCGGGTCTTTGATGATATGCTTTTGGTAGTTTCTGGTTAATATGACTTTATCCTGGATGGCAAGTAAGAAGCCTTCAGTCTCAGGGAATAGCTGCCCATCCCGTAACCAGGTGTATGATTGTTTTTTTATTTACGTGGTCTTGTTCTATGTGGTATCTGTGTTTTCCGTGGAGTGTTTTCTCTGACCACGTTTTTCATTTTTTCCTGTTGGAATTGTATTATTATTATTTATTACAAAAAGTTCTTCTTTCTCACATTTGATCAATGTGGTTCCATGTTTAGCTGACGGGCCAAAACCAAGTCAGCGCAAACGCTATTACCATTCCGTATTAAGGAATGACCTGACAATGTTACATGTTTTCAAAATCACTGACTTCTGAATGTTTCTGTGTATGTCCGTGTTGAGTCCCAATTGCTCTAAATGTGGTGTGAATGTTATTGGTGTAAGGCCTGTGGCTGATATAATGAGGGGGACAATGATGACTTTTTCCTGTCTCCATAGCCTTTTTATTTCCGTTGCAAGGTCTGTGTATTTGGAAATTTTTTCTGTGTATTTCGCTTGGATGTTTGTGTCGTTGGGGACAGCTATGTCAATCAGATAGGTGACTTTTCCTTTTTTGCACTGAAAAGTAATATCGGGTCTATTGGCGGAGACTGTTTTATCTGTATGGATACCGATATCCCAGTAGAGCTTGTAATCTTCATTTTCTAGTATGGATGTTGGCGTGTATTTGTAGTAGGGATCTGTGTTTTCTATGAGTCTGTATGTTGTGGCTAGTGCTTGGTGAACCACTTTGGCAGCTGAATCATGCCTGGCTGTGTACTCCGTTCCAGCTAATATTTTACATCCGCTCGTTATGTGTTCGATCGTTTCTTTCTGCTGGTGGCATTTCCTACATCTGTCCTCTGCAATAGTCGGGTCTTTGATGATATGCTTTTGGTAGTTTCTGGTTAATATGACTTTATCCTGAATGGCAAGTAAGAAGCCTTCAGTCTCAGGGAATAGCTGCCCATCCCGTAACCAGGTGTATGATTGTTTTTTATTTACGTGGTCTTGTTCTATGTGGTATCTGTGTTTTCCGTGGAGTGTTTTCTCTGACCACGTTTTCATCTTTTCTTATTATTATTATTTATTACAAAAAGTTCTTCTTTCTCACATTTGATCAATGTGGTTCCATGTTTGGCTGACGGGCCAAAACCAAGTCAGCACAAACGCTATTACCATTCCGTATTAAGGAATGACCTGACAATGTTACATGTTTTCAAAATCACTGACTTCTGAATGTTTCTGTGTATGTCCGTGTTGAGTCCCAATTGCACTAAATGTGGTGTGAATGTTATTGGTGTAAGGCCTGTGGCTGATATAATGAGGGGGACAATGATGACTTTTTCCTGTCTCCATAGCCTTTTTATTTCCGTTGCAAGGTCTGTGTATTTGGAAATTTTTTCTGTGTATTTCGCTTGGATGTTTGTGTCGTTGGGGACAGCTATGTCAATCAGATAGGTGACTTTTCCTTTTTTGCACTGAAAAGTAATATCGGGTCTATTGGCGGAGACTGTTTTATCTGTATGGATACCGATATCCCAGTAGAGCTTGTAATCTTCATTTTCAAGTATGGATGTTGGCGTGTATTTGTAGTAGGGATCTGTGTTTTCTATGAGTCTGTATGTTGTGGCTAGTGCTTGGTGAACCACTTTGGCAGCTGAATCATGCCTGGCTGTGTACTCCGTTCCGGCCAATATTTTACATCCGCTCGTTATGTGTTCGATCGTTTCTTTCTGCTGGTGGCATTTCCTACATCTGTCCTCTGCAATAGTCGGGTCTTTGATGATATGCTTTTGGTAGTTTCTGGTTAATATGACTTTATCCTGGATGGCAAGTAAGAAGCCTTCAGTCTCAGGGAATAGCTGCCCATCCCGTAACCAGGTGTATGATTGTTTTTTATTTACGTGGTCTTGTTCTATGTGGTATCTGTGTTTTCCGTGGAGTGTTTTCTCTGACCACGTTTTCATCTTTTCCTGTTGTAATTGGGTGTGACTGTGTGTGTCTGCTGAGTGGTCTGCCCGGGCTAAGTCGAGAGGTGTGTAGTTTTTGTCTGCTTTCACTGTCGCTGTGTGGAGGCTGGTTTGCTTGCTGTGAAAGAATTTCCTAAGTGTTTGTATTTGTTTTGTGTGTAATGATCTGATGTCTATAATTCCTCTTCCTCCTGCCTTCCTCTCGATGGTAAGTCTTTCTTTGCATGCGTTGGGGTGTAATTTCCTGTATTTGGTGAATTGAGATCGTATAAGGATGTGAATATTTTCTATGTCTGTTTGTGACCATTTGATGATACCAAATGAATATGTGAGTATAGGTATAGCGAACGTGTTGATGGCTTTAGTGAGATTCTTAGAGTTGAGTTTTGTTTGCAAAAGTTTCGTCAGTCTGTTTTTGAATTCGGTTCTGAGCTCTGTTTTGATGTGAGTGTGGTTGAGTTTGGTGCTTTGTTGGAAGCCTAGATATTTGTATGTTTCTTTATCGAACATGTTATCGAGCGTTTCATTGTTGATGGTTTCTGTCTCATGGTGGTGCTTCCATTGGCCTTTGTTGATGTGGAGCACTTTGCATTTACTTATACCAAATTCCATATTGACATCTAAGGTGAATATTTCTGTGATTTTGAGGAGTTCTTTCAGCTGTGTTTGTGTGGCAGCGTAGAGTTTTATGTCGTCCATATATAGGAGGTGGTTTATTTTATGTTGATTCTCTTTTTGGTGTCTGATATTGAAGCCATGCTCTGTTCTGTTTAGTATATTTGAGAGTGGATTGAGACAGAGGCAAAACCATAGAGCACTGAGCGAGTCTCCCTGAAATATACCCCGTCTGATGTACAGCTCTTCTGTTTGGATCCGTTCGGTTTGTGTTTCTAGGCGTATTTTGGTTTTCCATGTTTTCATAATTTGCGCGAGAAACTGCCTGAGGTGTTGGTTGATTTTATAGATTTCTAGGGCCCTGATTAACCAGCTGTGGGGTATGGAGTCGAAGGCTTTTTTATAGTCTATGTAACCGATGTGAAGGTTTCTGTGTTCTTTTCTGGTTTGTCCCATAATCACGCTATCTATAATCAGCTGCTCTTTACATCCTCGACTATTTTTCCTGCATCCCTTCTGCTCTTCTGTGAGGATATTGTTGTCTGTTAGGTGTTGTTCTATTTTCTTCGATACTGTGGCTGTGATGATCTTGTATAGGGTTGGAAGACAGGTGATAGGTCGGTAGTTTGACGGGTTTGTGGTGTCTGAGCTTTTGGGTTTAACGTATGTTATTCCTTGTGTGAGGAAAGTGGGAAATGTGTGTGGTTGTAGAATGGCTTTGTTGATTTGGTGTGTGAGTGCTTCGTGTGTGGTGGTAAACTGTTTGTACCAGAAGTTTTGTATATTGTCTATTCCAGGACATTTCCAGTTGTGTGTGTGTTTGATAGTTTCTGTAATTTCTTGTGTATTAAATGTGGTATTTTCTTGTTCTGTCACATGTTTATGTTTGTCTTCTTCGGCTTTGATCCAGGGGGTGTTATTATTGTGTTGTTTGGGTTCTGACCAGATACTTTTCCAATAATCTGTGAGTTCTTGTTTGTTTGGTGGTTCAGTCACTGCTATCTGTTTGTTGTACATAGTTTTCCGGTAGAACTGTTTTTCGCTTCTTCGGAAGAGGTTGTTGGTGTCTTTCCTCTCATTTGATTCTTTGTATCTACGGAGTCTTGCGGCGTATACAGATAGTTTTTGTTTCAAGGTATCGAGGATTTCTGGCAGTGTTCTGTTGGGAGACTTAGATTTGATCTTGTTTGCCCCCTGTGTGACACGTTTGGACGCGTTCCCGCTTATAAACTGGGTAAGATGTCCTAGATCTCTCCTGATGTTGTTGATTTTGTTTTCTATTCTTATTTGCCATTTGAATTTTGGTTTTGTCCTGTTGGGGTTTCCTTGTCGTTGAGGGAGTTTTTTTGATTATTTTGTGTTAGAGTGGTGATTGCAGCTGCGTATATTATTGTGTGAATGTCTTCGATTGTGCTTGAGTCTGTTATATACTGAGGTATTATGTGCTTGTTTAGTGTGTTGAGGATTGGTTGCGTGCTCTGTCTGAAGATTAAACGAGGGATGGGATTTCTTGTTGTGGGGTCGGTGCCTGACCATCGAGCTAGATGTGACTCCATTTTTGCTTTAAGTGTTTGTATGAGAGGTGATTCGGGGGTGATGTTGTGTGGATGTCGTTGAGGGTGGCGAGTGATTCATGTTGTTGTCTGTGATATGGGTGTTGCGCGGTACTCGCAATATTATTTTGCGTTATGCTCCTCCTGGGTGGTGGGTATTGTTGTGTTCGACTGGGTGGTTGTGTGTGTGAGGCTGGTTCGGAATCTGCTTTATTGTTTCTATTGTTTGGTTGGTCTGTGTTCAGTTCAACAGCCACTGTGTCCTTGATGGTTTGCAATTCGAGAGGTGTGAGACGATTGTTCTTGGTAATAACTCTTTTTTGGTCTACTACTCTCTGTTCTGAAACAAATAATTGCAGATGTGGATATTCGGTCAAGAAAAGTCTGTGCAGTTGCTGTCTGTAGCCCGATGTTATTGTTTCGAGTTTGGTGGCGGTGTAGTAACAGCGCATCACCGTCCTATTCATCTCATCCGTCCACTTTAACCGCTGTCTTGGTTTTCCAGCCTTGGTAGTTGCATGTTGTCCTTGCAATACATACGGGCCCTGGCCTGGATTTGGTGGTTGTGTTTGTCCCGTATCTACGTCGGTTGCGCTTGGGATTGATGTTGGTGGGTCCAAGCGGCGAGTGATTCTCTTCTCAGTGATTTCTTTGTCAGGTGTTGTGTTTTCATTACATTACATTCATTATTATTATTATTATTATTATTATTATTATTACATTCACTTTCTTTCTTCCATTCATATCGCTCTTCCATGCATCTCTCTTACACTATACAAAAATTAACTGTATTTGCATGTTTTGTTTATTTACAACACGTATGTGTTACGTTGTGTGTTAATTTCGATATATGTTTTTTATGTCTCTAAAATTTGTCTGATACGTCGTCAATGTATTATCTTACGGTTTGTACGTTTGTGATGTAAGTCGTTGATCTCTTATATATCTGTCTGCGGTACATCTTAATAATCTGTTGAAGTCTGTATATTTTTGTGTCTGATATGCCGTACCAGACTGGTGAGGCATATATAAGTACAGGTCTGATGATCTCTTTGTAGATCATCAATCTATTTCTTGGCTTGGAAATTGTACAATAATTACATAAGTTACATTTAGTATAGTAACTGAGTAGTAAATTGACGATGTAGACAATCAGACGCAGCCAACGTACTAAGTTAAATGATTGGTTATATCACAGACGACATAATTAGTTTCTATCAGACTTTCTCGCTTAATTTAAAAAACCGACTAATATGTAACCATATCTTCATTGGTTGGACATCAAGGCTAAAGTGGAACTAGACTTACATCGTATCAACGAAAGATTGTGCGGGCAAAAAGTAGTGGTTGCCAATTCTTGCGAAATATCTGTAATCGATACGGAGTAATCTGTAGCTAACAGTGACGTCGTAGATCACAGACTACTTTTTGCACTTGCCTTCTCTGTGATTTATTTTTAATTGGAGTGAACGATGCGCACAGTGTTGCCGCAATGCGCCAAAAATAAACACATTATTATCCTGTACTCGAATTTACCAGTGGTTTAAGAGATTTTATAGTGGTTGTGAGTTGTTCGAGGATAATAAAAAGTGAAGCCGGCTATACAGCTAGTGTCACAGTCCAACATTTGTCAAAATGTACATGTCAAATTTCACATATGCCAATCTTTTGGGACCTCAGCAAACCTTTCATTAGCACTGATACTTTTTCCCATGTTTGTATCGACTCTTTTGTTATGTCTTTTAGGTAAGTTGAGAAGATCTGTAAGAGTTTTAAAAGAAAGAATTTCAGCAAGACCCATACTAAGATGGTAAGATGACATTGGAGAAGTGGCGAGGAGAGGATGAACGAACGTAGTACAAGGCAGAAATGGAGAAGCCGTATGTATATTCATGGACATTGAATGCTGTATAGAAATAGAGGACAATTTTGAAAATTAACTTCGAAAAGTCCTATTCTTGAACAGCCTGATTTGTTCCTAAACCACTAGCACACTTAAGTACAAACTATGTATTGATAATCGTAGGTTTTTTAAAGTCTGTGATGCGATTGATTCAAATTCTGGCCAATAAATCGCAGCTGTTTGTTTATCACTCTTCCACCATTCGTCTAAGCCCTATGTTAATCTTAGCACTAGAAAGTAGTCTCTAGTGGAACTATTGTCGTAAAATAGCTGAAACAATCCTAATAATATTTCAGCTTTCGACAAGAAAAATATTCAGAAGCTGACACTATTATTCTGTTTTTTTTTTTGTGGCAGAGGGTATAGATGAAAACTACTGCTGTTTTATCGTACTCAAGCCAAAAGGTATATTAATTTTTTGTAGCTTACAATTTAATCTCTGTATTTACATTGTACGTTTATTTAAAAATTCTTTTCATCGACGTTAGACAAACATTCCAGAATAAACTTTATGCGCGCTGATACGAGATATACGAGTCTTTATTTGTACAATGATAAAGTTACTTGTCATTTTAGCGTGAAAAACAGAAACGTGAGCATGTATATCCAAGTTACATCGTTAACAGAAATATTTTTACGAATGAAGTTGCTTTTATAAAGCTTTAAAAATGTGAATGTCCCATGTGCACTGTATACCTTTCTACTGGATTTTATAATGTCATTTTTATATCGAACATTGTTGTATTGAGAGTGATTTTTTAATGATACACGTATGTTTTTTCTGTAACATATCCGCCCAATCCATACCAGTATAAAAGTTCACTTAACTATTTATCCTGGTCCAGAGTTGTTAAATCTACTACTTAATATACAAGGTTATATTGCTTAGTTTGCAGCCTAGTATAGAGAAAAGAAGTAAATCTTAAAAACAATTGACATACAATCAGGTTTTCAAGGTCAGGCATTGACGTTATTTTAGGGGACGTAAGTTACAATAGTAGACAATTCTAGCAAAATTCTTTAAGGAGAGGGATTTTTTAAGGTGAATTTTCTGCAATCGGTCTTGCTACAAGGAGGTGCCAGCTGCAATATATGCAGTGATTTCCATAACATCCTGTATATATATATATATATATATATATATATATATATATATATATATATATATATATATATATATATATATATATATATCACGTTAACGGGGATACCCGTGTGTCCAGAACTGAAAGAGACGCCCACATATATGTAATAGTTCAAAATTTTTGTTGAAGTGTCTACTTTCGAATGCTACCTGGCCTTTTAAAAAATTCAATATGGCGGATGCTATATGGCGGCTAAACTCGTAATGTTTAAACAAAAAAAATGTATTTTTATATCAAAAAACGAATAACGTCGAAACAAATTTTGAAAATTCATACTCGGGGATTTTTCGAGGTTACTAAATTCATTTCTACAGTTAGTTTTTGATTTTGCACCCTTACAAGGGATGAAAACAAGGGTTGGGGTGACTAATTATCAGAATTTGTAAAAATTTAGTTCTGCAGATTAGGGAGTGGAAATTTAAGGTTCTTTAAGCTTCTAATTATATTTTTAAGGATAGTTTTCAAATTCCTACTCCTTACAAAGGTGTTGGGGGTGAAATATTGACATGATTATGTTTTATTTTGTCTGGGATTTTTGAGGACTATGTCACGTAAAGTTCCTGTTTCTGTTTTATAGGCTATATTATGTCAAGCTAAGGAATGTTAAGTTAGTAAGTTAACCAAGGTTAACTATACCTTTTTTCAACATGTATAAATTCCTAATTATGTAAAAATTTCGCTTCTCTCTACCTTTATTTTTGCTTCAACCCTTATTTTCACCTCTTCGAGGGTGGAAAAGTATAAAGCTGACATCAAAGTCAACATAAGCGTCCTCGAAAACCCCTGTTAACAAATTTTTAATTTCAGACACAATAAAACATAATTATTTCACCTCTAACTCCTATTTTTCCCCTCTACAAGGGGTATGAATTTGAAAATTATCCTTAAAAATATAATTAGAAGCATAAAAACCTTAAATTTCCATTCTCCAATCTGCAGAACTAAATTTTTACAAGTTCTGATAATTAGTCACCTCCAACTTCCGTTTTCATCTCTTGCAAGGGTGTAAAATCAAAAACTAACCGCAGCAATGAATTCAGTACCCTCGGAAACCCCCAGTGTAAATTTTTAAAATTCATTAGCAAAGTTTAGTTAATAATAAAGAATAATGTTTTTCAGTCACTGTTTGGCCGTATTTTAAATAATCTGGTATAAAGCCGATAGCATTCTTTAAAAAAATATTATTTTATTTTCCTGCACCGTTAAAACATATATTTACAGTTATCTATAACTTAAACAACAAATTACTCTATTTAACTACCATTCTACTTTACCCCAATTTACTTCTCTTTAGTTGTTTTCTTTAATACATACTTAAGATTCAAGATAAACCATACCATTGTTGCTCAATATACTATTATTGCCCTATTTCCGCCTCTATGCCTTAAATGTTCCTTCGACATACTACGCTTCATAAGGGTTTTCTTATATGTTTACCAGACCGTCATTATTTCTTTAATAGGTCACACGGGTTCTTCTTCAGATAAAACTAAGTAAAAAATCTTAAAAATTTAATAAACACACACTACTAAGTAATTTAAAATTGTTTATTACCACACTAATGAGAGAAAATTTTTACGAGTACTATTTAGATATACTTAACTGCAAAATTAAGACCCCAAACATGTCATTCTTCACGCTTCTTTATGATCAGAGTTAGGTAACAAGAAATTTATGTTATAAGAATAAAGTATACAGTAGTTTTGAAAAGTTGTCAACCTAGTTAATAGAAAAAAATTGAATTAATGATTTTAAAATTCTTTTAATTTGGAGCATACCCTTAGTTAAGGCTGCTGTACTTATTCTATCATATTCTAAGACCATTATCCCGCCACTGTAGTGATTTTTTTAAAACCTGCAAAATATTCCTCTACAGCAGTATTAGTGGCGGATTAGGTTTACGCTACGGAGAATCATATAGATATAAAGGGAGTTACTTTAAGAAAAAGTAGAGAATATTAAACGAGGAGCTGCTCATAGAGGGAGAGCGTCAATCGACAAACAGGGGAGCAACAATAATTGAGGGGCGAAACCCCTGCAAGAAAATAAACAGACTCTTTTGCACTCTAACTGTAAAAGCTTAGACACCTGCCGACGAAGTAAACTAAGAATCAACTGGGAAAAGGAAATTTCTCACACCGAAACTCTAAAAAAAACTGTTCCCTCTTTAAAAATCGTTGAACTGGTGTTGGGAGGGAAGATTTTTTTACAAATAAGAACTCTTCCCGCAATGAAACTCTGAAAATTAAAAATAACTTAATTCAAAAATCGATGACTTGAAAGGTCATTTCACAAGAAAATCCTCAATAAAATTTATAAGGAACGCTATTTTTAGTTTCACTTACAAAACACTTATAGGATCACTTCGGTGTCCGTCTGTCACACCCGATTTTCTCCGAAACTCTTTGACAGAGAAAGTTAAAATTTGGCATAAATATAGAAATTTTTGGCCCAATCGGAGCCGTGTAGTTTAGAAAGTTAAATTTTGACTAAAAGGTTTAGTTTTAGGGGTGAAATCCGAAAGGAAAAAAAAATTAACAGGTCATCGAGTGGAGTGGCAAATGAAAGCTTGTGAAAACACGAGTTCAAAAATATATATGATGTTATACATTTTTCTTTGTATTATTTTTAAAAAATGACCAAAAATCTCTATTCTTCGCCCTATCTCAAAAAGTACTGATTAAAAAATTTTGAAAAAATGATGAATAGATTAAGCGAAAATTGTCATGAGTGCATTATATTTGGTAATTTCTCTGGTATAACAAAAACTATGTGTCATGACAGAAAGGTGAAGGTTGGGAAATTTAGGAATTCAACCGAGACTAAGATCTACGAAATAGCAATACGTATTCCGTGCATTCAGCAATATTATGATGACTGGTGACCAACGGATACGTACCGAATGCTATTTTCTCCGCCTGTTTCCAGGTTTTTCCCAAACCATCATTCCACGTTCTTGTTGTCGTACCTCTTTTACGCTTCCTATCCACTGCCACTTTCCACATTTTCTTTACCATTCGCACCATGTGCCCAAACCATGTTAACTATTTTCTCTCCAAAGTTGTTACCACGGAATTCACATTACAGCTTTCGCGGACTATAGTGTTTCTGATGCGGTCTCGTCTCGTCACTCCGATAGCCGCCCTCAAAAAGCGAATTCCACACGCCTGGATTCTACTTCGGTTTCGCTCATCCAAACTCCAAATCTCACCCCCATACAGTAGCACCGGGATGTACACCGAATCGAACACCCTTATTTTAGTATTCAGACTATTTCTCTGTTTCTGATAAATGATTTGTTCAATGCGTAGAATAACTCAGTTGCCCCGATCACTCTACTATCCACTTTAGTATTAAGCTTTCCACATGTACTCAAAAAGGATCCCAGGTACCTAAAATCCTCAACCTGCTTAATTTTCACATCATTTATGGTGATTTCCGTTTCCCTCGGTGTTTTAGCGATCAGTATCAGTTCTGTCTTAGCCATACACACACAAACAAATATTTAGATAGTAAATATTTGTTTTAAACTTTTGCTACTACATTCTAGATTAAACTAGACTCATTTATTGACTATTAGGTAGCTAATTTTTATTTTAAAGGTAATCACGGTACGGAACATTAATTGCGCAAGTCTGACTTGCACTTGACCTTGAACAGATTAAAGATAGAAGAAACAAAATTAATGATAATTTTTTCTTCTGCAAGCTTGTTATCTTCTGTCAAATGTTGTGGTCTTGTTTGGTTAGAAAATTAGAATAATATTCTGTGACTAACGTTTTACCTTTTAGCATCTCAAAATATTAGTGCCGTAGCCTTTCCTGCTGATAGAACCTACCTTGTTGTTTGGCGCCGAATACCTGCTTTTTAGATGTTGCTGTATAATAGTGAACCAAAATCTAATCCATGGCAATAAATTGACTTACGAAATCAGTTTTATTCTTGTTAAAACGCTCCAATCACTATTCAGAGATTTTCATGCAAGTACGTTTTAGAATTGGTCAGAGCAACTCCACCACCCGTCTTGCATAAACCCAGTCTATAGAATTTTTTTATATTTATTTATTACTGTTACAAATTATCGTAAACCAATAAATAAGTTTATTAACATTCGATATACCTAAAATATATTTCTTAAAACGATTTTCGATAAAAAACATCCTTCGTCAACTTAAACAACAAAGATAACTCCGGAAAGTTTTACAGATTTATACAAGTTTGTATACGGAAAAGACACTGACCTAACTTTTTCCTTAGAAACACTCATGGATATCGAAAAGAAATATTTTCCTGAGACATGACAAGTCCATTATAGGGAAGAATCTATTGGTGCCTAAGGGTTCGCCACTTTAACTATTTTATATAATATTATGCCAGAGTATAAGCCTTATTTTGTTTCCGTAAAAAACACCCGAGGTGCTTTAAAGACCCTATAAGATAGTGCATGTCTAGAGAGTGGTAGGGAATTTATTATGATAGTTTGCAAGTAAACTGTAGAAGAGTTTGCCAAGAAAATAATCTCTCAATATTGAGGGCGTGTTTATTTAAAGAGTATACATTGTCTATTTGCAGTAGATAACCGCATAGTAAATTCTATGCATTTTATGCATGCATATATATCTATATAACACGTAAGCTGACACATCCATATTATTTTTAGGAAGTACCAACCTTCAAACGATACGTGTCAAAATTTAATGACATTTGAAAGATTAATTTACAAGTTACAGTGGTTTAAGTGGCGTTACTTTTGATACTTTCAAAACAATGGAAAAAATCGAATTTCGTGTGTTGATTGAACACTATTTTTTGATGGGAAAAAATACCGTTCAAGCAAAGCAATGGCTTGAGAAGTGTTACAGGGACTTTGTCCCTGGAAAATCACTCAACATTTATTGGTATGCTGAATTTAAAAGCGGTCGTACAGATACAAATGATGCTGAACACTCTGGACACCCAAATGAGGTGTTTACACCGAAAAACATCAAAAAAATTCACAAAATTGTTTTGGATAACCATAAGGTGAAATTGCGTGAGATAGCTGACACCCTAAAGATATTAAAAGAACGTGTTGCTCATATTTTGAATGAACATTTGGGCATGAGAAAGCTCCGTTCTAAATGGGTACCGTGTTTGCTCACAGTGGACCAAAATCAACAACGTGATGATGTTTCTGGGCGCTGTTTGGATTTATTTAAGCGAATAAAAAGGATTTTTTTTATGCGATATGTAACAATGAATAAAACATGGATCCATCAGTATACACCGGAATCAAATCGGTAGTCAGCTGAGTGGACAGCAGCCGGTGAAAGCCGCCCGAAGCGATCAAAGACACACCAGTTAGCTGGGAAGGTTTTAGCCTCTGTATCTGGGATGCGCATGGAATAATTTTTATCGACTATGCTGAGAGGGGAAAAATCTTCAATAGCGAATATTATATAAAGTTATTGGTGCACTTGAAGGCAGAAATCGCAAAGAAACGGCCTTAAATGAACAAGAAAAAAGTGCCCTTTCATCAAGACAATGCACCGTGTCACAAGTCAATGGTTAAGATGGCGAAATTGAATGAATTGAAGTTCGAAATGCTTTCTCATCCACCGTTTTCTCCAGATTTGGCCCCCAGCGACTATTATCTATTCGCAGACCTCAAAAAAGTGCTCGCGGGAAAGAGATTTGGCTTCAATGAAAATAGAAATCTTAGAAAAGCGTTTGACTGATTGAATCGCTCGTGAAGGAGATATATTGATGAGTAAAGTCGAATTTTGCAAAAAAAATGTATCTTAAGTAGCAAGACCAAAAACTTTTCTTGATAAAAAGTTCTACATGACATGGAAATCCATAATCAAACATTAAAAGTTCAAAATATTTGATGGTATAAGAGAAAATAAAAAATAATGATTTATAATGAAGAGTAGAGTGTGTTTAAATTTAAATACAGAGCAAAATATAAATAGGAACTAAAAAATTGGTGGTCTTTTTAGTTAAAAATTCCAAAAACTCCAGTAAACACGTCAGTCAAACACATGAAATTCAGCGGAGAATAGGTCTCTCCTGGATGGCATGAGGCAAACTGGGCTATATATTCAAATCTAATCTTCCGATGTGTTAAAAAAAGAAATGTACGGAGCCGGATGCAAAGAAAAATGGAGAGGTCAATGTTAGACGTTACTGTTAGAGTTCAGGTTATCATCATTCCAAATCACATTATTAGGAAAAGAACGGGGGTACAAGACGCAGTCAAATTCATCTTACATCTTAAATGGAACTGGGCTGGACATGTTGCTAGGTTTAAGGATGGACGATGGACAAAAAAAGTAGAGTGGCGACCAAGATCAGAAGCTTATCGAAGTAGAGGCAGATCACCAAGTTCGTGGACCGATCATTTGAAGAGAGTGGCTTAAAATTAGGTATAAATGGCCCAGAACAGAAAAATGTGACTTGAGGGAGGCTTTCGCAATGGACGGTATAAGCTAATGATTATGATGGTGAATCTTTATAGAAAGCAAGTTTGCAGAAAAATGCTATTAAATAGCGGTTCTGTTTTATCATGAAAATATTTGACCCTAAAAAATGACGAAACGAAAATATCGTTTTCACTGAGTCACTGGCAAAAAAAACAAATAGGACTTGAACAATGTTGCCATGGTTCATAATACATTTTATATAAAAAAAATTGTTACCTTCGTAATATAAAAACAAAATTGCCACTTTCCAGGGATCTATTAAGGTTTTAAAGCTATAATATATATCTCTTAAACTGTATTCAAAGAGGAACCGTTGAAAATTTCACCTTTTAAAAATACCAGTATAACATCATGAACACTTGAAAAAATGCATTTACCTAAACGAGGAAGTTAAAAACTATTTATATACGTATCGGCCACAACATGCAAACTGTTGATTTTACTTTTAATGTAAAGTAGATAAAGTGATTTTAAGAAATCAACAACGACTTTCAAGAAAATAGGTTTGGTATTGTGCTTTTCCTGTAATAATTTAAAACGGGTATTTTAATAAATCGCTTTTTAATTATAATATAATAATAATAATAGATACTAATTAATAATAATAATTAATAAAACGAAAGTAATGGTAATTTCAAGAACACCCGGGTTACAAACAGCTATTCGTGTTTACGATCAATTGATAGAACAAGTAAACAAATTTAAATACCTAGGGTGTTTGGTAACTAATGATTTGAATCCTGAAGTTGAGGTATGAGTTCGCATTGAAATGGCTGGAGCGGCCTTTTTCAAAATGAGACCCCTCCTCACAGACTCAACCCTTTCTTTGGATACTCGTTATCGTTTTGTAAAGGTCTATATATATCCAGTGCTTTTATATCGAGTTGAAGCCTGGACCTTGGAAGTACGATCAATGAATCGTTTGGAGTCTTTCGAATTATGGGTCATGAGCAGAATATTGAAGATCTCTTGGACAGAGCGTCTTACTAATAAAGATGTACTTCGTCGAATGGGTAGAGAAAGAGAACTACTGTTATTTAGACAAAAAACTCGTTACTTGGGACAAATTTATAGGGGTCCTCGTTACTCACCACTGCTCCGGTTTGTTGATGGAAGGGAAGGGAAAATTAAAGGGAAAAGAGGAGTGGGGCGTCGAAAATGTTCCTGGATGAAGAATATATATATATATATATATATATATATATATATATATATATATATATATATATATATATATATATATATATATATAAAATTGGTGGCCCTACTGATGAGGCGCATGATATATTATATATATATATATATATATATATATATATATATATATATATATATATATATATATATAATTGGTGGCCCTACTGATGAGGCGCATACGCAGCACAGAATATACAGGAAGCTGCAATTTATAAAGCCAATCAAAAACCCAATCATCGCAATATAAAAATTGCGAAATATACGAGGTTCTGAACGGCTTTTAAAAGTAAAAGATAGAAAGTCTATTTTGTAAAATAACTGTGTAGTTTATAGATTGTCTTGTTTCCAATGTGAGGCTTTGTTACATTGGACAGACATCGCAGTGGTTAAAACAAAGGCTCACAAAGCACAGGAGTGTGCCGAATGGAAAAGAAGTGGAGTGCCTTAGTGCAACATCATTTGAAAAACAGGTCATAATTTTGACTACAGCAACGTTAAAATTTTAGCTCACGACAACACCTACAAAGGGACTACAGGGACCCCAACTCAATCAACTATAAATCAGACATTAATTATTATATACATATAATATCTACAGCGACATAATCAACGCTTATTAATCATTCGTAATTACATTACATTAATAATTAAAAATTTGCCACCTCTTGGGATAAAATAAGTAAATAAAATCTTTTACTTTTGCTGTTTTTTCTGTTCATTTGAAATTCACGTTACTACATATGCACCGCGGCTATTTACCCTCAGTTCGTGTAGAATAAATGAGATGTTAAGTTTTGATTTCGAAGACTAACTCTCATTTTCGTACGTTGTTTTATTTATTTATTTGTTCGTTCATATTTATTTATTTTATATTTCAACATTTTATTGCCTAAACGAAAAATAACATTATTTTCAATATATCTAATCCGTGTATTCATATTGGAGTTGCTCCTGAAAAAGTTATCAAACGATAACAAAATACTAAATATTGAAGAAGAATAATGTTTTTTTACAGTCCAGACCGATCCCCGATAACCAAGCAGGCATATATATATATATATATATATATATATATATATATATATATATATATATATATATATATATATATATATAAAGTGTGTGCATGTGAATCGAACGCCTGGCAATAGTCAACTCGTTCAACGAACATTATTACATTGTTTCGATCTATTTAATTATTTTGTCGATTGCAAACGAGAGGGACTAGAAAAATAAAGCAGAGCGTAGTGTTAGAATTAAGAAAATAAGTAAAAAAATTTGGAGATTAATGAGAAAAATTCTGTGAAATTGTTTGAAGCTAACGAAACGATAAGAGACGACCTTGATCGTTTCAATGTTTACGGAGGTAAGAAGTATAAAGAACAGTTTTTTTTTCTTTTTCTCTCCGTGTTTGAAAATGGAATATACGAGGAACACACCTAAAGTTTTTTATAACAGAAAGAACAATGGATAGCGATGAATATACACCAGAAAACTCGAAAAGAGGAAGAGTCGAAGAAAAAGAAGAGCGAATGGGATTATTCAAGAAAAGTAAAAAGCTGATAAGAACACCGCAGAAAGCGAAAAACGAAAGAGTAGATAAGACAATTTGATAGAAACGATCAGAGAGCTAATGTCAGATATAAGGGATATAAAACAAGATCAGAAGAGATACCAACAAGAGTTGAAGGAACTAAAAGAGAAAAATGAGGTATTGTACGATAATTAGAGAAAACATGAGAAGGATGGATTTGAAGATGAGTAGACTGGAAAAAGACAACGTAAGGAATAATATTGTAATATTGGGAGTAATATTTGAAGCGAATAGCTAACCAGATCTGAAAATGGGTGTAGCACATTTTATGGAGAGGAGTATGGACACAAAAGTACAGATTAAAGATGTGATAAAAATAAGAGCGACTAAATACAAGATAGAACTTGGAAACACGGGAGATAAAGAAGCTGTAATGAAAAATAAAAATAAACTGAGAAACCTAAGAGAGAGAATTTACATAAACAACGATTTAACAAAAAATTTACGGGAAATTCAAGAGCAATTGAAGGAGAGAACGAGAGAAAGAATGGAAAAGAGTGAAAATAGGATATCAAAAAATCGTAACAGAAGGAAGAGAATATAAATGGGACAATGAGGAAGAAAAACTGAAAGAACAAACAAAGAATACTACAACCATCAAGTCAAAAAACTGAGAAAAAGGAGAGAGATAGGTAGATTGGCGACGACCCTGGCAAAGATAAAGGATACGGAAGAGAGGACTAGTAAAAGGAACACAAATAAGAATATAATCAAACAAATAGATAGGAAGAAAGAAATGGGAAATAATTATCGGGTTGTTAGTTTGAGAACAGAGAATAATAAGGGTATAAACGGAAAAGAGACAGACTGACAGAAGAACAACAAATACACTATGTAGGAATTAGAGAAACAGAAAGGAAATGGATGCAAAAAATTAGAAGGAAAGTCATAAAAGAAGAAGACAAAATTATGAAAATATGGAGGGAATACTATAAAGATCTCTCAGATGGGAATGATATAGCATACAAAAATCAACATAGAGACATAATACCAGAACAAGATACAGGACCCACACAAACAGAAGAAACTAATACAGAAGAAACAAAAGAGGCAATCGGCAATTTAAACAGGATGGTAGGATATAGAAGGAAAATATGGAAAAGACAAATATAGACTAACTCAACTCCACGGGTCTTACATTCCTAACAAAATCGGCAGAAAGGCATAAAGATTAAGTAAGTAAACATATATATATATATATATATATATATATATATATATATATATATATATATATATATATATACATATAACATTTTTATAAAAACTGTAACAATGCCGCAATGACAGACTAAATATGTTTTTTAAAATATTATGTAAGCTGATAAAGACAATAAACCTATATTATTATACGTAATTAGGCTTAGTATGAGGATAATATATCATTAGTTTGACAGACCAAGCAGAGTAACTCAATTACTCCATCAAGTTTAACGTTTATATGATATATAGCTGATTCTTAGGCCAGCACATTAGTTATCGCGGCTCTGCTATTTCCATTTACCTAGTAGGGAGCTTACAGCTTTCTCTCTAATAATACTTTCTTGCATGCGTACTGTACATAGCCATTAACTTATAAATAAAAGAAAATTTAATTAAAAAAATTCCTTTTAGTGCTAAAAGCATTACTATTCTCCAAGAAAAAAAAGCAATATATGTAGATTAAAAGAAGTATTTTTCGATTTTTTTTTAAAGCCAGTTAACTTAGTGATAATTTCATTTCCTTTAATTTCGTAAAAGCAATTTTAAAAGTGAACTTTTAATAAAGAACGTGAAATTTAACAGCAGGGCACCTTGGGAAGAAGTGATTTTTAAAAACGCTGTTTTATAATAATTAGGTTGACTGTTTCTGCTTTCCTGTCTGTTCCTCTTGGAATTTCTGAAAAAAAAATCGTCTTTTTATTGAGTTGTTCGAGTGAAATCCATTTAGCTTATTAATAGAAAACTCTTCCAGTAAATTCAGATAATGACTTTTCTATTACCATCACTGAGTTCGGTCTATCAGGTTAATATAATTTATTTTTCAGATAGTCTATTTAAACTTTAAAAATAGATTTTTCCTACTTCGAATCCAGATGTTTGTAACAGTTCAATTTGTTAATAAAAGATTATTTGAAATCCAGAAACTTTGTAGTAAAAATGACAAAATAGACTCTTTTAGGGTTAGAATAAACAGGTGTGTAATTAATACGCTTAAAAAGGATTTATCATGATACTTTACAGTATCAAACAAATGAAACCTAAGAAATTTGACATTTGTAATGGTTGACAAATATATAGTGGATTTTTCCACTAAATATATAGGACCACAGGGAGGACAGGGTTAAACTTGAGAGATGTAACTTTTTCGGGATTTTCAACTATAGCCCAGTCGTCAGAGGCAAATTTTGACGAAAAGTTCTCATTCAATGTTAACAGGCTGCATTTTGGCATGCAGGTAGTTCTTTGGTCGTAGAATACGATAAAAAAAGTTTTCTGCTCTAAAGTGTACGTAAAACCTACAAAATCGAAAATAAAATGAAAAATTCTGTTTTTCGCAAATATTTCAAAAATAAAAAAGACATCGAAAAACAAATAGCACCACGTGAAAAAAAAAACAGGGAATTTTACAAAAAATAGTATACAGATTATTTTTTTTAGATTTACCGTAATTTAAAAAAATTATTTAAAATAAAATTGCTAATTTAACCTTTGAGTTGTAGTGGAAATCATGCTTCTAACTTCATTTTATCGTTTAAATTAACGTTTCTGTATAACGTTCAATATTTTGAAATTGGCTATTAATTACACAGGCCAACAAAAAAATATTTGTAAAACTTTTTTAAACTAATATATCTAACTAATATGTATTTTTGGGTGCTGAAACCGTATCTGGTATCAGTGGTTTTTTTTTTTTGTATCAACCACAGTTCTTTCACAATATAACATCGATTAAATTTCAAAATAGGGAAAAAAATATCCTCTTCCTGCTTGAAAAACTGAGCAAACTGTTGATCTCTTACCCTATAATGGTAAAAATAGATGTTCCAGATTCCAATAAATGTTTTTTCTTCAGCCTAGAACCAAGCAATTGTGCTTTTTCCTTAATCAAACCTAAATCTCTCATTGAACCATTTAACTCAGCTTGTGTAAACAACTGTGGTTTAAAATTTTTAGAGAACATTGAAACTCATCATCATCCGGTCGACTTTCATTAAATTCGGGACTGGACTGTAAAACGTCATCAATAGACTAAGGTGGCTCAGGGACAGGAAGTTCCGGTCTATGTTCTACCGACCGATTAGCTGAAGTAAAGTTAGGATAAACCGTTACTTTCTTATTTTTGGAGTTATATCCAGAAACATCAACGCTGCAAAAGTGCCAATCATTTGAATGATTTTCTTGCTCTCTTAATACAATGAGTACTGCAAATCTAAAAGCTTTCTTCTCTTTCTTATCTATTTCCTAAGATCTTCGACACAAACAACATACTTTGTGAGGAGCCCAACATTTTTCTTGATTACCGATTTCTACACCAAATTATGCAAAGTATACTTTTTTTTACAAAGTCAATAACGTTTCTTTGATGTTTTTTTAATTACAAACTCACCACATATATAACAAAAAGTGTTGGGACAGTTTTTTACAACACCGATTAGCCATACTTTGAGTGTGAATTAAAGCACATGGGTTTAAACACTGCAATGCGAGGTTATATTAACTGGAAGAAAACAAACAGCTGTGACATTTATCGGAACTGCCAACCTAATAACATTTGATTTTACTGTCAACCTTATAAAATTCTGATTTTATTGCCAACCTAATAACATTCGAATGATAAAAAATAAACTTTTCACATTTTGAATATTAACATGTCTTCAAACGATGTAATATTACCATCGCTGACAAGAGATACTAGTAGCTTAAAATAGTTTCAGTAAATTAAAATCAAAAATTGAATTTGACAAAAGAAGTCATGTAATATATGAAATATCTTGCAAGGACTGCAATGGTGTCTGCATAGGTCAAACTAGCCAGTATTTAAGATCTAGAATCAATGACCATAAATATGGTAAAAAAATGCAAAAAACATGAAACAACAATAGCTCTTTTTCAGCACTATCAGGATACTGGTCACAAGATCAATTTTAAGGGATCTAAACAAATAGCCTCGATTTCACATTATAAAACACGCACAGTCAGAGAAACCTTGGAAATCGAGAAGAATGGACAGCTAAATAAGCGAGATGATGAGCAAAATATCTCCAATACATGGAAGGGTCTACTAGTTAAACTAAAGAATAACCAAAACATCGAGAAGGCAACAGTCAACATAGCTCCGGAATCCGTAATTACCACCCAGGCGGCAAACACCGATGCTCGGAGGAACACTTCCGATCCTCGCACCTACAATCTGCGTAGACGCCGACCTATAAAAGACGGCTCCGCACGTCGATTTATTTCTCAGTTAGCTTCAAGCGGCAGCAGCAGCAAGATCACAGTATCGAGTAGCAGCAGCAGCAAAAGCATTTGAAAATGCCAAATGAGATTTTGGCGAAACATCGTGCAAAATCATTGTTAAACGAACGGATTGAAACCCGGAATTTTAATGTATTTCATTCCACCATTCGTGAAAACTTCTATTGTAATATATATACAGTGACTCACAGCTTAAATGATGCAGTCGTTCAGTGCCTCTTTATTTATTTGGAAAAAAACAACCTATTGAAATTAAATTAGTAAAGAGTCTTCTAAAAAAGGATGAATTACTTTTTGTCTTAAATATGCCTTACTTAATTAACAATAAATAATTAATTAAATTATATGCGATTTTAATGTCACAGCTTAAATGACGCAAAATTCAATATACCAAAATTATTAGAGAAAACAAACTGTAGAATTTGAAATAAGCCTGCTAATATTTGGTCGGGCCTCCCTCGTTATCAATAACGGCTTGTAATCTTCTGGACATTGATTCAACTAACTTCCTAGTATACTCCGGGGAAATAGTGTTCCATGCTTTAGTAATTTTTACTTTTAATTCAGTTTTAATTGATATTGGGGCACTATTTACTTTATTTTTTAATGTCAGCCACAAATTTTCAATTACATTTAAGTCTGGTGACTGGGCTGGTGTTTTAATAACATTTGGACAGTTATAAAGCAACCAACTGCGGATTCGAAATGACGTGTGCTTTGGATCATTATCGTGATAGAACCGATAACTGTTTTCAATATCTAATTTTTGGGTACTAGCGACGAGATGCTACCTTAGTATATCGAAGTACACATATTGGTTCATATTCCCTTCGACGAAATGCATGTTACCTACTCCTGCAGATGACATACAGCCCCAGGCTTTCTTCACACTGATATTTTTCCATCGGACCCAAATAAGTTTATTTTAGTCTCATCAGCAAATATTACTAAATTCCAGAAGTTCAAGTCTTTATTGATATGCTCTCTGGCAAATTCCAATCTCACGCGTCTATTTTTTGGCTAATGAAAGGCTTATTTCTAGCAGTTCGACCATGTAAATTATTATTTCGCAAGATCCGTCGAACTGTTTCGGGGTTACACCTTTTTTCCAAACTGTCTTTCCACCTCGGCGCACAACTTTGGCGTACTTTTTTTTGAATTATTTGATACCTCTCTTAAAATCCATCTTTCTTCACGTTCATTGAAGATCTTATTTGGAGCCAACCTTGACTTATTCTCGACTCTATTTTCATTCCGATAACGTTCAATGATATGCTGAACAGTTGACGGACATTTATTTACCATTTTGGCTATGTCTCTTTGGCTGTATCCATTCCTGTAATGAGTAATAATTAAAATTTCTCTCAGAAATTGTAGTTCGACGACCCATTCTTAAACAATTTCGTTTTATTGAATGAAAAAATGTCAAACTATACAAAAAAATAATTGCACTAAGACATCAAAGCAACGCCGCCTTCGTAAATTTCAAAATGCGATAAGTTTTGACCCCTGTTGTTATTTTGCATCATTTAAGCTGTGACGTTAAAATTACATATGATTTGATTAATTATTTACTGTTATTTAAGTAAGGCATATTTAAAACAAAATGTAATTCATACTTTTTAAAAAAACTCTTTACTAATTTAATTTGAATAAGTTGTTTTTTCCAAATAAATAAAGAGGCACTGAGACCAGTTAGTCTTTTCTTATAGCGACTGAATCATTTAAGCTGTATATATATATATATATATATATATATATATATATATATATATATATATATATAATATATATATATATATATATATATATAATATATACATAAATATATACATATATATATATATATATATATATATATATATATATATATATATATATATATATATATATATATATACATATATATATATATATATATATAATATATATATATATATATATATATATATATATTGTAACATTCATTTTTTCTTAGATTTTAAGACCATGTAATGTTACTGATTTTTCACTTTAAATTGTACTTCTTTTCATTTTTGTATCGAGCAGTATATTAATCAGAAATTGCTAGCCGCTCGGTATATTAGTGTGCTGTGCGGGTTTGCGACCGAATCTTTCGATACGCCGGGATTGGTCAAATATTTGTATCCGGTTTTTTGGTTCCGGGCGTCGCGATATTACCGAGAGAGTGCCCACGGCTTATTTAAGGGTCCGGAGGACAGGAATCTTGGCTTATTTTCCACCGAGCCGCCAAGTAGGCTTAGTTCCACCGAGCCGCCAAGTAGGCTAATTTCCATCGAGCCGCAGCCAGGCTTACTTCGACCGAGCCGCAGTAGAGGCTCATAGCAAACAATTATGAGAGCCAAGTAAAGCACGAGTTTTTTTTTTAACGTAAAGCCGTAGTGGGCTCTGAGTGTTTCCTACAAAGTGTGAAATCGGTTTTGTGTTCCATCGAAGG